>CM036755.1:56427314-57027314 GCA_020796225.1 Arion vulgaris | reverse complement strand
ACTGTCTTCATTCCTAGTGCTAAGCTATAAGACGACTGTCTGACAGATATTTGTCTGGCACTCTCCTGTTGAAGAATGTCATCAATCTCAACATGCTAATGTTCAACAGACCAGGTCGTGTTGAGGGATGTTGGGATAGAAGAAGTGGACAGAGGGAGGAGAGGGTACTCAAGTGTAAGAAGGAGGTGGACGGAGGGGAGGGAGGAGTGGTACTCAAGTGTAAGAAGGAGGTGGACGGAGGGGAGGGAGGAGTGGTACTCAAGTGTAAAGGAATAAACATAATTTACTTTAATATTGAATCTTCCATGTTTTTAGTTTTCTCTTGTCTGTTGATTGCGATGTGTGTTTGTGTATCTGTTGTTTTCAGTTTTCTCTTGTCTGTTTGATTGCGATATATGTCTGTTGTGTATTTTGTGTTTGCTTTGTGTTTTCTGTTCGTTGTGTATTTTGTGTTTGTTGTGTATTTTCTGTGTATTTCTCGTGTATATACTGTGCATTTCTTGTGTTTGTGTAGTTGCTTGGATTGTGTCTGTCTTTTATATTAGAGTGATTGTGTATTTGATTTCTCTGTGTTTGTTTTATGTACTTGTGCTTGTGTCTGGGAAAATATTCTGCAAAATACTTGAGAAAAGGCTCCGCCACATCATCGAGCCACAGCTTAATGACTCCCAAATGGGATTCAGGAAGAACAAAAGCTGTACAGACGCAATATTCGCCCTCAGACAGTTAGTAGAAAGGACTATCGAATCCGACAAACATTTACACGTTGCATTTGTAGATCAGGAAAAGCGTTCGACCGCGTAGATAGGCACAAGTTGTGGAAAATACTAACAACCTATGGGGTTAATGAACACCTAATCAACCTTTGCAAGAACATTTATACTGACAGCCAATGTATGATTAGAACAAATACAGGATTATCAGAAAAGTTTCACGTAGGGTCAGGAGTAAGACAAGGTTGCGTACTATCCCCGCTGCTATGTGGGCGATCTCTCTCTGTAGTCTCTAATATTAATAACGCCGTAATTAACCTTTCATATAAATATATGAAACCCAATTCTGTATTTCAATCTTTATTATATGCATATATTTCACCTATATAGCACCTTTGCATCTACAAACATATATCATATTCATACATATATATATAACATACAATATAGTCCCAACATGATTACCTCACTCTGAAAATGATATATCACCTTACAATATAAAATGCTAAACTATAACCACTTGATTATATAAGCACAAATCTTCACTATTCAAGTCCTACACTCTATTGAATCTCTAATACAAGTTCATCACATAATTGTGTTGTACAGGTTAGTCTGAAGTCCTTAGAATGCCTCTGTCTATTTTAAAATGTTAATAGTTTTCTGTGGAACAGCTGTTCGGTTGAGTGTTCCATGGGTCTGTTACTTGTGACTTCAAAGATATATATTTCTTCAAAATGTCTATTTTCTGTCTCTTGATGAAAGTTTGCTTTTATACATTAAGATCATATCTGTAAAACGAGGCTCTGATAACTTGGTCACTTTTCTACAAATGGCAATTTAGAAGATATATATTTCCAGTTGAACAGGTAAGGCTTTCTCTAGTGCTGTCTGTCTCTATAAGATGCTACTTCTATTCTCTATCCGATTTGTCTATAGGTCTGATCGTGGCTACTTTGCTGTGTGGATCTATTTATGAATCTGCTGTCCACACTACACATGTCTAGTTATACTCACATATCCGAAGTCAGCGTTGGTCGTCTCTTCAACTCAGCACACTGGGCCATTTCGTCTGCCCTTTGGGAGTTTTGCAAGACTCTCTCCATGTTCGGCAAATCTCTATCCGAGTTCTAAAAGTCTTTCTGCTAAGTCTCTTCTGCTAAGTTGCTTCTGCTAAGTTGCTACTGCTAAGTTGTTTCTCTCTATGTGTCCTATCGGCTGTCGGAGTGTCTAGCCATACTCACATATTCGAACTCAATTTCAGTCTCTTCAACGCAGCACACTGGGCCATTCCGTCTGCCCTTTGCGAGCTCTGCAAGTTTCTCTGCGTTCTGCACGTCTCTTCTCTTTCTTCTCTTGTTTCTCTTCCTGAATTTCCGTCACCGTCTATTTATATGGGACTAAAACCCACCTTTGTCTTGCCCCAAAATATCTCCATTTCGTTTCATTATCATACTAATGATTACTGACTCTACCGGTGTCTATCTTCCTGAGAAATCGTCCATAAATCTGTCCGGCATCCCTGGTTAATTTCCAATCTCAGTCTTTAACAAATCAGGCCATCCTACTTATCTTTCGGAAATTCATGTAGTATTTCCATAATGGCTTGTCTGCCTAATTTATTTTGGGGAAACCTAGCCGTTGCATTTTTAAACAGCTTCGTGGGTCGCCCTACTTAATTAAACTTTTGAACTTTTGACTTGTTTATCTGTGGCCTATTGGAATTTGATACATTTTTGTCCTTCTCACTCACGAACACTATTACACTATTCATCACGTACATTGACCACATTTGTAAAATAGCTAACACCAGCGAAGGAAACAACCTCGAGAACTCTTAAATGAATTTCTTTTTGCAGACGATCAGGCAATCATTTCAACAACAGAAGAACAGCTACAGCAACACATCAACAGACTCCAGTTAGCATGTAACGAATACAACATGAGAATTAACATCGACAAAACAGAAGTAATGACATTCGCCAGAGAGGAAAACACTACCAACATCTACATCGATAATCATCTACTAAATCAAGCAAAAGATTTCACATACCTGGGGAGCATTTTTCAGCAAATGGAAGAATAACTAATGAAATTCAACACAGATGCAACAAAGCAAATCAAATGATAGGGCAAATGGCGCCAATTTTAAGATGCAAACACGTCACCATGAACACAAAAAGAGCAATGTTCAACACAATCTTTCTCCCCACATTATGTTACCAGTGCCAAACCTGGACGCTGACAACAAACGATAGAAGAAAACTAGTCACAACAGAGATGAAGTGTCTACGCAGAATGCTGGGTGTAACAAGAAGAGACCGGTTGAGAAATGAAGACATCAGGAAAAAGTGGGTACAACATCAGTACTAGACTTCATCAAGAAACAACAAATTAAATGGTTCGGTCACGTAAGCAGATTACCATCAGACAGTGCACCCAAAGAGCAATGCTGCTCCGATACAATGGGTACAAAGCAAAAGGCCGGCCACGCAAAAGATGGACCTCAGAGATAACAGAGGCGACGAAAGAGACTATCTACGAAGCGCATACTAAGGCCTGTTTTAGAAATCTCTTCCTGACCTGACGCTGTGAGGCATACAGGATTCGAGAAAGAAGAAGAAGAAGAAGAAGCTTGTGTCTTTATTGTGTTTAAATGTTTGTTTTCATTGCGTGTTTGTGTGTTGCTTGTATCAATGTGTATGTTATTTTTCTATGCTTATATAGATGTCAAAACACAGTCGATAAAACAACTACACATGAACTGCGATGCCTATGAAAAGTTACCAACAACGCAAGAAAAGACAACGTTCTCAACATCAGCATAAGGAAGAAAGTTGGGACAAAACTTAGTTTGAATAACATTTAGAAAAAAAAGAATGAAGTGGTTCGGCTACTTAATTAGAGTGGAACCAAGGCCCATTTCCTTTCCTCACTTTGTTGAGAGTGGGAATGAACAGACAACCCTCTGGTGTCCTATTTGATAGGGGAACGCGTTACGTTAATCCGTCCGATAGTTTGCACATACTAGGAGTAAATAAGCAATTCATGTTCTAGAAAGCCTTCCTTGAAGAACTGCTCAACTGTTAATAAAAGATTTGATTCTCAAAACAGTATAACCAAACAAATATCAGGAAATACCTGGAGAAGAGAGCTGGAGGCTGATATTAAAAGGATAGGCAAAACATGGAAAGAATTGCAAGGGATGGCAGGAGAGAGGAAGAAATGGAAGAAGTTAGTTGAAGGCCTGTGCTCCGTTGGGAGTTGAAAGATGAAGAAGAAGAAACAACAATATCAGTCGCTGATGTAACCTTGTTTTAAGTTTTCTATGTTTCCTTTTGGGACGGTTTAGCATAATGCACAATCGTTCGTCAATAAACTCGTACACAAGATAAGAGAGTTGTTGATTTAATCCCACACTCGATGTTCTTTAGGCGAGGAAAGGAATCGGCCCTCCCACCCCCTGCACACTATGGGTCTAGAAATATGGAGTGACAGGAGCTTCATTCCTTAAAGTCTGAAAAGTTTACGGAAAATTGTATTATCTCCCTCTCTCTCTCTCTCTCTCTCTCTCTCTCTCTGTGTGTGTCTTTTAACTCCGGATTGGGGCATAGGCCCTCAATCAACTTATGCTACGTCTTCTTATCTCTAGCTATTTCCTGCAGCTCCTTCCAGCTCTTCGTTATATTGTTGAGCTCTGCCTCCAAATCTCGTCTCCATGTATTTCTCGGCCTCCCTTCTTTCGCTGTCCCTGCGGGTTCCAGGAAAGGACCCTTCATGTTTGTATTATGTATGCTTCTTTTTAAATTCATCACTCTTGCTTCAGACATTTCGGGATCAGGAAGGCAGACCGCGACATCTTGTCTATGTGACTCGATGTGACCAGATATGACTTAACTCTTAGTAAACCAGGGCAAAAGCCATGTTTTTACAAGCCATTTGTTTTTAGAATTAATTAAAATGTTCTTTAGTGTGGCTCCTGGTAAAAATACGTCCAACCAAAAGCCATGTAGTGTGGCGTTTGGTCTACAAGGAGTTAATGAATGTGCTTCACATGATTGTATCTGGAAGTCTGCACGTCGAATGAGTGGACATCATTCCGAGATCACATCTCAAGACGCAGACTTGGTTGTACCACAGCCAATTCTAGCTCTATCTAGAGCTGGATGTAGCTATACACACCTGTACATGTTGGAGTGCAGGGTAATGAGCGTGCTGACTTCTTTGCAAACAATGTCCCGATTCAAGGGGGCAGAAGTATGGACAGATCCTATATCATAAATGAGGCCTTCTCTTTCTTCTTCTCTTCCACCATTTATTTCTTTATAGAATTGTTGGAGGTCAAACGTAGTGATCTTGTGTGTGCTTGTTTTAAGGCACTTTGTAAGCTGATATTCATGTTCGTAAGGCTGTTCTTGATGCCTCGCTCCATCTTTGCATGGTCTTCCTCTTGCTTTGTAATCATTATACTTTTTCAGTGTGACTCTCTGTGGTAGGCAATATCAGGGCATTCTTGTCAGATGTCCAAACCATTTAATCTGTTGTTCTTTTATGAATTGCATGACTGGTTGTACGCTCTCATTTATGTGAAATGGGCGAGTCACAGATACTGGACCGAGTGCGAGATTTAGGTGTTAAGTTTGGACATGTTACACAGTGTCGTCTTCGTGGTAGAGAGAGAAGATATACTAATCAATACTGATCAACGTCTCATGGGTACGGTGATCAAATGAACTTTAGGATGGTTGCTGCAGCGGAGGACAGAGCTCGCATGGGAATGCCCAATGTGACATGACCCTCGATCACATAACATAACATAACATAACATACCTCTAGTCTATATTCCTAATTCATGAACATTTCACGGACATCAGACAAGTATAATTCTCAACCTAAATTCAATCATCGTGTATCGCATGTGCTTGAAGCTCTGTGTATGAGCGTCTTCACGGCCATCATGTCCATTATGTCTCCATCATGTCCATTATGTCTCCATCCTGTCCATCATGTCATGTGAGTATCTGGTGATAAAGACCAGGTAGAAACGTATTGCTTCCGTTCTGCACAGCTAAACGACTGAGAAATTATTTCTACATTTCTGATGTTCTTTTGATTGGACGTATGTTTGTTTATATATGTATAAGAGCTCGTATATTCATATATATGTATAGGATATATACGGGACTTTGGAATGAGCTGAAAGGCAAATGAGACAAACGCAAACTCAGAAGTTGTCACAATAAAACACTAGCCCATTGACCATCGGTCTTCTTTCTTTTTCTTTTGTCCTTCTCTGCTTTTTTGCCGTTAGGCGTAGCATGTTTAACTGATGATCAGTTTCTGAGATAGTGCACGCTCGGTCGCTTAATATACTGTTGTATTGTTGGGTTTTAAGATGTCTGCAACTCCATCAACCCATCTTTTTTGTCTTGGTCTGCCCCTTCCTCTTCATGATTCCATTTTCAGGTTGTACGCTCTTGCAACTGGTGTATTCGGTTCATTCTCACCAAGTGACCAAACAATTTGAGTCTCTGTTTTTCAATGAATCTAATAGCAGGTGTAGCTCCGACTATTCTTTTAATTTCCTCATTTCTTATATGGTCTCTTCTTGTTTTATTTACTGCTTTCCTCAAACATCTCATTTCACAGGTTGTAATTTTTATTTCTTGTTCTTTTGTCAGTGCCCATGTTTGGCTCTGGTAGCACAGTGTTGGTATGGAGATTGCATTTATAATCTGTCTTTTAGTCTCTACTGGAATAGCTGGGTGTTTCAAAATTGGGGTAAGCTGGTATGTAATGTTGTTGGCTTGCTGGATTCTAGTTTCAATTTCTCTGTCCAGTCTACTATCAGATGTGAAGATACATGTTGGTTTGCTGGATTCTAGTTTCAATCTCTCTGTCTAGTCTACTATCAGATGTGAAGATACATGTTGGCTTGCTGGATTCTAGTTTCAATTTCTCTGTCAGTCTACTATCAGATGTGAAGATACAATTTGTCTTGCTGGATTCTGTTTCAATCTCTCTCCAGTCTACTATCAGAGTTGAAGATACATGTTGGCTTGCTGGATTCTGTTCAATCTCTCTGTCCAGTCTACTATCAGATTTTGAAGATACATGTTGGCTTGCTGGATTCTGTTTCAATCTCTCTGTCAGTCTATTCAGATTGGAAGATAATGTTGGCTTGCTGGATTCTAGTTTTAATCTCTCTTCAGTCTACTATCAGATGTGAAGATACATGTTGCTTGCTGGATTCTAGTTTAATTCTCTGTCCAGTCTACTATCAGATGTGAAGATACATGTTGGCTTGCTGGATTCTAGTTTCAATCTCTCTGTCTAGTCTACTATCAGATGTGAAGATACATGTTGGCTTGCTGGATTCTAGTTTCAATTTCTCTGTCCAGTCTACTATCAGATGTGAAGATACATGTTGGCTTGCTGGATTCTAGTTTCAATTTCTCTGTCCAGTCTACTATCAGATGTGAAGATACATGTTGGCTTGCTGGATTCTAGTTTCAATCTCTCTGTCCAGTCTACTATCAGATGTGAAGATACATGTTGGCTTGCTGGATTCTAGTTTCAATCTCTCTGTCCAGTCTACTATCAGATGTGAAGATACATGTTGGCTTGCTGGATTCTAGTTTTAATCTCTCTGTCCAGTCTACTATCAGATGTGAAGATACATGTTGGCTTGCTGGATTCTAGTTTTAATCTCTCTGTCCAGTCTATTATCAGATGTGAAGATACATGTTGGCTTGCTGGATTCTAGTTTCAATCTCTCTGTCCAGTCTACTATCAGATGTGAAGATACATGTTGGCTTGCTGGATTCTAGTTTTAATCTCTCTGTCCAGTCTATTATCAGATGTGAAGATACATGTTGGCTTGCTGGATTCTAGTTTCAATCTCTCTGTCTAGTCTACTATCAGATGTGAAGATACATGTTGGCTTGCTGGATTCTAGTTTCAATCTCTCTGTCCAGTCTACTATCAGATGTGAAAGATACCGTCTGTAAAGACAAAAAAGCCATATATATATATATATATATATATATATATATGATATATTAGAACCCTTGGTAGTTGAAAGTCGATAAGAGCGGACTGTCCCGCAGCCCCGGCCGCAATATTAATTAAAAAGATTAAAATAAAATTCCGTCAAAATTTGGTATCTTCAACATTACATCTGGGACGCTCTCCGGTGCTACAATGTTCATGCAATGCCGTTGATGTATTCCTGTTTAAGAAATAGAACGGAACCCATTCACGAATGTTCAATGAGGATGATCCAATCAATCAATCATCCAATCAATCAATCAATCAATGTTATCAATCCATATTTATGTCATGAGCTGTGAAGATGCTCAAAAGAAAATTAATTCAAATCTGGAATAACGAAATGAAAGACAAGTTGTTTTTGTTGGCAATCCTCAGGAACAATTATCTGTCCAGCAACTGAGTGTTTTGTTCATTGGAGGGATGCTGCAAGTCACTGCGAGTGGGGGTTGAACTTTTCCACTACTACTGATGCCCAGAGATTCAGAGAGTGTTGCTCGGTAAGTGTTGTCTTATATCTACCTCTTTTTCTTCTTCTTCTCGTTCTTGGTAAACTCTTCTTCTTTTTCTTCTTGGTAAACTCTTCTTCTTTTTCTAGATACACTCTTCTTCTTCTTGCTGTTCTGGGTAAACTCTTCTTTTTTCTTCTTGTAAACTCTTCTTCTTCTTCTTCTGGGTACGCTCCTTTTTTCTACGTCTGGGTACATTTTCCCTCTTCTTCTTTTTCTGGGTACACTCTACTTTTTTTTCTCTGTATACAATACACTATCAGACAGCGAACTGATTATGTTCAAAGAAGCATGATCACTTTGTTGCTGTTAAGGTTGCCAAAGGTTGCCACGAAATGTTTCCAGCAACAGTCATTTAAATTGCGTGTTACAAATATTTTTGACATGATAACAACTTGTGTTCCGCAGTCTTACTGCTCAGGGAAACCACAATTCCGTTCACTAGAAGTTACTATCTTTAGCTTGTTGAATTTTGACACGCATTAGCATATGTTCTGCAGTCATATGGCTCGGGTCATAGTCCTCCTTCCTCAAAAGTTCATATTGAAGTTTGTCGATTTTGTGTCATATTGCTCTGAACCAATTCACGTTTATCGGAAGCTCTTACTACAGCTTATTGAAATCTGCTCAAAATAGACTTATATTTTCCTGACAAGCTGGTAATTTTTCATCTTAATCTCATATTGACGACAATCTCTGTTAGATCCTGGTACATTTACCGATATAAGGAAATCAGATTTAGCAGGTTTATTGCATTAAAATGAGCTGGAACATTTTTTTGTTTAACTGCTTTGAAAAACATTACATCTTTTATTGTACAAAGTTAATTTTTAACTTTTGTTAGTTTTCTTGAGTTCTACTGTATTATTTGGAGAAATCTATCTATTGAAACTGTATTGAAACTGTGTTAGGAGTTGACGATAGAGAAATTGATAATACTGCGCTAGTGAGCATAAGTAAAAAGTAAAGGAACCCTTTCATACCTCGTGGTATGTAGGGTAATACAGTGTTAGGTCTGTATTTTTTATTGACCGTCGATGGGTGATGTGGTCAGCATCACGCCGGCCGCCTTTACTTTCCCAGAGCATATCTGGTACCCAGTTGAGGCTGGGTCGACCTGAGAGCCGTCGCGGTCGGGAAAAATTCCATGCGCACTGCGGGAGTTGAACCCAGACCACCAGCCATGAGAAGCGAGTTCACTAACAACTACGCTACCGCGGCTCTCGCTAGTGAGCATGTACCATGGAAATTTCAGGGTTCGAAACCTGCTTTTTCTTCACTCTTCACCCCTATGTAGTCATAGGTCCTCAACCAAGATGTTTCAACCCCTCCTATCCAAGGCCATCTTTTACAGATCTCTTTACTCTCTTCCCATGTTCTTGCATTCCGTCTTCAACTCCCGTCTCCGGGTGTTACTAGGTTTTCCCTTACATCTATTACCCTGTGGGTTCCATCGGAAAGCCTGTTTAGTGATGCTGTCAGGGGGACTCCTCAGTATGTGTTCTATCCATCGCCACCTTCTGCTCCTTATGTCTTATTCCATCTGCCGTTGTCCCGCTCTATCCTACAGTCCTATGTTTGTGGTAATGTCATACCATCGCTGATGGCGTATCCTGCTCAGGCATCTCGAGGCCAGCTTGACAAAAGAAATATTCTCCGTGTGCACATGGTACGTTGTTGAAGTACAGGAGACCCTGATCCTTTGCTTGGGGGGTCTAAATTACAAGTACCACTGAAGTCAGAGTAAGTCTCGTCTGAATGTCCAAAAACACCTATGATAAGGAAAGAAAGCTTTCATGCAAAAATCAGTTTAGAGGTGTCTTATTGAACAGCATCATTACACCTAAATTTATAATGAGCGAACGAAAGTGAAAAAAATTTGTGTCAATCATCAATTTATTGTTTTGCTGCTGTTTTTTAAGTCATTTCTTTGTGTTGTTTCTTATTCGATCTGTTGACCATCAGCTTTCACACATCATCAGTCCCGTTTTCTAATTGTCCCTCTCTGTCTATATCTCAATCTCTCAGTCTCGCTTTCTGATTGTCTCTGTCTGTATCTCAATCTCTCAGTCTCGCTTTCTGATTGTCCCTCTCTGTCTATATCTCAATCTCTCAGTCTCGGTTTCTGATTGTCCCTCTCTATATCCCATTCTCTCAGTCTCGCTTTCTGATTGTTCTGTCTGATCTCAATCTCTAGTCTCGCTTCTATTGTCTCGTCTATATTCAATCTCTCAGTCTCGCTTTCTGATTGTCTCTGTCTATATCTCATTCTCCCAGTCTCGCTTTCTGATTGTCTCTCTTTGTCTATATCTCACTCTCTCAGTCTCGCTTTCTGATGGTCTCTCTTTATCTATATCTCACTCTCTCAGTCTCGCTTTCTGATGTTCTCTTTTCTATATCTCACTCTCTCAGTCTCGCTTTCTGATTTCTTCTATCTATATCTCTCTCTCTCAGTCTCGCTTTCTGATAGTCTCTCTTTCTATCTCTTTCTCTCAGTCTCGCTTTCTGATAGTCTCTCTTTGTCTATATCTCTTCTCTCGCCCTTTTTGATTATCAGTCTCCTCTTTGCTCTCTATACTCATTCTCTCGTCTTCGTTCTGATTATCGTTCTCTGCTCTATATCCCGTTTTGTTTATTGATCTTCCTTCATTCTGCAGTTTTTAGCAGTCTGTCCCAAATATTATCCAGCTGGTCTATCAATGTCCAGAAAGCTAGGATGCAAATTCCCCACGAAAATCTAACACAGAAATGAATGAAATCGACCAGGGTCCAACAAAACAACTACAAGCAGTCCCTCGAACCTGTAGCTGGGCATAATTTCCCAGGAGACCAGCCTCTCAGACGACAATTTCGGTGTCAATACCAGGTCTGTCATTTCTCAACACTACCCCTTTCCTTTTCTTTATATTGTACAAGTATGTGTTTGACTCCATTCGTTTCCAATCTTCTTGCTGGCCAACATTGTCATCTCTTTAAGTTCGTTTATTTTTCATCTCTCTTGAATTGTTCTTTACTTGATTCCTTCCTTTCTAATATTTTGTTCTCATTGTACATCTTACATTGCACATTGTACATCTTACATTGCACATTGTACATCTTACATTGCACATTGTACATAGTACTGTAATGTACATCTTTCTTATTTCTATCTTTTATCTTGGTTTATTTCTCCTTTATTCTGTCCACTATTTTGTTTCTATTATTTTTCTCCGCTCTATTTCGTAATATTTGAAATTTATTTTCCGCTTTTCCTATTCAATAGCTGTGTTCTCTTTCTTTCTCTTATCGACCAACGAGGGCGCCCGTTTGTTGTTGGGGTTGCAAGGGAGCAAGAATAGTAACACTGTTACCTACTACAAGACATGTCGTAAAAGACGACTAAGGTAGGGACCTTAGGAAACTACCATTGTAAATAAATAGCGTTGCAGAAATCAGATGTGCTGGCCTACTTGTAAGCGCATAACTGGCACAATGTACTATCGCTCTTATGCTCAGATCACATATAAATCACGCAGAGTGGTTAACAAGTAGTTGATATGGAGCGTTCGAAGAAGAAGAAGAAGGCCAATGAGTTGTATTTTTTTAATCTTCATATTTGTAATGTAATTTCTCTGTTTATATTCATGATATGTTTTATGTTTTGCTATCACCCACTGTAGTTTAGTTTGTCTACTTTCCTTCTTTTATTAGTGTACGATTAATGGTCTTGTCTTTTTCTTCTTCTTCTTCTTATTCACCTTCGCCCGTAGGGAGACACAGGTCCGCAATCAAGGCCTTCCAAGCCCGACTATCCAAGGCCATCTTTTCCAGATCTCTCACCTCTCTCCCCATTTTCTTGCATTCTGTCTCCAACTCCCGGCTTCAGGTGTTCCTGGGTTTTCACTTACCTTTATTGTCCTTAAGGTTCCATCGGAGAGCCCGTCTCATGATGCTGTCAGGGAGTTTCCTAGAGGTGTGCATCCTTTCCATCGCTACCTTCTGCTCCTTATCTCTTGTTGCACTGTCGCTGTCGCTTTATCCCACAGTTTCCTGTTTGTAGTCCTGTCATACCATCGCAGATGGAGTATCCTCGCAGGCATGTAATATGAATGCCTGCAACTTTTGTGTTCCCCTTTGTTGTTCTTGGTGTCTCCGCTCCATATAACAGGATAACCTTGACATTTGAGTTAAATATCATTATCTTAGTTTTAGTCTTGTCTTTACTTTTTGTTTATGTCCACCTTTCTTTTAATGAAATAATTATTTTGATTACATTTTTTCTGCTGTTCGTTATCTGAATTATTTTGATAATGTTTTGTCTCTTGTATGTTGTCGTTACTATCCTTGTTTTCTGACTAGCGTTTTCATCTTCTTCTTCGAACGCTGCATTTCGACAACTTGTTAAACCAATGTTTGTAATTTCTATGTGATCTGAGCCCAAAATCAATTGTACGTTGTGGCAGTAATGCACCTACAAGTAGACCAACATATCCGATTATTGCGACGCTTTTCACTTCTTTCACAGTACGCTACATATAGAATATAATAATAAAATCATAACGGCCTTAAAATGAAAATCTGTGACTAAAAACTAATTACGAAATAAATGAAAAAAAAACCCAAAAAACTAGAAGTTGGAAAAAAGAAGAGATTCAATAAAAATCGAATATTTATATATAACTTATAGACATTAAACGTATACACATAAAGAATATAGAGAATGAGAAGAGAAAGTACTAAGAATCATAGGAATGTAGTGTGTTCAGTCCATGAGGTCGCAAGGTACCATATAACGATATAAAACGATTCTATACAACAAGTCGACTTCGATCATCATAGGAACATGATCGGGTGGCTGTGACCTGGACAATATAAAAGCATCCGGGCTAAAAAAACACACATGCGGAGTAAAAAGATTAAGTCAGAGTGACATGTGACAAAGGTGATACTTAATGCTCCACTGAAATATATCGATCAACCTGTCAAAAACGGAAGAAATCAAGCATATAGTCTGTATCGACATTAAGACTTTACACTTTGCTCATGTAAATACTGGTAACTTGAACGGTGAATTAAACGTCAAACACACCTAGCGCCCGTGTGTTGCCGGGTCTAGCAAGGGAAACAAAGAGTAGAAACACTGCTCCTTACATGGGCCTACGAAGCTACCTAGAAAATAAAGCATCACACAAATCGAATGTGCTGACTTACTTGTAGGCGCATAATTTGCACAAAGTACAATCGCTTTTAGGCTCAGACCACATACAAATCACACAGAGTGGTTTATCAAGTGGTTGATATGGAGCGGAAGAAGAAGTTGGCAAGTCATTATTTTCTTCTCGTGGACAGCGACTTTCTACCCTAATACTTATGAGTTTACAACTGCCACAACTGTTCATTAACTTGCTTGTTATAAACACATAACTTACTTATTTATCGTCCGTCTCCAGAAAGGGAGAGAGAAATAGAGTCATGCTCTACTTATGTCTCCAGAAAGGGAGAGAGAAATAGAGAGACATGCTCTACTTATCTCTCCAGAATGGAAGAGATATATATATATATAGAGAGAGAGATAGAGACATGCATTGAGAGATAGAGACATGCATTGAGAGATAGAGACATGAACTACTTTTGACTCCAAAATGGAAGATATATATATATATAGAGACATGCATTGAGAGATAGAGACATGAACTATCCAGAAAGGAAGAGAGAGATAGAGAGACATGGACTACTTATGTCATAAACAGGGCTTGAGGTCTTCACCAGACCCCCGTTTATTTTGTGGTGTTGTTTCTGTTGGCTACATTTCTATTCTCACACTGCTCAGGTTTGGGCAGTCTTGTAGGATGTGCTCTGGAGACTACTTTAGTGATCACTGGTGCAGACAGCCGAGTCCCTGAGACCCATTCTATGGAGGTGTGCTCTGAGACTGCAGTTTCCCGTTCTAAGTCTGAAGATTGTGGTCTGTGCTTTTCTGTTTAGCGTATTTATACTATCATGCTCTGGGTTGCATCCTCCGTTTGTTCTTCTCCACATCATTTCTCTGGATTGTTTAACCAGCCCCCATTAAACATGAATTATAGTTTGAGCTAGTCGACCTAATATTGCCGGGGACCACGTATGATCATAGTGCTCTGACACTATACCACATAGAACCCATTACTTAGCTCATTGATTCCATTCTCGAATGTATAAACCTTCTCAAAGTCCCATAACCAGTTTCCTTAATATCTTCACCAAATAGTATCTAACCCACTACTCAACATTGGAGGCACTATAAACCTTCTCAAAGTCCCATAACCAGTTTCCTTAATATCTTCACCAAATAGTATCTAACCCACTAATCAACATTGGAGGCACTAAAATAAATAAAAGAATTCCAAGATTGGAACATGACGTAAATAACATTACTCAAATCTTTTAAAGGGATTCGACAGTACGGTCAGAGCTGGAGCTCATCCTTAGGGATTGTCTGCTGTAGGCAGTGGCGTATCTTGTCCCCTTGATACAGGGTGGGCTACCGTCAAAGAGTTGAATACTTAAAAAAAAATCAATGTCTCTGGAATGTCTTTTCTACAGTATATGTTCATTTAACCTCTAATGTCGGAGAAGGCACGCCTCTACTGGCGGGGACACTGATAAAAGGAAAGCAGGTCTTCACTCAAAAATCAGCCAGAGACGTCATTCTAGACGCCCTACTATGTTTGAATTCATAGCGGGCGAAATAAGAAGACAAGAAGAAGAATATGCTCATTTTAATTTATTATTCTTGTTATTATTATTGTTATTATTCTTGTTATTATTCTTGTTATTATTCTTGTTATTATTATTGTTATTATTCTTGTTATTATTATTGTTATTATTAATGCTATAATAGTCTACTACTTCTTCGAAAGCTCCATATCGACCACTTGTTAACCCCGCTTTGTGACCTGTATGTGGTCCGAGCCTAAGAGTGATTGTACGTTGTGCTAGTTATGCGCCTACAAGTAGACATCACATCCGATTTCTGCGACGCTTTTTATTTACTAGGGTATCTTCCTTAGACCCCTACCTCACACGTCTCTTGCGACATGCCTTGTAGGTTGCAGTGTTACTATTCTCTGCTTCCCATGCGAGCCCTGACAACACACGGGACGAGGAGTTTCACTTAAACGTGTCACGCTTGCCTAAAAAAATTAAATGTTGCTTAGCTATTTTTCATACTATGGGGTACATGTCACTTCAAATTTCTAGATCCTAGTACGCAGGAGATAGGAGGGACAATTCATTTCCTCACATGTTGAACGTCGAGTGTGTGATTGAACCTAACAACCCTCTCGTGTTCAAGTCGATTAGTAAACGCTTACTTATAACACTAATCAGTACACGCCGTAAAGGTCTTTTGGTCGAAACGTTGCTGTGTATTATTATTGTTTTTGTATTTTGTAAAACTACAGTACTTTGTTATTACGTGTTTCACCATTGATAAATAGTTTTACTGCAGTCTTCCCTTATATCGATAATGTGTAAGCTGTGTGATAAATTATAAGACTTTGGATTCTCCAAATGGAGTTCATTCTTATTTGTCATGTGTGGTGACATACACGTTTTGATATAACAAATAAAAGATTCACCTTAAGTAGAAGGGAGTGTGCCTCGGCTTAAATCCCCTACATAACAAACAAACAATAACAAATGTAATCTTTCTATCTCTCTTGCAACAGTTCCCGACTCATAGATTTGCCCGTAAAGCATCATCTACAAGCTCACTAAGGCTCAGTCCACCCAAGGTAGGTATATTGCATCTATTTGTATTAAGAAAAAACGTTTCTTCTTCTTCTTTGTGTTCGTTCTTTACGACCAATTTTAATTACTCTTTGTGATATGTTTGATCTTTGCCAAGAACGTGTATACGTTGCACATTGGCTTGGTACGCCCCTAAACGCATAGACTTCTACATGTTTAGGACATGTACATCCGATTTCAGCCAAACCTCCTTAGTCGACTCTTACGACATGCGTGGAAGGAAACAGTGGTTCTATTCTTTACATCCCAATTTTGGGCCCCGGTAACCACTCGGGCGGAAACGTTTCAAGATCAATAATTGTTTTCATTATATTAGGTTTCCTTACATATCTCGGTCCTCCCTCTCTCTCTCTCTTCGCAGAAATAGTCAAACACTTTCCGAGAATATTGCACAAAGTACTCGTGCGTGTGGTGCCGGGGCCCGCAAGGAAGCAAAGAATAGTACCATTGTGACCTACAAGGCATGCCGTAAGAGGCGATTGATGTAGGGCTTAGGAAAGATACCTAGTAAATAAAAAGCGTCGCAGAAATCGAATGTGCTGGTTTACGTGTAGGCGCGTAACTGGCACAACACACAATCGCTCGTAGGCCCTGATCACATACAAATCACAAAGAGTGGTTAACTAGTGGTCGATAGAGAGCGTTCGGGGGAAGAATAAGAAGAAGCACAAAACACGAACACTGTAGCTCTGGCAGCAATCCAAGAATCTCCGAGAAAATGCACTCTCAGCACAACTTGGTTCGGTTTTGAACTCACAGCCTTCCAAATACAATACAAAAGTTTTGAATACTTCGCCACAAAGACATCTATTTGTATTTCCTCTTTCAGACAGACAGTGATCCACTTTTTTTCAATGTTGTTTGAAGTGGATGTCAACTGAATATGTAAATAAGTGGATACCGTAAGCGTTACGGAACCGTTACTCCACTAGTCATCCAAGTGGATAATGTTGACTTTACGGTACTGTTGATCCACTAGTCATCCAAGTGGATAATGTTGACTTTACGGTACTGTTGATCCACCTAGTCATCCATGGGATAACTGTCTGACTTGCGGTACTGTTGATCCACTAGTCAACTGAGTCTTCAGTCATCAATACGGATAATGTTGAACTTATAAGGTTAAGCCTTCAATCATCCATATGAAAAATACAAATATTAACATTTTTAAATTCGTGATAATAATAAACCTTCGCCAGAGCAGCTGCGTAAGTGTTTTGCAGCTGACATTGTCAACTGAAAGATATTTAGTGCCTGTGAGTGCATTCTTAGGTGTATAGACGTCGGAGCTGTCCATTTTTATAAGTTGTGCAGTTTAGCATTTGACGCTAATTTAATGAGAACAGCCATTCTCTCTCTCTTTCTTGCGATCACCGCCAGACCGATGTACCAGACCTCCCCATAAATTCTATTCATGTGGAAATCTGATTTATGCAGCCTTAGCATTGGTGTGTTTTACGTCACATCTTCAGCACCATTTGGAGCTTTGGTGCTTATCCTTCGGCGATGTGTCCGGTTTCAGACAGCGTTTACTCGATTCGCTCTCCGTTTTGTAGCCATCTAGTGTTTTTACCGGTTTTGGGGTAGCTAAGCCTCACGCCCTACCTCCTTAGACGCCTTTTACGACATGTGAGGCAGGTAACAGTGCTTCTATTCTTTATACCCCAATTTGGGCCCCAGTAACTACTCGGACGGAACAGCCGTTCATGCAGCAGTCTCATGCCAGACTGCGAGAAGAACAGCCGTTCATGCAGCAGTCCCATGGGAGACTGCGAGAAGAACAGCCGTTCATGCAGCAGTCTCATGCCAGACTGCGAGAAGCAGGTTCAGAGCAGTCTCATGACGATGCGGAAAAGCGTTTATGCAGCAGTCTCATGGGAGACTGCGAGAAGAACAGCCGTTCATGCAGCAGTCACATGGGAAGTGACGTGAGCTAACTATATGACAGCGAGCTTAGATTTCTGTTGTCAGCAAAAATGTCCAGAGCCTTTCTGTGCCCACATCTTACTCCTCAATCATCTTCGTACTTATCTACAACAATTACTTCTTTTTCTTCTCAAGAATTTATATTATATGAAAATAGAAACATTGACTCATGTTACATAAAGAAATATTTCTCAAGTGTAAACAATAATTCACTCAAGGACATAATAGAACATTCTCAAATGTACATATAGAACATTCACTCAAGTGTTACATAAATAGAAACATTCACTCAAGTGTTACATAAATAGAAACATTCACTCAAGTGTAACACAAATAGAAACATTCACTCAAGTGTTACATAATAGAAACATTCACTCAAGTGTTACACAAATAGCAACATTCACTCAAGTGTTACACAAATAGAAACATTCACTCAAGTGTTACAAAATAGCAACATTCACTCAAGTGTAACACAAATAGAAACATTCACTCAAGTGTTACATAATAGAAACATTCACTCAAGTGTTACACAAATAGAAACATTCACTCAAGTGTTACACAAATAGAAACATTCACTCAAGTGTTACACAAATAGAAACATTCACTCAAGTGTAACACAAATGGAAACATTCACTCAAGTATAACACAAATAGAAACATTCACTCAAGTATAACACAAATAGAAACATTCACTCAAGTATAACACAAATAGAAACATTCACTCAAGTATAACACAAATAGAAACATTCACTCAAGTATAACACAAATGGAAACATTCACTCAAGTGTAACACAAATAGAAACATTTAAAAGATGACTATTTTAATCACATCATCAATCTTTCAAAGCGTTATGATATCAATAATTTGAAACCATTTACCACATCAACAACGATATTCATTCCCAGCGACACCGAACCAAAGCAACCAGTTCCTCGTCTCCTAGTTCACCAGTTCGCCATTCTCGTTCCATCACAAGTGATCTCAAAGGAGAGGATGGATGTGAACATACGCAAGGTATGATAATGTTGTACTGTTCTAGTGTAGAAGTAATTTTGTTACTATAGACGGTGCAGAGATGTTTGGCATTAGGGTCAGGTTGTAGACTGGACAAGGCATTGTTTTACCGCCTCGAGATGGGATGACTAAATGTTGGCATTCAGATCAGTACGAGCATCTGGCCAAATGGATAAGACCGTGGGCTTTCATTCGGGAGACCCTGGTTTGATCCCCGGTAAAGTCAAGAAGTTATTTTCTGTCTGGAGCATAAAGAAAACATCCTAACATGAACAGTATCTCGGCGAGTGCACTAGCCATGCGACCATTTAAGTTCTACAGGCACCTCGTCCGCTGTCCTACACCGTAATAAAAAGCGGTTTTACAGGCAGTAACAATAGTTATCCAGGTAACAAGTAGCAGACTAGACTTTGTTTGACCAACTCGTGTTGGGATGACAAGTACACCCTAATTTAACCAAAAAGACTCGTTCTTTGGTTGAAAATGGCGAGACTCATCTGTTCCCTTTGTTGTATTTATTTGAATGGATTTCGTCTCTACAGCCAACTTGACTACACAGAACAAGTACAAGCTAATTTACCGCTCTGCCTTCTAAAAAGGGTTTAAAAGCCGAAGGATTGACTTCATTGCACCGGGTGTTACCCCATATGGCTCGGTCCTCTCCGCAGAAATGGCACGCCACCTACCGAGAGTATTGCACAAAGCACGAACTCCGTAGCTCCAGCAACAATCCTAGGGGTCTCTGGAAAAAATGCACTCGTGAACAGAATGGCGTGGTCCGGACTCGAACCCACGACCTTCGACTCACAAGGCAAAGGGCTTAACCACTTAGCCACAGAGACCGCTCTGCCTATAGACACACAGTGCACATCTACTCTTTAGCAATAGACTTCTTCTTCTTCTTCGAATGCTCCATATCGACCACTTGTTAACCACTCTTTTTTATTTGTATATGATCCGAGCCTAAGTGCGATTGCACGTTGTTCCAGTTATACGCCTACAAGTAGGTCAGCACATCCGATTTCTGCGACGCTTTTCAGTTACTAGGGTAGCTTTCTTAAGCCTCTACCTCAGTCGCCTCTTACGACATGTCTTGTAGGTCGCAGTGCTACTATTCTTTGCTCCACCTGAGGACCCCTGCAACACAGGGCTTATACCAGTAGACTGAATACGTCAGAGGCCACGAAGCACGCTTGGTAAGCTGTGAAACAAACGAATAATAGTTGCCCGCTACAGTCGACACTATGCGTGACCGGGTTAAGATGTTTTAAACACCTTCATAATAAATATAAGATGGAAATATGTTGGACGAGTGTCTCTGGCGTGACTTCGTGGCCTCTGACGTATTCAGTCTACTGGTATAAGAAATGATTAACGAACATCAAAGCAGGCATTGAAGTTGGATGCAAAGGGTTCAAGAAAGAGAGGACGACCTAAGGAGACCCTGAAATGAACTTTGCTGAGGGATGCAAGAAATATCGGTCGACGTTCCATGGAGGAGATTGAGTGAGTTGCCCATGATAGAGAGGTATAGAGAAATTACTTGCAGGTCCTATGTAACGTATAACGGCACGAGAGGAATTATTATTTATTATTATAAATATCGATTAAAGAGAAGACTGAAGTAAAACTATGTATTAGTTATCAGTTATATGAGGACTATCGTCATAGCACTCCGGACATGTTCATAGGTACTCCGATCTTTGCCTTAGCAAATCAAGCAGTGTCCAGCGGCCCAACGTGCCAGTTCGATGTTGATTAATCAATCTCTGTGCATATTTAGTATGTCGTTCTTTTCGGGCTGCACCAATATTGACACCCATCTCTCTCATGTAGCAATGACGAAACACGTAGAAACACACAAACTATAAACAAGTTGAGAATATAATAACGTCTGTGACAACTGAACATCAATAAGGGTAGATTGGAAAGCCGCTTTCTGGTCAAAATTCATTAAAAATGTAAAATAAATTTCCTAAAAATGTTCATCCATCTCATCATGACATCGGGGATCGTTGCCGTGCTGCTACGGAGTCCATGCACTGTTGCTGAAATCTTTTGTGTAAAAAAAGGGTCGAGGCATACGTTGGTAGTCACCCCTATATTTGTCTTTCAATGATGGCATCCAATGATGCACAGTTTTTGTTTGAAAAACTCTTCATTCGCTATCGAATTTAGCCAAAATATTTGCAGCATTCTTCCGAAACATTTATTTTGAATTATCTACATCTTGTGTATGATGTTGTGGAGTTTTCATCATACCGTGTATTCATTCTCATCTTCTCATGTAGTAATTTATCATCTTTTATTGTAGTAATTTATCATCTTTTATTGTAGTAATTTATCATCTTTTATTGTAGTAATTTATCATCTTTTATTGTAGTAATTTATCATCTTTTATTGTAGTAATTTATCATCTTTTATTGTAGTAATTTATCATCTTTTATTGTAGTAATTTATCATCTTCTCATGTAGTAATTTATCATATTCTCATGTAGTAATTTATCATCTTCTCATGTAGTAATTTATCATCTTTTATTGTAGTAATTTATCATCTTTTATTGTAGTAATTTATCATCTTTTATTGTAGTAATTTATCATCTTTTATTGTAGTAATTTATCATATATTATTGTAGTAATTTATCGTCTTTTATTATAGTAATTTATCATCTTTTATTATAGTAATTTATCATCTTTTATTATAGTAATTTATCATCTTTTATTGTAGTAATGTATCATCTATTATTATAGTAATTTATCATCTTTTATTGTAGTAATTTATCATCTATTATTGTAGTAATTTATCATCTATTATTGTAGTAATTTATCATCTATAATTGTAGTAATTTATCATCTATTATTGTAGTAATTTATCATCTATTAGTATGATAATTCCCATCTTCTGTATACAAACTGTGGTTACATGACTGTATAAAAACTGTCGTTACATGACTCTAGTACCACATTTTAGGGCGGTGTAAGCCAGATGGGACACGAGTCTGTGAAATTCAATGACCGTATGGTTAGTGCAGTCGTCGCGAAGCTGTTCAGGTTAGGATTTTTCATCTATGACCACAACAACAAAAAATCGTTGGCCTTACCGTGAATTGAACACGGGTCTCCCGTGTGGGAGCCATGCTCTACTCCGTTCGACCAGACGCTCATCTTCTGTTTAATAATTCTTAAATTCTTGTGTAACAATTCTCACAGACAAAATTGAGAAAATATTTTCCAGAGTTATCTCCTTTGTCTCATAAATGCAAAACTTCTTTCTGAATAAACATTCGATATTTAAAGTACGCTTGGTTCTTGTAAGGTATACGTTTTCCGTGGTCTCCCACAACATACGGCCGGCGGGATCAGGTAAGAAAAAATAAACATTCTTGGAAATAAGACCACAGCCGTCGCTTGACTTCGCATACCAGTATTGTTTTATATAGACGAATTCATTTTAACGTCAACACAAAATGCTAAATCAAAGTTATATTGTGCAACAAGTTAAGCTTAACAATAAGGAATATCAATATTATGAATATATTTCATCAATAAATAACCATAGATAACTTTTTTTAAATAAAAGCTTACAGTATTATATCAAACATATACAACCACCCTCCCACCCCCATTAAACATTAATTTTTGTTTTCCGTTTAAGCTAGTGATTCTTATTTTATCAATGGGCATACGCCATGATATATGATTCCAGTCTGTATCTACAAAAGATTAACATTACTAAAATGATCTATAAATAGAAGTAGAGAAATGAAAACATTACTTTCGACTAATATTTTCATTCAATTTGTTTACTATTTTCATGACATCATAGTTTGCCTGGTTGTTTTCTTTGCTATCAATTGTAGAGTTGAAAAATTCGTGCTTTTTAATGTTTACTTCTAAAAAATAAAATAAAATGTGATTAGATCCGACGTTTACGTAGTTACGCATCTCCATAGGTGCAGAGTCCCTATTTGCTAGCTGGACAAATGTCTAGATACCCCTAAACAGTAATATAAGGAAATGAATGTTCTACAATAGTTTGATATTAAAGAGAGTAGGCTATTAAAGAGCATACAATCAAGGAAAATTAAATATTTTAGACAAATCAAACAACATGAGTGCATAGAAAAGATAATTTTGGCGGAATGGTGCATGGAAGAAGAATGAGAGGAAGACCTAGAAGACGTTGGGTGCAGGATGTCATTAACGATCTGAGAATGACTGCTGCTGACGCCGATCGAATTTCACAGAACAGAGAGTTTTTCAGGGTTGCTGTCATGGGAGCTAAGTTCCAGAAGGGACACACTACTTGATAATGATGACAAATATGAAGAAACTCAAAAATAAAAGAAAACTGACTAAAGCTACAATTAAGAATGTTAAAATTAGATCAAACGTTGGAAAATACAGTTTTGGAAGTAGACATCGGGGTAAACAGGAGAAGAAGAAAACCACTGAGAAAGTAGTTTCACGATGGGACTGATGATTTGAACATTACGACGGCAGAGGCGGAACATCTGACACATGAGAGAGAGAGAGAGAGAGACAGACAGAGAGAAAGAGACAATTCGAACTACTTTTAAGGTAACAAAGTTCTACTAAGAACAAACTATTAGATGATGATGTATTACTTTAGTTTCATTTATGACAGTTCGTTTTACAACAACTAGTTTTACGACCTTTTGTTTTAGTGCAGCTTGAAGTGCTGCTCCCATGCCGAGACCCAGGTTCAATCCACGGAAAGGTCAATGAGTCTTTTTATGTCGAGGGCATACAGAAAACATCGTAACGTGACTAGTTTCGTGGCGACTGCACTAACTATGCGGCAATTAAATGCCACGGCTCATGTCCCTCCTGTCATACACTGCTCAAAAAGCGGTATTACAGAGAGTAACAGCAATTTTTGTTAGTTTTTGTTTTACGTCAATTTGGTTTACAACAGTTTGTTTTACGTCAATTTTGTCTACAACAGTTTGTTTTACGTCAATTCTATTTACAACAGTTTGTTTTACGTCAATTCTGTTTACAACAGTTTGTTTTACGTCAATTCTGTTTACAACAGTTTGTTTTACGTCAATTCTATTTACAACAGTTTGTTTTACGTCAATTCTGTTTACAACAGTTTGATTTACGTCAACTTGTTTTACGCCATTTTGTTTTAGGATAGGTTGTTAATAAAATACATTTACAAATCTACAACCAAAATTTTTTTGTTAAACTTACAGGTCTTACAGTCATATCAACATCAAAGAGTACCCTTGGTCTTTCTACAACTTTCCAGACAAAACCTGGCCCACAGAATGGAAGCGGAACCCATCGTGGAGAGTCGCCTCCGCCTGAATACGCTCTTATCCAAAGGCGAAAAGCACATTCAACCGATGATTCTGCTGTAACTGTTGTATCTACGAGTAGCTCTACCAACCCTGCTTTCAGAAGATCTTTCCCAACAGGTCGTCGGATTGAATCTTCCGGCGTCAATGTTTCTTACCTGTCAAGTTCAACGAAGAAGGAACAGGCCTAAACATTCCGCTGTTGCTCCATCTGAGAAAACTGTCACAACTATGAGTGGAACAGCTACAGGTAAAACTACCAGTGCGCCTACTGGTAATTCTGTGACTCCAGGTAAAGGTAACAGCGTTCTGAAATACGTGGACTCCAGTGTTCGACCTGCGTCTGCTGTTTCCGATATGGCTAACCAAAAACACAGCAGCCCAAAACATGTACAGATAAGTGATATAGTGAGTGTAAATATAACTGATGGTTCAATAACTTGTATGACACCCAGTGTCATCCACCCTTGCATAGACAAACCTAATGGTATTCTGAAACGAGATAACAGTGTTAGAAGCGATCAATCGCAGTTAGCTAAAATGAATCAGGCTCAAACATCATTCATCGCTGGAGAGGACCTCAAACCTATACGGGAAGATGACCAGAAACTTGACCAAAAACTTGATCAGAAATCTGACCAAAATTATTCTGACCAGAAACTTGACCAGAAACTTGATCAGAAACTTGATCAGAAATCTGACCACAAACTTGACCAGAAACTTGACCAGAAATCTGACCACAAACTTGACCAGAAACTTGACCAGAAATCTGACCACAAACTTGACCAAAAACTTGACCAGAAATCTGACCATAAACTTGGCCATAAACTTGACCATAAACTTGACCATAAACTTGACCATAAACTTGACCATAAACTTGACCAGAAATCTGACCAGAAACCTATATCTTCCTTGGTGTCACCTCTACCTCCTACAATAGAGGAACCATCAGTAAAGACGCCGAAAGCAACGCTAAGAGTAGATACAACACTAGCAACATTGGCAACACCGCAATCTCGTAACACTTCTTCTTCAGAATCTCCCGAATGGCCATCACCTCCTGAACCTCTAACTCCTCAAACACCTCTGACTCCCAATGTGCCGGGACAGATGTCATTCGACAGTGATACTATTCAAAAAATGTTGCGATCGCTTCCAGCATCACCCATGGACGATCCTGATTTGGGCTTCCACGAAGAATACGTTCCTGCAGAAGACAACAGCTGCAACAACCAACAACAACAACAACAACCAAACCAAAGCGGTAAAAAAGGAATTCGACTGTGCAGAACAAAGAGCTTGACAGTCCACGATAGAAACACAAAAGCTAACAGCAATCCACGGCGTCAGCAAAGTGAAGACAATCCAGGAACTGCAAGTTCTAGTCACAAGGTGGACGCTCCACGTCCGAGGATGTTCAATAAAATAGCTTTAGAACGAATGTTAAAGAAGAGAAACAAAAGTATTGCTGCAAGTTACCAGGACAGTGGATTAGGAGTCTCCACAGATACTGCTCCATCATTGCGTTCTGTTGGAAGTTCTGCGTTTACCAAGACGGGTAAGTTCATGTGTTATGTTCTTGCATCATTGTGTTCTGTTGGAAGTTCTACGTTTACTAAGACGGGTAAGTTCATTTGTTATGTTCTTGCATCATTGTGTTCTGTTGGAAGTTCTACGTTTACTAAGACGGGTAAGTTCATGTGTTATGTTCTTGCATCATTGTGTTCTGTTAGAAGTTCTGCGTTTACTAAGACGGGTAAGTTCATGTGTTGTGTTCTTGCATCATTGTGTTCTGTTGGAAGTTCTGCGTTTACTAAGACGGGTAAGTTCATGTGTTGTGTTCTTGCATCATTGTGTTCTGTTGGAAGTTCTGCGTTTACTAAGACGGGTAAGTTCATGTGTTGTGTTCTTGCATCATTGTGTTCTGTTGGAAGTTCTGCGTTTACCAAGACGGGTAAGTTCATTTGTTATGTTCTTGCATCATTGCGTTCTGTTGGAAGTTCTGCGTTTACCAAGACGGGTAAGTTCATGTGTTATGTTCTTGCATCATTGTGTTCTGTTAGAAGTTCTGCGTTTACTAAGACGGGTAAGTTCATGTGTTATGTTCTTGCATCATTGTGTTCTGTTAGAAGTTCTGCGTTTACTAAGACGGGTAAGTTCATGTGTTATGTTCTTGCATCATTGTGTTCTGTTGGAAGTTCTACGTTTACTAAGACGGGTAAGTTCATGTGTTATGTTCTTGCATCATTGTGTTCTGTTGGAAGTTCTACGTTTACTAAGACGGGTAAGTTCATGTGTTATGTTCTTGCATCATTGTGTTCTGTTAGAAGTTCTACGTTTACTAAGACGGGTAAGTTCATGTGTTGTGTTCTTGCATCATTGTGTTCTGTTAGAAGTTCTGCGTTTACTAAGACGGGTAAGTTCATGTGTTGTGTTCTTGCATCATTGTGTTCTGTTAGAAGTTCTGCGTTTACTAAGACGGGTAAGTTCATGTGTTGTGTTCTTGCATCATTGTGTTCTGTTGGAAGTTCTACGTTTACTAAGACGGGTAAGTTCATGTGTTGTGTTCTTGCATCATTGTGTTCTGTTAGAAGTTCTACGTTTACTAAGACGGGTAAGTTCATGTGTTATGTTCTTGCATCATTGTGTTCTGTTAGAAGTTCTAGTTTACTAAGACGGTAAGTTCATGTGTTATGTTCTTGCATCATTGTGTTCTGTTGAAGTTCTACGTTTACTAAGACGGTAAGTTCATGTGTATGTTCTGCATCATTGTGTTCTGTTAGAAGTTCTCGTTTACTAAGACGGTAAGTTCATGTTGTGTTCTGCATCATTGTGTTCTGTTAGAAGTTCTACGTTTACTAAGACGGGTAAGTTCATTTGTTATGTTCTTGTTGTTTATTTGTTTGCGTTCACCCTCATCAACCACGTTAACCACTCTTTAACTTCTTCTTCTTCGAGCGCTCCATATCGATCACTTAAACCACTTGATTATCTGTATGTGATCTGAGCCTAAGGAGGATGTCATTGTGATACTGCGTCTACAAGTTGATGAAATCTAAGAAATGTCTGGTCAATCACTAGTAACAACTGTTATAAGAAAGAGAATATAAAGAAAATATATTGCACATACTCTGATAAAAAAGGATTCTTCTCCTTCTTGAGCGATCTCTGGTCATGCGCTTAGTTTATTGTGGACCACAAATAGGGCAGTCAGCTTCAGGTCTGTCCGGTTTCCTTCTTGAGCGATCTCTGGTCATGCGCTTAGTTTATTGTGGACCACAAATGGCAGTCAGCTTCAGGTCTGTCAGGTTTCTTCTGAGCGATCTCTGGTCATGCGCTTGTTACTGTGGTCCAAAACTGGGCAGTCAGCTTCAGGTCTGTCAGGTTTCCTTCTTGAGCGATCTCTGGTCATGCGCTTAGTTTACTGTGGTCCACAAACTGGGCAGTCAGCTTCAGGTCTGTCCGGTTTCCCCAAAGCTTAGTTTTTTAGGTCAACTGTGAGTGGCCACATGTTTCTTCTCAGCTCACACAGGAGAGGACAGTCTTGCATGACATGCTCCGGTGTCTGTTCCGCCTGCTGACACTGGCAGAGAGCTGTTTGACTTATTCCTAGTCTATGCAAGTGTTTTCTGAGTCTACAGTGTCCAGTACGTAGACGATATAAAATGACCTGATCTGTTCTGCTTAGGTCTTTGAAGGATTTTTAAAAGTTCAGAATACTTAAAAGTAGCATTGAGAGAGAGAGAGAGAGAGAGAGAGAGAGAGAGAGAAGAGACAGACAGACAGAAAGACAGACGACTTCAACTTTATTTCTAGTAATTTCTTTTTTGATTGATATCTAACATCGCCTCCAATATTATTTCAAATTATCTTTATTTTAACTTTGCATTCCAAGATTTATTTCCTTATTTCTGATATTAGAATGCTGCCTTTCATTTAGTAGTTGTAAATCCATTCGTTTTGATTAAGCATCATTATTCTATTTGCTAGATTTAGTATAAAGATTGGAAGAGATAAACGTTTTCATGAATTTATTCAGAATAATGTGTTTCTTGTAGCGCAATTAATGTGTTTTTATGTGTTTTTCAACATTTTGTGGCGGAAAAGGGGGAGTACGGTTCTCTTCCTTGAAAGGGAGTCTTCTGATGGTTTTATTATACTATCTAGTACATAGTTCTGTATATATACCAACTACATTTAATGTTGACAATATGACATTTGTTTTAAATGGATAATAATCTTTGTTATATATGGAAAAAAATATCTTGTTTTATATGGATAAAATAATCTTTGTTTTATATGGATAAAATAATCTTTGTTTTAAATGGATAAAATAATCTTTGATTTATATGGATAAAATAATCTTTTTATTTATGGATAAAATAATCTTTGTTTTATATGGATAAAATAATCTTTGTTTTAAATGGATAAAATAATCTTTGATTTATATGGATAAAATAATCTTTGATTTATGTGGATAAAATAATCTTTGATTTATATGGATAAAATAATCTTTGTTTTAAATGGATAAAATAATCTTTGATTTATATGGATAAAATAATCTTTGATTTATGTGGATAAAATAATCTTTGATTTATATGGATAAAATAATCTTTGTTTGATACGGATAAAATAACACATATAACTTCTTCTTCGTCTTTTAACGGTTCACATCGACCACTTGTTAATCACTTTTTGCGATTTGTATGTGATTTTAGCATAAGAGAGATTGTACGTTGTTCTAGTACGTATGCGCCTACAAGTAGGCCAGCACATCCGATTTCCGCGACAATTTTAATTTACTATGGTAGTTTTCCTAGACCTCTGCCTCATTCGCCTCTTACGACATGCCTTTGTAGGTCGCAGTGTTACTATTCTGTGCTCCCCTTGAAATCCCCGACAATACACTGTCTACATATATTATACTGACAAAATTATCTATATCGTAAACAGACAAACTAATGTTTGTGTTAAGCTGACACAATTACTGATATGTTAAAGGAAAATATTGGCATATATTGACACAACTGACAAACATAGACTTTAATAATGTATTTTGGTATGCACAAGTACTGCGACGCTGCCATTACGAGTTGAACCCAAATTAACTGAAATCCTCACAACATAGAGTTTTGACTACATTCACGTCAATTATTTCTGTCTAGATGTTTCAGTAGTTTATAATCCAAATCGTCGACACAGCTACTTTGCATATGCTCTATCGCTGATACTTTTAGCAAGCTAAAACGGACATGAGGATTCCTATTAAGTAAACACATGTCGTTTCTATTCAGTTTTCCAATTAGTCTTCTTTTTAACATTGAAATCACCCGAGTGATTACCGGGGCCCAAGTTTGGGGTGTAAAGAATAGAATCACTGTTACCTGCCATGCATGTCGTAAGAGGCGACTACGGAGGTTTGGCTGAAATCGGATGCACGTGTCCTAAACATGTAGAAGTCTATGCTTTTAGGGGCCTACAAACCAATGTGCAACGTATACACGTTCTTGGCAAGATCAAACTTATCACAAAGAGTGATAAAAATTGGTCGTAAAGAACGAACGCAAAGAAGAAGAAGAACATTGAAATCTTTGCCAGAGCTACTTTGTATGTATCGCTGATTATTCTTGCAACCCAAAAGTGATCTGTATGTTCGCATTGAAAACATACATGTGTCTATGATATTTTGCAATTTCTCTCAGTAATTTAGTACAGAAACAGGAATAAGGGGGAATGTGGGCGAATGTGTACAGAGATAGCCACATAGTTTCAGTGAACAGTTGCGCAAGGGAGAAGGTGTACAGAGAATGTGTACAGAGAATATGTACAAAGAATATGTATAGAGAATGTGTACATATAATGTGTACAGAGAATCTGTACAGAGAATGTGTACATACAATATGTACATAGAATGTGTACATAGAATGTGTACATAGAATAGCCACAAAGTTTCAGTGAACAAGAACACAAGGGAGAATATGTACAGAGAATATGTACAGAGAATGTGTACAGAGAATGTGTACATATAATGTGCACAGAGAATGTGTACAGAGAATGTGTACATAGAATGCGCACATATAATGTGTACGGAAAATTTATACAGAGAATGTGCACAGAGACTGTGTACAGAGAATGTGTACAGAGAATGTGTATAGAGAATATGTACAGAGAATATATACAGAGAATGTGTACAGAAAATGTGTACATAGACTGTCTACACAGTTTCGGTGGACAAGAACAGAAGGAAGAATGTGTACAGAGAATAGCCACAAAGTTTCAGTGGAAAGGAACGCAAGGGAAGACACTCTTATTTACAATAATAGTATGTTCATTCACAGACAACTCTAAATATTGGGCTGCATTGCACACCGGGGAAACCCTGACCTAGTTTGAGTTGGGGGCTTGATGTTATATATGTCTGATAAAACACTGCAAGCTTTTTTGAAAATTTTACTCAATTTTATGAGTCTATGGTTATTTATTGATAGAAAATATTAGTAAAACAGATATTCCTTATTGTTAAACTGAACTTGTTACATAATATAACTTTGATTTAGCATTTTGTGTTGATTTTAAAATGACTTCGTCTATATACAACAATACTGGAATGCGAGGTCACGTGATGGTTGTAGTCTTATTTCCTAGAATTTCTACCTTATTGAGTCCGCTGGCCGTATGATTTTATAGGTGGCTGTGGTTTATTATTCTTTCGATACTAAATCTAAAGATGAGAAAGATCTCTTAATATGTCTCTAAAGTGCTTGAGTATAGTCATCACATGTTGGGAAATCAACATAAGAGGAAATTGCATCGTCGTATTGTTGAGAAGCAGAGAAAGCGAGCTGAGCGAAAAGATAAAAACACACACAACACCCACATGTCCAACATTGACCATGTATGTCCCACCTGTGGTAGGGATTGTGTTCTAGGATTAGACTCTACAGTCACCTCCGCACACACTAGAGAAGTACACCAACACACATCTAAGGATGTTGTCATCATCGCGACATTGACGGCTATGAGGTGATTAAGGTAGGGGACCATGGAATCTACCATAGTAAATAAAAAGCGTCGCAGAAATCGAATGTGCTGACCTTCACAATAAATCAGTTAAACATGCGACACATAACAGCAAAATGCAGAGAAGGACAAAAGGAAAAATGTTGCAATGAGATAGGATTTACTGCACACTTTTTTTTTTTTACAACCGCAGGCATTAATTGCAGATGAAATCAGAGAAATGTCTGGTCAACCACTAGTGACAACTGTTATAAGAAGGAGAAGATGGAGATATGTTGGACACACTTTGAGAAGAAATGTCTGATCAACCACTAGTGACAACTGTTATAAGAAGGAGAAGATGGAGATATGTTGGACACATCTTGAGAAGAAATGATCAACGAATATCAAAGCAGGCATTGAAGTGGGATGCAGAGCGTTCAAGAAAGAGAGGACGACCTAAGGAGACCCTGAAACGAACTTTGCTGAGAGAGGCAAGAAATATCGGACTCAGTTTCATGGAGGAGATTGAGCGAGTTGCCCAGGATAGAGCGGTATGAAGAAATTGCTTGCAGACCCTATGTAACGTATAACGGTACGAGAGGAATTATTATATTATTATTATTTATTGTAGAACGTTTTACAACAGAGAGCCACACAGAAAAAATATAACGAGTACAACAAAGCAAGAGAAAGACCACGCAAAAGATGGAGCGACGGCATCAAGAACAGCCTAACGGAAATGAATATCAGCTTAAAAAGTGCCTTAAAACAAGCACACACAAGATTACTACGTCCCCCTCCCGCCCCAACACTTCTATAAAGAAGTAAATGGTGGAAGAAAAGAAGAAGAAGAAGTAGAACGCTTCTCTTGAGTTATTTATTGTTTCTCTAATCTATTTGGTTATCGAATCTGTCTAGCTATCTAATATGTCTGTCGAATCTGTCTATCTGATGTGTATGGTTGTGTAGCGTGTCTGTCTAATATATCTGCATGTCTACATTCTCGGTTCATGTTACCTGTCTGTCAATCAAGTCTGAGTAATGTCTGTTTAATGTGTACACTGTGTCTAACTGGGATCTGTTTAATGTGTGTACGTTTTTCTGTTTATATGTACATCCAACAATCTATCTATTCATCTAACTACTCATTCATGCATCCATCTATTCTTCCATACACCCAATTACCCATCTTTCCACCCATTCATCCATACATCCATTCATTCCTCCATCCATCCTTCCACCCATCAATCCATCCATCTTTCCATCCACCCACCCATCCATCCATCTTTCCAGCCAACCATCCTTCCATCTAGAAACCCATTCATCCATCCATCCATTCATTCCTCCTTCCATTCTTCCACCCACCCATCCTTCCATCGATCCATCCATCCATCCTTCCATCCACTCACCCACCCATCCAACCATCCATCCATCCATCTTTTCACCCACCCACCCATTGATCTTTCTTTCCGTCCACCTATCCATCCATCCATCCTTCCACTCACCTATCCTTCCATCCCTCCTTCCACTCACCTATCCTTCCATCCCTCCTTCCACTCACCTATCCATCGATCCATACATCCATCCATTCACCCACCCACCCACCCACCCAACCACCCATCCATCCACTCTTTCACCCACCTATCCAGCCATCCATCCATCCAACCATCCATCCATTCACCAACCCACCCACCCACCCATCCATCCATCCTTCCACCCACCTATTGATCCATCCTTTCCTTAACACATCAATCCTTCCATCCATCCATTTATCCATCCATCCATCCTTCCATCCATCCATCCATCCCTCCTTCCATCCATCCCTCCTTCCATCCATGCCCTGATTCATCCATCCATCTCCTGATTCTGATTGATTCATCCATCTATCCTTCCATCCAGCCACTCATTCATCCATCCATCCATCTTTCCATCCATTCACTCATCCATCTATATATATATATATCCCCCCCCCTTCATTTGTTCATATACGTTCCATTACATTTTGCTCTAATACATTCAGCTATCTACATGCTGATGATACTCATACATCCACCATTGCTTTATTCATCCACCTATCCATTATCCTATCTATCCATCAATCCTCTCACCTATTATGTAAGGTATATTTTCTTCTTCAACCCCCTTATAAAACTAACTGCCTGAATATGGAAAACTGTTATAATGGGATGGGAGGGGGGGGGCGGTGGCCTGAAAAAGTTTGAGAACATATGCCATAGGCCAACCTATTTAGCATTGCAAAATATCGTCTGTCATTCATAGACGTGTATCGTAAGACAGCCATGTTGGCGACACACTTTGATCGTTTTTAAAAAAAAGAGCTTGAAACTGTCAACAATTGACCTTTAACCTCATTCGGCCTTGCTCTCGACCCCACGTTCTTTGTAATATAATCCTATCTTTATCGTAGCCCATTAATTGCTGTCTTGCATGCCACCTACTTGCTAGAGGCCAATAGGTCTTATACTTTGTTAACGGCAAACATGACTTAAATATTGTTAATGGCTTTTGGGCTTTACATTTTGCCAAGTGCTTAATTGAGTAATATAGTCTGTTAACTTAATATATATATATAGCAGTGGCGGCAATACTGAACAGATGGAGACAATACTTTAGTGAACTTCTCAACCTACAACAAGAGGACCAACTGAACACTCAAGAACACACAGTAAATGTAACTTCAGAAGTAGAACCAAGCATAACACTATCAGAGATCAGAAATGCTGTAAATATGGCCCCACCTAATAAAACACCAGGCCCAGACAATATCCCGGCCGACTTAATCAAAGCAACTAAAGAGGTAGGAATCAGCTGGCTCCATAGACTATTCAACCAAGTCTGGATCACACAAGAAACACCAGAAGATTGGAGGAATGCTACAATTGTTCCCATCTGGAAGAAGAAAGGTAGCAAGAGGGACTGTACAAAGTATAGAGGCATAGCGCTACTGAGCCACACTGGGAAAATATTCTGCAAAATACTTGAGAAAAGGCTCCGCCACATCATCGAACCACAGCTTAATGACTCCAAATGGGATTCAGGAAGAACAAAAGCTGTACAGACGCAATATTCGCCCTCAGACAGTTAGTAGAAAGGACTATCGAATCCGACAAACATTTACACGTTGCATTTGTAGATCAGGAAAAAGCGTTCGACCGCGTAGATAGGCACAAGTTGTGGAAAATACTAACAACCTATGGGGTTAATGAACACCTAATCAACCTTTGCAAGAACATTTATACTGACAGCCAATGTACGATTAGAACAAATACAGGATTATCATAAAAGTTTCACGTAGGGTCAGGAGTAAGACAAGGTTGCGTACTATCCCCGCTGCTATTCATCACGTACATTGACCACATTTGTAAAATAGCTAACACCAGCGAAGGAAACAACCTCGGAGAACTCTTAAATGAATTTCTTTTGCAGACGATCAGGCAATCATATCAACAACAGAAGAACAGCTACAACAACACATCAACAGACTCCAGTTAGCATGTAACGAATACAACATGAGAATTAACATCGACAAAACAGAAGTAATGACATTCGCCAGAGAGGAAAACACTACCAACATCTCCATCGATAATCACCTACTAAATCAAGTAAAAGATTTCACATACCTGGGGAGCATTTTTCAGCAAATGGAAGAATAACTAATGAAATTCAACACAGATGCAACAAAGCAAATCAAATGATAGGGCAAATGGCGCCAATTTTAAGATGCAAACACGTCACCATGAACACAAAAAGAGCAATGTTCAACACAATCTTTCTCCCCACATTATGTTACCAGTGCCAAACCTGGACGCTGACAACAAACGATAGAAGAAAACTAGTCACAACAGAGATGAAGTGTCTACGCAGAATGCTGGGTGTAACAAGAAGAGACCGGTTGAGAAATGAAGACATCAGGAAAAAAGTGGGTACAACATCAGTACTAGACTTCATCAAGAAACAACAAATTAAATGGTTCGGTCACGTAAGCAGATTACCATCAGACAGTGCACCCTAAAGAGCAATGCTGCTCCGATACAATGGGTACAAAGCAAAAGGCCGGCCACGCAAAAGATGGACCTCAGAGATAACAGAAGCGACGAAAGAGACTATCTACGAAGCGCATACTAGGGCCCGTTTTAGAAATCTCTTCCTGACCTGACGCTGTGAGGCATACAGGATTCGAGAAAGAAGAAGAAGAAGAAGTGGCGGCTCGTTTGTTGGTAGGGCCAGACACAATTTTTCTGAAAAATTAAGGCTTTTAGACTTTACATTTTGCCTACTGCTTAAAGGAGTAATACAGCCTATAGACTTTAAATATATAAGTTGGATTATGCCTTCTACTTCTTCAAACTTTCTATAACAACCACTTGTTAAACCACTCTTTATGATCTGTAAGTGATCTGAGCCTAAGAGAAATGGTACATTGGCAAAGTTATGCGCCTAGAAGTAGGCCAGCACATCCGATTTCTGCAAGGCTTTTTATTAACTAGGTTAACTTCCTAGGCCCCTACCTCAGTCGCCTATTACGACATGCCTTGTAGGTTGCAGTATTGCTATTCTTTGCTCCCCTTGCGAGCTCCGTCAACACTGGATTATAAAGTTGGAATTTGAAGCTAATTGACAAAAGCTAAGTTTCAAAGAAACATTTACTGTGACCTCAAATTGAGGGTCATGTGATATTTTAAAAAGAATACCACGTGATATACCGGAAATTAACAAAAGAGATGACATAAAAAAGATGATCCGGAAATATCACCAAAAAATGGAGCTCTAAAAGTAATTAGACTTGGAAAAAAAACGATGGAAAAAATGTCGAAAATGAGATTGCTAGAATATTCACAATAGATAGATAAGGCAAGACATACATAAAGAGAAAACGAAGGAAACTTTGTGTTAGAAGTAAATGTGTGTTAGAAGGAAATGTGTGTTAGAAAGAAATGTGTGTTAGAAGGAAATGTGTGTTAGAAGTAAATGTGTGTTAGAAGGAAATGTGTGTTAGAAAGAAATGTGTGTTAGAAGGAAATGTGTGTTAGAAGTAAATGTGTGTTAGAAGTAAATGTGTGTTAGAAGGAAATGTGTGTTATAAGGAAATGTGTGTTAGAAGTAAATGTGTGTTAGAGAGAAATGTGTGTTAGAAGGAAATGTGTGTTAGAAGGAAATGTGTTAGAAGGAAATGTGTTGAAGTATATGTGTGTTAGAAGTATATGTGTGTTAGAAGGAAATGTGTGTTGAAGTATATGTGTTAGAGTGAAATGTGTGTTAGAGAGAAATGTGTGTTAGAAGGAAATGTGTGTTAGAGAGAAATGTGTGTTAGAGAGAAATGTGTGTTAGAAGGAAATGTGTGTTAGAAGGAAATGTGTGTTAGAAGGGAATGTGTGTTAGAAGGAAATGTGTGTTAGAAGGAAATGTGTGTTAGAAGGAAATGTGTGTTAGAAGGAAATGTGTGTAATATATTGCAAAATTTGGTATTCAAAAACGAAGTAAACAAGTTAACAGAATCCAGTGTCCGGTAAAGTCAATCTCTATCTAAACAAAAGCGAAGTAAACAAGTTAACAGAATCCAGTGTCCGGTTAAGTCAATCTCTAGCTAAACAAAAACGAAGTAAACAAGTTAACAGAATCCAGTGTATCTCTAGCTAAACAAAAGCGAAGTAAACAAGTTAACATAATCCCCAGTGTCCGGTAAAGTCAATCTCTAGCTAAACAAAAACGAAGTAAACAAGTTAACAGAATCCAGTGTCCGGTAAAGTCAATCTCTAGCTAAACAAAAACGAAGTAAACAAATTAACAGAATCCAGTGTCCGGTAAAGTCAATCTCTAGCTTAACAAAAACGAAGTAAACAAGTTAACATAATCCAGTGTCCGGTTAAGTCAATCTCTAGCTAAACAAAAACGAAGTAAACAAGTTAACATAATCCAGTGTCCGGTTAAGTCAATCTCTAGCTAAACAAAAACGAAGTAAACAAGTTAACATAATCCAGTGTCCGGTTAAGTCAATCTCTAGCTAAACAAAACCATATTTTGTCTCCAATTGGTGGCAATAGAAACATGCTGCTGTTATCAGTTATATCTTCTTCTTCTTCAAACGCTCCACATCGACCACTTGTTAACCATTCTGTGTGATTATGTGATCTGAGCCTAAGAGCGATTGTACGTTGTGCCAGTTATGCACCTACAAGTAAACCAACACATTCGATTTCTGCGATGCCCTAGGTCCTACATCAGTCGCCTCTTACGACATTCCATGTAGGTTGCAGTGGTACTATTCTTTGCTTCCCTTGCGAGTCCAGGTACCACACGGGCGGGTAGGTCCCTAAACGTACAGACTTCTACACGTTTAGAACACGTGCATCCGATTTCAGCCAAACCTCCTTAGTTGCCTCTTACGACATTCCATGTAGGTTGCAGTGGTACTATTCTTTGCTTCCTTGCGAGTCCGGTACCATACGGGCGGGTAGGCCCCTAAAGCATAGACTTCTACACGTTTAGGACACGTGCATCCGATTTCAGCCAAACCTCCTTAGTCGCCTCTTACGACATTCCATGTAGGTTGCAGTGGTACTATTCTTTGCTTTCCTTGCGAGTCCAGGTACCATACGGGCGGGTAGGTCCCTAAACGTACAGACTTCTACACGTTTAGAACACGTGCATCCGATTTCAGCCAAACCTCCTTAGTTGCCTCTTACGACATGTCGTGGCAGGTAACTGTGGTTCTATCCTTAACACCCCAAATGTGTCCCCCCGGTAACCGTTTGGGGATTTCGGAGGTATAAACGCATCTTTAAACTCTGAAAACTTTATTTGGAAAACTTAGATCAAAAATAAAGAATAGAGAACAGGGCAGACAAATACATCATTGGCAGTCACGACAGCTTAGTGCTTCTGTCGCTAGTAGACTGCAAAGCCGAATCCCAGACAAAATTAATTTAAAAGATCAGTCTTACACAGCTTTACACAATTTTCAAAATTCTATTGAGCACCCTCGTCGGTCACAACCCAAGCATACCTGGTTCAAATTCTGCATCTTGCAGTCTGGAAGCAAATTTGTTTGGTGTGGATTTTTACGAACTGTAACAAAAGACCTGACCGTCCAGAAAGCAATGGCTAACTACTGAACGTATAAGTGGGGCCTAGAAAATCGATGATTCGTTTTTTGTGGTTGATAGCGAAGTTCTGTAAAGGATATGCCACGATTTTATATTTTTCACCCTCGCCGGTGCTACGGAGTTTGTGCACTGGCGTCAAAAGAAATTAGATCACACATGGTTATTCACCGTAGTGGACTAATAAAGGTACTACCAATCAATCAATCAGTCAATCAATCATATAAATATATATTGTAGTAAATCTATGCAGCGCAAGACAAACACAGAAAACAACGACACTGGGCAACAACTCGATAACAGTGTGACAACTTCATCTTCCAACTCTCCACATGGACCACTTATTAACCACTCTTTTGTGATTTGTATGGGATCTGAGTCAAGACTGATATTATGTTGTACCAGTTATGCGCCTATAAGTAGGCCAGCACATCCGATTTCTGCGATGTTTTTTATTTACTAGGTAGCTTTCCTAGGCCTCTAACTCAGTCGCCTCTTACACCACGCCTTGTAGGTCGCAGTATTGCTATTCTTTGCTCCCCTTGAGAACCTGGCAACACACGGGTGAGTATGACAACAAAAGAAGTATACAAATCATGACTTGAACTACACGTTTAACGAGATCCCATAAACCCTGGATGTCCCCCAGACGGTGCCTTGTAATATTAGTTTTACGACTGCAGCTGCTAATCCCAGATCTTGTGTGTGGGTTGACAAAATCCGGTACGACTAGAGAGACGAAGGGAAATGGGATGTGTGGAGACAGGGACAGACGGAAAATGAGATGTATGGAGAAAAGGGAGAGGTATGAACGAGGAAGAGTGTCTAGGAATGTCCGGAAATTTGAGTCTGGTTGGAATCCTGCTAAAAGAACAAGGCGTTTTGGTGGCTTAAGGAGACTGAAATACGAGAGAGTAAAGGTGGAACACGACATATAAAGTGTAAAAGAGAGAGAGAGAGAGAGAGAGAGAGAGAGAGACATTCTTGCGTAAAGCTATCTGGAAAACAAAAGGGTATCTGTCGTCAGCCTAGGTTTGAAAGAATGACATCAGCATGCATTCTTTGGACTGAGTTTTTGCTTTCATATTTTTTCTTTCTATCTCTGGATTCCTTTTCTCTCTCTTCTCTTTTTCTCTCCCTCTCTCTCTTCTTTCTCTATCTCTCTCTCTTTCTCATTTCTCTCTCTTTTTCTCTATTTCTTTCTCTACTTTCTCTCTCACTCTCTTCTCTCCTTCTCTCTCGTTCTCTCTATCTTTCTCTCCTCTTTGTCTGTCTCATTCTTTCTCTCCCTCTCTGTCTCACTCTTGTACTCTTTCTATCTCTTTCTCTCTCTTATTTCTCTCTATCTCTCTCATCTCTTCTCTCTCTCTTTTCTTCTCTCTCTCTTTCTCTCTCCTCTTCTCTCTTCTCTTCTCTCTCCCTCTCCCTCTTTTCTGCCTCGTTCTCTCTCCCACTCTCTCTCTCTCTTTACCTTTCTCCCCACTCTCTCCCACTCTCGCCTCTCTTTGCCTTCCTCTCTCTCTCTCTCTCTCTCTGTCTCCTTTGTGTGTGTTTTCATGCAAACTGGTCGAGAATAAAAAATAGAATTTGGAACAAAGGCACAAATATTTCAGTATAGCATAATCTTTCTTCTTCTTCAAATGCACCATATCGACTACTTGACCACTTTCTGTGATTTGTATGTGATCTGAGCCTAAGTGCGATTGTACGTTGTTCCAGTTACGCACTTACAAGTTATGAAACACATCCAATTTCTGCCATGCTTTTTATTTACTAGGTAGCTTCCCTAGGTCCTACATCAGTCGCCTCTTTCAACATGCCTTGCAGGTTGCAGTTGTACTATTCTTTGCTCCCCATGCGATCCTCGACACCACACGTGCGAGTATAGCGTAATAAAAGGGAGAGATTACGATGGGAAAATTACTTACTTTGTTAACCCTGTCACTCTGTACATTTCTTGTTGTTGTATCTTTGGGTACATTTATTTTGCAATGTATAGGCGATTAACGGGAACCTACAAACCTGATATGGTCAGAGCGGATCAGATCAGATCTGGAGAAAACATTGGGAGGCTGCGGTGATACGTAAAATTGCGTTTAAGGCAAAGACACGTATGTATGGTATCACATAAGCAAGCAAAGACACGTATGTATGGTATCACATAAGTAAGCAGAAATGAATAATAAAATATTAAAACTAACACAAATCCAACGTTTCGACTATAAGTCTTCTCCAGGAACATACAAACAAACACAAGGAATCCTAAATAAACTAAATCATGGATTTAAATGATGGATGACTACAGATATAAACAGAGATATAAACGAGAGATATAAACGAGAGATATAAACGAGAGATATAAACCAGAGATATAAACCAGAGATATAAACCAGAGATATAAACCAGAGATATAAACGAGATATATAAATGAGAGATATAAACGAGAGATATAAACCAGAGATATAAACGAGAGATATAAACGAGAGATATAAACGAGAGATATAAACCAGATATATAAACAGATACTATAAACCAGATATATAAACCAGAATATAAACGAGATATATAAACGATATAAACAGATATAAACGAGATATAAACCAGAGATATAAACAGAGATATAAACCAGAGATATAAACGAGATATAAACGAGATATAAAATATAACCAGAGATATAAACGAGAATATAAACAGAGATATGTAAACGAGATAAACATATAAAACCAGAGATATAAACCAGAGATATAAACCAGATATATAAACAGAGATATAAACGAGATATAAACGAGAATATAAACCAGATATAAAACCAGAGATATAAACGAGAATATAAACCAGAAGATATAAACAGAGATATAAACCAGATATATAAACGAATATAAACGATATATAAACGAGATATATAAACGAGATATAAACGAGAATATAAACGAGATATATAAACAAAGATATAAACGAGATATATAAACCAGAGATATAAACCAGAGATATAATCCAGAGATATAATCCAGAGATATAAACCAGAGATATAAACGAGAGATATAAACCAGAGATATAAACGAGAGATATAAACCAGATATATAAACCAGAGATATAAACCAGAGATATAAATCATAGATATGAAACCAGAGATATAAACCAGAGATATAAACCAGAGATATAAACCAGATATATAAACGAGAGATATAAACCAGAGATATAAACCAGAGATATAAACGAGAGATATAAACCAGAGATATAAACCAGAGATATAAACCAGAGATATAAACCAGAGATATAAACCAGAGATATAAACGAGAGATATAAACGAGAGATATAAACGAGAGATATAAACGAGATATATAAACGAGATATGTAAACCAGAGATATGTAAACCAGAGATATAAACCAGAGATATAAACCAGAGATATAAACCAGAGATATAAACCAGAGATATAAACCAGAGATATAAACCAGAGATATAAACCAGAGATATAAACCAGAGATCTAAACAATGCATGTGTACAGAACTAGCGGCCAGTATACTGACTGTGCGCGATCTGAAAAATGTATACGAGCCAGTATATTGACTTGGAAGAACGAATGGGTTAAGCAGCTCGTTTAACTCCTTCCATACCGTAAGCTTTTACTGAGTTCTGATCGCAAATGTTTTATGACACCAATATTTTTATTACATAAAGATTGCGTGTTTACGTAGTTTGTAGTAGGTGTCACGTTTCAAGATGTCACGTTTCTAGATGTCACGTGTATATGTGTCAAGTGTCTATGTGTTATATTTCTAGTTGCTACGTTTCTATGTGTCACGTTTCTAGGGGTTACGTTTCCATATGGCACGTTTATCTATGTCACGTTTCAAGATATCACGTTTCAAGATGTCACGTTTCTCTATGTCACGTTTCAAGATGTCACGTTTCAAGATATCACGTTTCAATATGTCACGTTTCTAGATGTCACGTTTCAATATGTCACGTTTCTAGATGTCACGTGTATATGTGTCAAGTTTCTGTGTGTCATGTTTCTAGGTGTATCGTTTCTATGTGTCACGTTTCCGGGTGTCACGTCTCTAGGCGTCACGTCTCTAGGCGTCATGTTTCTAGGCGTCATGTTTCTAGACGTCATGTTCCTATGCGTCATGTTTCTAGGCGTCATGTTTCTAAGCGTCATGTTTCTAGGCGTCATGTTTCTAGGCGTCACGTTTCAATGTGTCACACCTCAATATGTACACATACAAATTACAAAGTGGTTTAACAAAGTGGTCGATAGGAAGCGTTGGAAGAAGAAGATATCAATCAGTGAATCAATCAATCAATCAATCAATCAATCAATACAGATGGTGTACATAAACGATCTCACTCTGCCATGTACACACACCAAAAGAATAAAAAATACAATCAGTGATGGAATTATACATGAACTAATGCGATTCAGCTCATTTTCCACAACTAATCTTCTCATAATTGGTATTACGTCTTTCTTCCAGAAATTGTTAACAATATTTTATCCATTTCCAATTTGTATGTATTTGTATCGATTGCCCTATATTTGATTTCATTGGCAAGTCTTCAGAATTGTTTGCTCTTCTTCGTAAGCCTAGAGAAAAGTGCTCAATCTAATAAGACCCTTGCACTGATTTCATTTTTTTTCGTAGTTCGTTTGCTGAATTTTTGACAAGATCTTTTAATTCTCCTTCGTCACAAAAATACTGCAATAAAGAAACATATAAGACAACAAAATTGTCTTCCTGTGCGACTGTATGTCAGTCCTGCAGGTCATACAAAGAGGTCATATAATGAGAGAGCAGACAGGCTGGCTAAGGAGGGAATAAAACTGATACAACACAAACACCCAGTGTCACTACCAGAAATCAAGACACATATCAAGCGAAAGTACAAAGAGTTGTGGAGGCAACAAACCCGCAGCAAACACCCACAAGATCTCATCAGCAGACTAAACAGAAAACAGCACACAACAATCTTTCGCCTAAGAACAGGTCACTGCATGCTCAACCACCACATGCACAGAATAAAGCCTGCTCAAACTGCACAGTGTGCATGCCAGATAGAAACACAGACTCCAGAGCACATCCTGCTGTCTTGTCCATCATACATATACCAACGAAACGAAACATAGCCTCATGAACAAAGCTTACAGACCAAGCTATGGGGAACTCTCGAAGAACTCCAACTGACATGCAGCTTCATAGAGGCAACCCATCTCACGGTTTAGACGAGCATACGAAACCGAACGCAAAGAAGAACAAGAATATATGGACAGAATAAAGATAGTTATGCCTACTTATTGTCAAAATTTATATGGACAGAATAAAGAAAGTTATATCTACGTTATTAACAGAATGAGGATCATTCTGTCATCATGGACAAATCTCTGTCTCTGGTGTTTGCTATCTCAGATGTTGACGCTCTTGTGTGCCATGAAGTCAGGCTGTCCACAATTTCTCTCTGTCTTTATATATCTCGTAGTCATCTACCCTCTATTTTGACGATTTTTACAATGCGTTCTTCTTCTTCTTCTTCTTCTTCGAACGTTCAGTATCGATCACTTGTTAACCACTCTGTGTGATCTGTATGTGATGTGAGTCTAAGAGTGAATTTACGCTGTCCTTTTATGTGAATACAAGTAGAACATTCGATTTCTGCACGCTTTTTATTTACTAGGTAGCTTTCCTAGGCCCCTACCTCAGTCGCCTCTTACGACATGCCTTATATGTCGCAGTGGTACTATGCGTTGCTTCCCTTGCGGGTCCCGACACCACACGAAAAAAAGATGGGTGCCTCTTTCTTATACTAATAATAAGCTTTCTCTCTGACTTAGTCTCATTCAACACCTCCACATTAGTTATTTTAGCAGTCCATGGGATTCTCATCATTCTTCTGTCAAACTACATCTCTGTGGCCTCAAAGATAGCATGAATATTGAGTTTATCATTCTACAGGGTGTTCAAGATAATTGCAGCCCCATTGACAATTCGAAGTTGCCAGGTACAAATTGAGTTGTGTTTATTTACTATTTAAACCGGTTCTGACTAGCTAGTCTTACGTCACATTTGTTCATCGCCACTTCCCGCACTACAATTACATACCGTCACATAACCTTGACCTATACTACGTCATAACTGAACCTTCTCATTTCCATATATATATGCCAGATTAACTCCATTCACGGGCTGCAATTATCTTGAACATCCTGTATATGATAATATCTTTAGTCATAGAAATTAATGACACTAAAGAGGCGTTCTTTTACCATACACCACGATCTATAGCTAAGTGTCTAAGACGTTGCATTGCCTTTCGAAAGTAGTCGTTCGAACTCCGAACTATGTCTTTCTGTTCACAAGAACATTTTTTACCAGAGTTCTAGGATTCTTGCCGGAGCTGCTCTTCTTCTTCTTCTTCTTAGCGTTCCTTCTTTGTGATCAATTTGATCATTCTTATTGTGATATGTCTTCTTCTTCTTCTTCGCGTTCGTTCTTTACAACCAATTTTAATCACTCTTTGTGATATGTTTGATCTTTGCCAAGAACGTGTATACGTTGCACATTGGTTTGTAGGCCCCTAAACGCATAGACTTCTACACGTTTAGGACACATGTATCTGATTTCAGCCAAACCTCCTTAGTCGCCTCTTACGACATGCATGGCAGGTAACAGTGGTTCTATTCTTTACACCCCAAATTTGGGCCCCGGTAACCACTCGGGCGATTGTGATATACATATATAATTGATCTTTGACAAGAATGACTGTACTTGTGCACACTGGTTAGTAGGTCCTTACTTATGTATGGTATCATACATTTGTAGGCCAGGGCTTCCGTTTTTATCCTACGGGAAATACTGTGAGTCTGCCTCGCTGACAGTCAGTCCCCACACTTTCCTTCCTTCGTGTATTCATTGCTCTCTTACAATCCCTTTGTCACCGTTTCAGAGCTAAGTGGCTAGGCCGTTGCCTTTCATTTCGAAAGTCGTGGATTCGAATCCAGACTACGTCGTTCTATTCATAAGTACAATTTTATCCAGAGATTCATAGGTTTCTTGCCGGAGTAACGGAGTTCGTGCTTTGTGCGTTACTCTCGTCATGTGGCTTGTCAATTATGCGGAGAGGAACCGAGCATTATGGGGTAAAAAATCCGATGTAAGGAAGACAAATCGGTCGGTTACTAGATCCTTCGAAATTATATTTCCACTCATACGGCGAGTCAGTGTATTTGCTCCACGGATAAGGGGGGAAAACTGTCGGACAGGTCTTCGTTCGCGTGCAGGAATCGATGCGCGTGTTGTGCGCGTTTTTCAGAATGCCTTCACGTGATAAGGGTTACTTAAACGATTGTTGTGTGCCACCACCACGGTGTTTAAGACCTGTAAGAATTTGTTCTGACGTGTGTGTGTGTGTTTAGTGCTACCAAATCTATACACAGTGGTGACCTGTTTTGTTATTTTCTTGCGAAGACAACAGACATCTCTTTCGTTTGGATGTTATGCTTCTTTGGTAAGTCAGTATTTCACCATGTTTTTTTTTGTTTGTTTGTTAAGTTCTGTAGTTTACTATTAGTTTCCCAAGATGAATTGTCATTATAACTAATTTTTTTAATGTAATTTGTCTTTTTGTTTTTCTTTGTTGTCTCTTTGTGTGTCTTGTCACCTGCATTTTGTCATCTTTCCCTGTGTCCTATTGTCTTTTCTTTGTGTCTCTTTGTGTGTCTTGCCACCTGCATTTTGTCATCTTTCCCTGTGTCCTATTGTCTTTTCTTTGTGTCTCTTTGTGTGTCTTGCCACCTGCATTTTGTCATCTTTCCCTGTGTCCTATTGTCTTTTCTTTGTGTCTCTTTGTGTGTCTTGCCACCTGCATTTTGTCATCTTTCCGTGTGTCTTATTGTCTTTTCTTTGTGTCTCTTTGTGTGTCTTGCCACCTGCATTTTGTCATCTTTCCCTGTGTCTTATTGTCTTTTCTTTGTGTTCTGTTGTCGCTTTTTCTGTGTACTGCTTTCCCGCCCGTGTGTTGCTGGGGCTTGCAATGTGAACAAAGAATAGTACCACTGCGACCTACAAGGCATGTCGTAAGAGGCAACTGAGGTAGGGGTCTAGGGAAACTACCCTAGTGAATAAAAAGCGTCGCAGAAATCGGATGTGTTGGCCTACCTGTAGGCACATAACTGGCACAATGTACAATCGCTTTTAGGCTCAGATCACATACAAATCACAGAATGGTTTAGCAAATGATATGAAGCGTACGAAGATGTCGCTTTTCTGTTTTTTTTTTTTTATGTGTTCTGTTCTTTCTGTCTGTCATAGTGTAGTTTCTTCTGTCACTTCATGTCTTCTCATTCTATGACTTTGTATTTTTCTACCATATTCTCGTTCTTTCTATCGGTCTTGTTATCTTTTCTGACTGTCTTTCGAATCTGTTATTTTTTATCTGTCTTTCTTCATTATGCTTTTATAGCTTTTGTTGGTCAAAATTTATGGGTTTTATTGGGTCTTTTTTTTGTGTCTGTTTTTATCATGTCTGTTTTATTGTGTCTGTTTTATTGTGTCTGTTTATTGTGTCTGTTTTATCGTGTCTGTTTTATTGTGTCTGTTTTATTGTGTCTGTTTTATTGTGTCCGTTTTATTTTGTCTGTTTTATTTTGTCCGTTTTATTGTGTCTGTTTTATTGTGTCTGTTTTATTGTGTCAGTTTAATGGTTTATGTCGTTGTTTATGTTTTTTGTTCTGTGTGTCTGTATTTCTATTTATCCTGTTGTCATTCTTCTGCATATTTTATTGTCTTTATTTCCGTTTGTCTTGCTCTTTATTATTCTATCTGTGATCGTTTTCAACATAGCTGCCATTGTGTCTTCCTCTGCCTTTCTCTCTTTCTTTGTCTCTTTTCTTTCCTTCTGTCTCTCCTTCTTTCTGTCTCTCTTTTCTTCTGTCTCTCTTTTCTTCTGTCTTTCTTTTCTTCTTTCTATCTTTCCTTATGTCTCTCTTTCCTTATATCTTTCCATTTCATTCCTTCTGCCTAATATATAACTCCTTATGTCTCTCTGTCCTTATATCTTTCTATTTCATTCCTTCTGCCTAATATATAACATTATATAGCCTTGATTTAGCATTTTGCATTTTATGTTAAAATGAATTCGTCTATATACAACAATAATGATATGCGAGGTCACGCGATAAGATATTTGGGTTCTTATTTCCTAGAATCTTTACCTGAGTCCGATGACCGTAGGAGTTTATAGTTGGTTGTGTTTTTTTTTTATCGCTCCCAGACCAGCACTATCTAATGCGGCGCCCGAAAGAAAACAAAGAAAGAAAACAAAGAAAGAAAACAAAGAAAGAAAAATAAAAATAAATTGGTATTTTCATCTTTTTATTTATAAATCTTTTTCTATATTTACTATGTTGTTCTTTTGAGGCTGTGGCAATGTCGACACCCATCTTCCTCAATCTGGTTAGCGCCATTGAATCGCAATCCTGAAACGCATCTGTTCAACTAACACAAAGTCATTCATGAACACTATATTCTTCAATATACCTCATGGTATGAAAACGGGTTGTTTGTTTAGTTTGAACTTTTATCTTCTACTTTGCGTTCGTTCTTTACGACCATTTTAATCACTCTTTGTGATATGTTTGATCTTTGCCAAGAACGTGTATACGTTGCACCTTGGTTTGGTAGGCCCCTACGCGCATAAACTTCTACACGTTTAGGACACATGTATCCGATTTCAGCCAAAGCTCCTTAGCCACCTCTTATGACATGCGTGGCAGGTAACAATGGTTCTATTCTTTACACCCCAAATTTGGGCCCGGTAACGACTCGGGCGTGAACGTTTATAATAACCAACTCTTCCAAACTGTACATCCTTGTCTGGAGAATACAGCGAATTGCATGAGATGGTAACAAGATTAATGTTAACCTTTTCGACCATCTGAGTCGAAATACTGGCTAGAAGTCAATTTTAAGATAATACAAGGCTAGTATATGACTAATTCAGTATAATCATGAAATAGCCTGTCCTGCCCGAGTGGTTACCGGGGCCCAAATTTTAGGTGTAAAGAATAGAACCACTGTTACCTGCAACGCATGTCGTAAGAGGTGACTAAGGAGGTTTGGCTGAAATCGGATGCACATGTCCTAAACTTGTAGAAGTCTATGCGTTTAGTAGCCTACCAAACCAATGTGCAACGTATACACTTTCTTGGTAAAGATCAAACATATTACAAAGAGTGATTAAAATTGATCGTAAAGAACAAACGCAAAGAAGAAGAAATAGCCTGTCCTAAACAGAGCGTTATCAAACTAACAGTTCCTCGAAATTTCTCCCTCCCATGAGCCTCTGTAACCGTTATGCTCAAATCATCAGTTATATCATGAATCTATCTTCTCCGTGGTCAACCTCTTCTCCTCTTTCTTCTTCTCTTTCTTCTTCTTCTGCAAACGCTTCATATCAACCACTTGTTAACCACTCTGTGTGAATTTTATGGGATTTGAGCCAAGGAGAGATTGTACTTTGTGCCAGTTATTCACCTACAAGTACGCCAGCACATCCGATTTCTGCGACGCTTTTTATTTACTGGGGTAGCTTCCCTAGGTCCTACATCAGTCGCCTTTACGACATGCCTTGTAGGTCGCAGTGGTACTATTCTTTGCTTCCTTGTGGGCCCCGGCACAACACGGGGGCTTCTCCTATTTAATTCAGTATACATTGAAATATAAATACGCCCACTGGTTAAAAGAAATTACGCTGTGACAGGGTTAATATGCTGAAATAGGTCAGCGCACGGAGAGAACTCATTATCAGCCATAGAATGGAGACAATCACAATTTCTAGGACATGTCATGGGAGAATGAGGCTTTAGAAAACACGGGGGAAACCACAAAATCAATGAGGGACGAAACAGAGATGGACAATTCTGGACAGCTCAACTTCACGAAACAGAAAATTATCAACATTAAACTACAATCTTCACTTTTCTCTTCTTGTTTTTCTCATTCTGTAATTTTTTTTTCATGTTTATAAGTTCAAAGTTAAGACACAATCATAAATTTAGAAATTAGCCAAAATGGCATCCTCATGTGATCCAAAATGGCATCCTCATGTGATCCAAAATGGCATCCTCATGTGATCCAAAATGGCATCCTCATGTGATCCAAAATGGCATCCTCATGTGATCCAAAATGGCATCCTCATGTGATCCAAAATGGCATCCTCATGTGATCCAAAATGGCATCCTCATGTGATCCAAAATGGCATCCTCATGTGATCCAAAATGGCATCCTCATGTGATCCAAAATGGCATCCTCATGTGATCCAAAATGGCATCCTATTCACTGAAAGATGTCTGAACATAAATGTATTTAAAAATTAAAATAGATGATTTTTATTTACTAGGGTAGCATCCCTAGGTCCTACATCAGTCACCACTTACGACATGCGTTGTTGGTTGCAGTGGTTCTATTCTTTGCTCCCCTTGCAAACCCCGGCACCACACAGGCGATCTAGAGACGAAATAATAATAATAATAATAATAATTCCTCTCGTACCTTTATACGTTACATAGAGTTTGCAAGTAATTTCTCCATACCGCTCTATCCTGGGCAACTCGCTCAATCTCCTCCATGGAAGACTGATATTTCCTGCCTCTCTTTCATCAAAGTTCGCTTCAGGGACGAAAGACGGTCTAGAGACGAAAGACGGACTTTATTGTACTGGGTTTTGTCCCCGTATGGCTCGTTATTGCACCGGGTTTTGTCCCCGTATGGCTCGTTATTGCACCGGGTTTTGTCCCGTATGGCTCGTTATTGCACCGGGTTTGTCCCCGTATGGCTCGTTATTGCACCGGTTGTGTCCCTGCATGGCTCGTTATTTCACCGGGTTGTGTCCCCGTATGGCTCGTTATTGCACCGGGTTGTGTCCCCGTATGGCTCGTTATTGCACCGGGTTGTGTCCCCGTATGGCTCGTTATTGCACCGGGTTGTGTCCCCGTATGGCTCGTTATTTCACCGGGTTGTGTCCCCGTATGGCTCGTTATTGCACCGGGTTTTGTCCCAGTATGGATCGTTATTTTTCAGTTAGATTTGCACAATACTTGTTGAGAGTATTTTAAAAGTACGAACGCCGTAGCTCATGCAACAATCGTAGGCATCTCTAGAAAAATACTTTCGGTAACAGACGTGAACCGATTCGAACTCCGATCTTCGGGAATGCAAGGCACGGTTTAATCACTTAGTCACAGAGTACCTCCGTTTATTTTCACCTGAAAATTCTGGACAGCGATGGTCACGTGACGTAACTAGTAATTATCATCACGGTTGACCTAATGTATATGGGGTTGAAAATAAACGTCCAATTTCAAACAAGGGTTTGAACCTTAGACAGGGTTCAAAGGCTCATGGCGGCAACATGCGCATGGTTAGCGAAGGGGCGTTAATGAAGACCCTGTGCCCGACCTCCACGTGGTGACCCTGGAAACAGACTCAGGTTCCGGTCTGGCAAAGTGGACACAGGGATCGAAGGAGAGCTACTGTTAGTGGTAGTAGTGGAAGTACGAACAAAATGCACGAATCTCCTGGCCGATTTTAATAAAATATTGTCCAAGTTCCCGAACAATAAGAAATAGCAGCGAAACGTCTATGATAGAATCCCTACTTCCCCGGAGTAAAGGGCCGAATACAAATTGCCATATCCGGAGCAAGAGTCTCCATACACAAGTTCGAAGTGTAAGTCAAAGGTCCCGCCACAACTACTAGTTTCTCCGCCAATGTGGAGATTAGTGTACAAGTGAACATGAAAGGGTGAGAAGTGCATCCAGTGACGAAACCTGGGCCCACATTGGGCGAAACTCGAAGCCCTGAAGAGGGGGTAAACAGTGCCAGCTGTGGGGCAAGAATAAATAAGATAGATGCGTAACGAATAAAAAGTCTACCCTCGTGTCAGTACGAGGGAAGATTGCAGCTGACTCCGTATCGGTGGCCTAGCGTAGATACATTTACATAAAGTTGCGTTTTAGTGCATAACGAAACTGCCCTCCCTGGGAAAACCGTGCAAGGTACTGTTGCGATAACAACTAGCATCCCCGGAAGAACTGGGATTGGTGATGGGGGCGGACGCAAAATCTCAGTTGCGTTTCTAGCGCAGATTGAAACGACCCTCTATATTATTTGTGCTTGACCCTAGTCCGGTGTTTCCCGAGGCTAGAAAAAATGCGAAATAGAAAATGTAAATTGCCAAATACCGCCACCGCCTTGAAAAGGTTGAGAATATTCCTACTCCGGAACAAACTCAAAGTGGACAGTAAAGTAAGGCCGATATTACATAGATCTGACAGGCTGTCTGGATCCGAACATTGGCGAAGGCCGACACTTAACACGGTGTGCTATACGAGTAAGACGGCGTCCAAGGACAAGCTTATAAGCCCTATGAAATGTTCCTAATCCGGAACGACCTCACAGTCACAAAGGGCATAACAGTAGTAACTCACTGTTTGGCGTAGATCACAAAGCCCAAATATACGTCAAAGCTGATCGAAAAGGCGAAGATCCGGACCGAGTTGACAGAAAGGATAGTACCCTAGGGCTAGCTACCCTAGTAAATCAAAAGCTGACTGAACCCGGGTGGGCGGGCCTAGTAACCATGGGCGCATAATCGTTCAACGTAGATCAAGCGTTCTTGTCAAAGGACCAATTATATATCACAAAAAGAATGATAAAATTTGCCGTGAAGAATGATCGCGAAAGAGAGAGAGAGATAGAACCTTAGACAACACGTCTACAAAGCAAGTGCACTAACCACTTTGCTAATGCGGCTTCACTGAGATCCTTCAATATGTATTCCCAAATTGAATAGAAGTTTCTAACCTCCAGAGGTTAACGTGGATATACTGTCCTGAGCATGCGGGTGTTTACGGTAATGAGAGAGCGGACAGGCTTGCATCAACAGCATCGATTGTTGGAGAGTTGAAGATGGAGAAGGGGGATGTTCTTCGCTCTCTTCGAGACTGTCTGTTGGATGAGGACACTAAAATAGATGTTGAGTCGATCCACCGATTTAAGCAGTTTGGAGTTACCCGTTGTACAAGTAGAACTAGATGCCCGTGGGGCGGAGTGAGAGGTGTGTTTAACCAGGGAGCCACATGAACCATCAGTATGCATACTCTTCGATATCTGTTGGAAGAGACTGAGCAGCTATGGGTCTGCCCAGAGTACAATGACGTCAGTTTAGTAACCACAAACTGAAGATTCTAGCCGACAAAAAATCGTGAAATCATTTCCGTTACCCAAACACATCGTCCTCATCATCAGGTGCCGTGCCGGCTGGCATAGGCAATCATGGATCTCCCAAATATCTGTCTCTGGTGTTTGCTATCATCTCAGATGTTTACGCTCTTCCGTGTCATGATGTCAGGCTGTCCAACATTTTCTCTCTCTCTGTTTTCCTCTGTCTCGTTTCCCCTCAATTTTACCAGTTGTTACAATGTTTTCTAAATCTTCCTCCTCATCACATGTTCGAAAAATGATGACTGCCTCTTTCTTATATTGATGACAAGCTTTCGCTGTGTCTTGACCTCATTCAACACCTCAACATGAGTCATTTTAGCAGTCCATGGGATTCTCATCATTCTTATGTAAAACCACATCTATGTGGCCTCCAGATATTTTTTAAATTTGTTGTTTCTTGTCCATGAATGGCATCCGTATGTCAGTATTGGTTCTATGTAGCACTGTATAACTCTCATTCTGATATCAATTGTCTATCGGTTTGTTAATTGTCCATGACTCGCATCCATATGTCAGTATTGGTTCTATGTAGCACTGTATAACTCTCATTCTGATCTCAAATGACAATGACTTGTTACATATAAATTGATAAACACATCGAAGAACAGATTGTAGAAATGACTTCTGTTCCAGTTTTAGGATCCCTCTGTTGTACAAAGTTCTTGTTCTATTTACAGGACAAAACGTCAATATTTTTCTTCAGTCTGCAACTATTTCAATCAATCCTTCTCCTCACTCGCTGTGTAACAATCAAACATCCTCGCCTTGTCCTCGTCTATGAACAATCAATAGCATATCTGTTGGTGAGTTCTGGAATAAATTTAGACCTGGTTACGAAAGAAATAACTGGAGTCGATACATTGAAACCTCAGCTGCCAGAACAAGGTATTGTTAACAGCATAAAAACAATATAAACAATATTGATATTATTTTTATGTGTAGCAATAATATTATTCAACTAACTAGCCTGTGTGTTGTCGGGGCTTACAAGGAGCAAAGAATAGTAACACTGCTACCTACAAGACATGTCTACATGAGGTAGGGGCCTAAGGAAGATACCTAGTAAATAAAAGCATCGCAGAAATCGGGTACTTGAAGGTGTATAACTGGCACAAAGTACAATCGCTCTTAGGCTCAGATCACATACAAGTCACAAAGAGTGGTTTAACAAAGTGTTCGATATGTAAAGTTGGAAAAAGAAGAGAAAGGTACATTGAAATCTCCGCTGCCAGAAGTAGGTCTTCTTCTTCTCCTTCGAAAGCTCCACATCGACCACTTGTTAACCACTCTGTGTGATTTGTATGTGATCTGAGCCTAAGCGCGATTGTACGTTGTGCCAAATATGCGCCTTCAAGTAGGCCAACACATCTGATTTATGCAATGCTTTTTATTTACTATGGTAGCTTCCCTAGGTCCTACATCAGTCGCTTCTTACAACATGCCTTGTAGGTCGCAGTGGTACTATTCTTTCTTCCCTTGCAGGCCCCGACACCACACTTCCGAGAAGAAGGTAATATGAACGACATTAAAGAAATATCAACCATATTGATATGTGTTTGATACATAACAATAACATTATTCAACTGCTCGCTTCTCGCTTCCGAGAAGAAGGTAATATGAACGACATTGAAGAAATATCAACCATATTGATATGTGTTTGATACATAACAATAACATTATTCAACTGCTCGCTTCTCGCTTCCGAGAAGAAGGTAATATGAACGACATTGAAGAAATATCAACCATATTGATATGTGTTTGATACATAACAATAACATTATTCAACTGCTCGCTTCTCGCTTCCGAGAAGAAGGTAATATGAACGACATTGAAGAAATATCAACCATATTGATATGTATTTGATACATAACAATAACATTATTCAACTGCTCGCTTCTCGTTCTAAAAGTATTCACTTCGCTCTTTCGTGGAACCATCTTGATATTTTTCCACAGATCCTTGATCTCAATTTAGGTGAGATTGAGTTCCTAGTCGTATCGAAGATGGACGATAAAACGTAGGTTCATATTCAAATTGAGCACGTAAAAACACACTTGGTATTTCAAAATCGAGACTGTAGGCAGGAATGTCATTAATCCCCGGCACGCTATCAATGGCACAGCGTGGTATTGAATTCGCTATCAGCGTTCCCTAGTAAATCTCTTGTTGCAGAAGAGTAATTTGTGTGTCATGAACGGAGAAGAGAGCAGATTGGTCTATCCAGAGGGAGCTCAAATCGGAGGAAACTGGCTGATGCTGCAGATAATAAAGAGAAAGTTGAGGTGTTTTGAGCATGTGGAGAGACACGAGGAGCTGGAGAGAGCCATCATGGAAGGAGGTATATCGGCAGGGAAAAGAGGAGAAGGACTACGGAGAGGATGGATTCAGCATGTGACTGATGGTTTGAACTTGACTGCTGCAGAGGCGAAACATATGGCCTACGAGAGAGAGAGAAATTTCGAAGGATTGTTGGAGTGGCAAAGTTCTGCTCAGGACAAGATACTTGATGTTGATAATGAGTACAATCTCATAATTGCTTAGGATTCAGAGGGAAAAAACTCAATCGATGCGGCTCATGATGACGATGATAAAAACATATATCATACAAACATATTACTACTTTCCCCATGAAACAGAATGACATATTTGAACAAAATTACGCCCGTGGGGTACCAGGGCCCGCAGGGGAAGCAAAGAATAGTACCACTGCAACCTATAACGCATGTCGTAAGAGGCGACTGGTGTAGGACCTAGGAAAGCTACCCTAGTAAATAAAATGCAGCGCAGAAATCGGATGTGCTAGCCTACTCGTAAGCGCATAACTGGCTCAACGTACAATCGTTCTTAGGTTTAGATCACATACAAATCACACACAGAATGGTTGACAAGTGGTCGATAGTATGCGTTTGAAGAAGAAGAAAATTCAATTAATTCATCAAATTTCCTGATTTGAAATTTTGATCAAAAATTGAAATTACTACATTTTTATTGTATTACATTACTTTCATTGTAGTTCTCTGTCTATCAAATATCCGTCTCTCTCTCTCTCTCTCTCTCTCCTCCTCTCTCTCTCCTCTCTCCTCCTGCACTTTTATAAAGATATTTTTATGCTGATCTCCTCTATGTTTCATATCACAGGTATATTTAAGAGGAAAACAATATTGCCTAAGAGTTATCGATCTCGTATTTACGTCATATCTGACGTATTAGACCTGTAGTCCTTTTGTGTTGTATCATTTTGTAATATATTGAATTTGTTTTTTATGTTGAGAAACACAACTTTAAAATTTAATGTTTTTGCGGCTTATTTTTAAAAAAAGTAAACAAATGTGCATGAAAGTTGAACAAAGAAAATAATCAATGATTCGCTCGTGTCTATGTAGAAACTCGTCGTGTTCTAGTTCACCTTGGTCAATATGTTGAGTATTCTTGTCGTGTTTTGTGTGATAATTCGACTATTTTGAAAGGGGATGGTTAATTCGATCTATGTTCTTGATTGATTGATTGATTGATAGGACCATCATTATTTGCACTCCCGTGAGTAACCATGTGTGCTCTGATCTCTTTCTTACACAGGAAGATCTCAGCTGCAGTGCACGAACTCCGTAGCACTGGAGAGGATGTTATTTCAAGGATGGTGAAGATATTTTTGTAGGAAATTTGTGTATAAACTTTTTTTTTTCAAATGAATTTGCCCGGGCAGCGAATTTCCAGCCAGCTCTTCTCGGTGTTGAACTGCCAAGGGGTCTTTTACGTGCTCAAATTGAACACGGGGCCTACGTTTTATTATCCTTCTCCGATATGACTAGGAACTCGATCTCACCTACACTGAGATCAGGGATCTTTAGAAAAATATACAGATGGCTCCATAAGGGAGATAACCTGGTACCTTTGGCACGAGAGGCGAACACTTAACCTCTACGCTATAGCGTCCCCTCTTGATTGAGAGTTGTTACTTATCTCTTCTTTAATTTTTAGTTCAGTCCAGTACTGGTGGTGTACTGGTGGTGTACTGGTGGTGCACTGGTGGTGCACTGACGGTGTACTGGTGGTGTACTGGTGGTGTACTGGCGTGTACTGGCGTTGTACTGGCGTTGTACTGGTGTGTACTGGTGGTGTACTGGCGGGTACTGGCAGGACTGGTAGTGACTGGCGGTGCACAGGCGGTGCACTGGTGGTGACAGGCGGTGCACTGGTGGTACTGGTGGTGTACTGGTGGTGCACTGGTGGTCACTGGTGGTGTACTGGTGGTGTACTGGCGGTGTACTGGCGTTGTACTGGCGGTGCACTGGTGGTGACTGGTGTGCACTGGGTGCACTTGGGTGCACTGGCGGTGCACTGGCGGTGTACTGGTGGTGTACTGGTGGTGTTCTGGTGGTGTACTGGCGGTGTACTGGCGTGTACTGGCTGGTCTTGGTGCACTGGCGGTGTACTGGCGGTGTACTGGTGGTGTACTGGTGGTGTACTGGTGGTGTACAGGCGGTGCACTGGCGTGCATGGTGTGCACTGGGTGACGGCGGGACTGGCGTGTACTGGCGGTGTACTGGTGGATCAGGTCTATTTAGTAGTACTGGTGGTGTACTGGTGAACCAGGTCTATTTAATGGTACTGGTAGATCAGGTCTATTTATTAGTACTGGTAGATCAGGTCTATTTAGTAGTGCTCGTGGATCAGTCATTTAGTAGTACTGTAGATCAGGTCTATTTAGTAGTGCTCGTGATAGGTCTATTTAGTAGTACTGGTAGATCAGGTCTATTTAGTAGTGCTCGTGAATCAGGTCTATTTAGGATTCCATGACGGTTGAGAAACGTTGGACGGAGCAAAGAAGAGAAAGCTCTCTGGCGCTGGTTCTTTTGTCCTTCACAATTACTTTAGAGAATAACTAACTTACCGTGATTGACTATATTACCATCGTTCACAAATCGCAGCTTTTATTTCTTTTGACTTTTCATAAGGCTCACCTATTTTCTTTCCTTTTTCGTTTGCTTCAGTGGTATCGAAATCCTAAAACCAACAATCCTGTGGTATCTAAAAAAGAATGCACTCGTGAACAGAAGGACGCCGTCCGGATTCGAACCCACGACCTTCGACTCGCAAGGCAAAGGATTAACCACTTTTGACTGAACGCACTATGAAATCTACACATTTCAAAACTAATTTAACTAACTTGTAACTTGGTTTTAAAAAATAACAATGTAACGGTGAAAATTGTTGCGCTAACCTACACATTTCTGCACGAATAAGCTTTTCAAATTTCATAATTTTAGAGTTTGGCATTCCGAAAGATTATCCCGTAACATATAAACATACACGAAGACAATGAATTTTGTACTACAAAATAATTAACAAGCATTATCTAAAAGTCAATGTGAAAGACAACAGATATCTGCGACCAAAAAAAAAAAAAAATTGGGAGGAAGCCACACGCTAAATAAAATGAGAGACCAGAAAAATAAGCAGATAATAATACAGTAAATGTAATTGAGGCTATGTTCCACTCTTTTTGTGTACTTTCAATCGAAGGCTTCTACAATTTGGACATAATTAGCTGTACAGATATATAATCATTCATTGGGCTTTTATGTTGTCCTATTATCCTGTATTCTTTATACGGTAATTCTCTATTCTTTATGTTGTCTATATAATCCTCTCATTCTTTATGTTGTCTATTAATCCTCTCATCTTTTTTGTCTTAAATCTCTCATTCTTTATGTTGTCTATATAATCCTCTCATTCTTTATGTTGTCTATATAATCCTCTCAATCTTTATGTTTCTTATGCCTCGTGATCTTTTTGTTGGTGGGGCCAGACTCAAATTTTTGGGGTAAATCATGGTTTTGGGTTAGTTATATAATTTCATAATCTTTATTTAGCTAATATAATACACGTTCAATTATTTTATGGTGGGGCTGGCACTCCTTAATGACAGCCCTCATGCTTTTTCATATACCTCTCTGTTATGTTGTCTTACTCTAATTATGATGTTGTCCAACTCAACTACTCATTCTGACATTCTTCCAGTGGAAAGCATAATGATCTCTTTGTTGTGGGCAAACTTTAACTTTAGGGTGCTTATAATATCATCGTTTTGTTGTTATGGTATATCTTTAATTGGATACTGAATTCATTTCACATATTCTTTCATTCTGTATGCTGTCCACTATGCTTTCATTCGATATGTCCACATATTCTTTCATTCTGTATGCTGATACATATTCTTTCATTCTGTATGCTGCCATATTCTTCATTCTGTATGATGTCCACTATTCTTTCATTCTTATCTTCACTATTCTTTCATTTGTATGCTGTCCACATATTCTTTCATTCGTATTTCACATATTCTTTCATTCTGTATGCTGTCCACATATTCTTTCATTCTGTATGCTGTCCACATATTCTTTCATTCTGTATGCTGTATACATATTCTTTCATTCTGTATGCAGTCCACATATTCTTTCATTCTGTATGCTGTATACATATTCTTTCATTCTGTATGCTGTATACATATTCTTTCATTCTGTATGCTGTATACATATTCTTTCATTCTGTATGCTGTCCACATATTCTTTCATTCTGTATGCTGTCTACACATTCTTTCATTCTGTATGCTGTCTACATATTCTTTCATTCTGTATGCTGTCCACATATTCTTTCATTCTGTATGCTGTATACATATTCCCTCTTGTAGATCTATGTGGCGTAGAGGCTAGGTGCTCGCCTCTTGTGCCAAAGGTACTCGATTCAGCCCCTCTTGACGGACGATAAAAGTAGGTCCCGTGTTCAATTTGAGCTTGTAGAAGAACCATTGGCAATTCAAAACAGGCTGGAAAAACGCTGCCCTGGCAAAATTCATTAGAAAAGATTTTTGTTAAAAATTACTACAACATATCTTCATCATCTTCACATTACATCGGGGATCCTCGCCGGTGCTATGGAGTTCGTGCACTGCAGTTGGGATCTTCCTGTGTAAGAAATAGATCGGAGCACACATGGCTGCTCACCAAAGTGCAATGATGATGGTCCTATCAATCAGTGAATCAATTAAGTAGATCACCCACATAGGTGACTGCTAAGTAGATCACCCACATAGGTGACTGCTAAGTAGATCACCCACATAGGTGACTGCTAAGTAGATCACCCACATAGGTGACTGCTAAGTAGATCACCAACATAGGTGACTGCTAAGTAGATCACCCACATAGGTGACTGCTAAGTAGATCACCAACATAGGTGACTGCTAAGTAGATCACCCACATAGGTGGCTGCTGAGTAGATCACCCACATAGGTGACTGCTAAGTAGATCACCCACATAGGTGACTGCTAAGTAGATCACCCACATAGGTGACTGCTAAGTAGATCACCCACATAGGTGACTGCTAAGTAGATCACCCACATAGGTGACTGCTAAGTAGATCACCCACATAGGTGACTGCTAAGTAGATCACCCACATAGGTGGCTGCTGAGTAGATCACCCACATAGGTGACTGCTAAGTAGATCACCCACATAGGTGACTGCTAAGTAGATCACCCACATAGGTGACTGCTAAGTAGATCACCCACATAGGTTGTTAATAGATCACCCACATAGTGACTGCAAGTAGATCACCCCATAGGTGATGCTAATGATCACCAACATAGGTGATCTTCTAAGTAGATCACCCACATAGGTGACTCAAAGATCACCAACATAGGTGATGCTAATAGATCACCACATGGTGGTCTGAGTAGATCACCACATAGGTGGACTGCTAAGTAGATCACCCACATAGGTGACTGCTAAGTAGATCACCCACATAGGTGACTGCTAAGTAGATCACCCACATAGGTGACTGCTAAGTAGATCACCCACATAGGTGACTGCTAAGTAGATCACCCACATAGGTGACTGCTAAGAACATTCAGGAACGATAAGAAAATAAAGTAGTGGAACTTTCTCTTATTTATGTTCCCACATTGTCCACAAACAGTACATAACCGGTATATTCTTCTTCTTCTTCTGTCGTCACACTGCTACCGGGTTGTTGCCCATTGTCGTCACACTGCTACCGGGTTGTTACCAGTGCCGTCACACTGCTACGGTTGTTGACCGTGTCGTCACACTGCTACCGGGTTGTTGCCCAGTGTCGTCCACTACTACCGCGTTGTTGTCCAGTGTCGTCACACTGCTACCGGGTTGTTACCTAGTGTCGTGGTTCTTCTATTTTTGTATTGCGCTGTTCTGGTGGCTTCGATGATTGTTATTTTTGCTTTTTGACAGAGTTCTACTATGTCATCTATTTGACAACATCAAGAGCTGGTCAGGACAGAGTTTCTCCACACTTGCTCGAAGAGTTGAAGACAGAGACTCATGGCGGGCTTTTTGTGCTGATGTCTCCACAGTGACACCCTACGACCCTAACGGGTTATGGGCTTTATTATATTATTATTATTATTTCTATGCCATCTAACCATCTTTTACGTGGTCTTCCTCTCACCTTCTTTCCTGATGTTCTGTTGTAGAAGATTCTGTTTACTGTGGAGTTTGGATGCATTCTTATTAAGTCGGCAAACCATTCTTTGTTTCTCAATGTAATTCAAGCAAGGTTCTGTGCCAACTTTCTTCCTTATGCTGATGTTGATGACCCTAGTCTTTTCTGGTGTTGTTGGTAACGTTTCGCAGGCAGCGCATTACACATGAAATTATTTGTGTGACTGCGCTTTGCTCATGTCCATGTTTGGCTCTGGTAACACAGAGTAGGTGTAAAAAGGCTGTTGATTATCTGCTGTTTTGCTGTCAGTGAAATTTTTGGGTGCCTTAACAATGGGGCTAGTTGGTAGGTTTACAGCATTTGCTTTTGAACTCTAGCCTCTATCTTTTATCTAGTCTTCCGTAATAGGTATATCGATTTCAATTACATTTGTAATCGATAGTATATTTTGTGTTATGCGATAATAGTGCAGCATAAATAGAATTCGTCTTCTTCTTCTTCTCGTTCGCTGATGTTTAATGTCTACACAATGAGTCCGCTTCTCTGGATGTATGTTGTTATGTTTGTTAGTTCATCAAGGCTTCCAAACATCTTTGTGCTGATGTCTGTCTCTGTTGGCCAGTGTTCTTTCCGCAGTTCATTCATCACGTGACAATCTTACACGATGTGTTCGGCTGTCTGTCCACACGCACATGTGGCTGATGAAACTAGTTTTATTCTGTGTAAGTGTCTGTTCAGTCTATTGTGTCCAGTTCTGAGTCGAAACAATCTCACCTACCTTGTTCTATCTAGATAGTGGTAAATAGAAGTAACACGTGCCAAACATGTGTAAAGTTGCTTTAATGTTTCTGTGTAAAGCCAGTAAAGCGTTTATAATAACAACACACCAATCTGCTTTTATTGATATTTCTGCTCAACGATAGACATTTCATGTTATCGTAACCTGCCGCCATCTTGAAATAATAATCGGTCTTAATTAAATTAGGTTTAGATCAGGGCTTCTCAAACTTTGTCCAAGGTTCGTCTCCCTAACCCTTTCATCCTTCGGAGCCCCTATACTGGTTCTCGTTGCTTTTTTGGATGACGCGAAGCCGGTATACTAGCATGTTCAGGCATTTATACTAGCTAGTTCAGGATACACTGCAATATAACTGCGTCTGTAGGTAAAACAAATTACGGGAACCAAAGGGTTAATGGTATCCAATATCATTGTCAAAACGTTGCTTGTGTGTTATCTATTGCTATCAATCTTTATATACCTTACAAAGATGTTAGTGCAATTCATGCATTGAGTAAGATTCTACGAAGATGTTAGTGCAATTCATGCATTGAGTAAGATTCTACGAAGATGTTAGTGCAATTCATGCATTGAGTAAGATTCTACGAAGATGTTAGTGCAATTCATGCATTGAATAAGATTCTACGAAGATGTTAGTGCAATTCATGCATTGAATAAGATTCAGAAGATGGAGGCTGGTTTGGTGCGCAGAAAAAAGTATTGAATTAGTACAAGGATCAACAATTCACAGAATTATATTTATCTTCATTCTGGGGCACACACGGGCTGTCGATAACAATGAGAGAACATACATGTTGGCTTGCCTACCACCATAGTTGGGGAGAGCAGAGGGGAGCGGGTCAGTCAATGGATAGAGCTTGACATTCTGAACGCCTTCTATAGTACGGCCACAAAGAGAACTTTCATCTAAACCAGCAGTTTCCAAACTTTGCATTACCACGCAACCCCTTTTCAATACATTTTTCTGTCACGAACCACCACAAGTTTATATATTTATATATGAAAATCTTCTAGCGATAGAGTTATTATTACACCACACCAGCAGTTAAGCTGGCTCTAATTTCTCAGACTGTCGGAAACTTCAAATGATCTTTTATTTTGTCCTGTCAGACATTTAGACTTCCTGTCTGGTCCGAGCCCTTTGATATCGCAGAGGAACTAGTTTTCCCACTGTTTTTATATATGTTTGAATTGTATTTGTCTCTTTGAAATGTCAAAGATCAAATATTTCTTCACGCTCTTGGGACACTGTGAGTACAACGCGGACCCAGTTTGGGAAAAGCTGATCTAAACCAACCCACGTCAACAGCTAAATTTCAAGAGCTTGGATTGAAGATTGGAGTAGACAGAAATGAGTAGCACAGCAAGCGCATGAGTAGGCTCATCAATAAATACCGAAATGATACGGTTAGTCGCTGGACGTTGTTGAGATATTGCGAAGGAGATCGGAGCATCTATGGACATGTCCGAAGCTCAATGATAATATTCCAACTGAAAGCTGAACTGAAGATGCTGTTGTTCTCATTGTATTAAGACTTCCATTTAGTGAAGTACTTTGTTTAGCTGAACTGAAGATGCTGTGTACATTGATTGAGACTTCCATTTAGTGAAGTATTCTGTTTTTAGCTGAACTGAAGATGCTGTTTGTTATCATTGTATTGAGACTTCCATTTAGTAAGTACTTGTTTTAAGTCACATCTTCTTCACTTCTTCTTTCATCTGTCTTCTTCTTATTCTTCCAACGTTCCATACTGATCACTTGTTAACCATATTGCGTGATTTGTATGTAATCTGAGCCTAAAAGCGATTGTAGTTGTGCCAGTATTGCTCACAAGTAGACAAGCACATCAGATTTATCGATGCTTTTTATTTACTAGGAAGCTTCCTAGGTTCCTATCTCAATCGACTCTTACTACATGCCTTGTAGGTCGCAGTGTTACTATTCTTTGCTCCCCTTGCGAGCCTCGGCGATCTACGGGCGTAGAGTACAGAACAATATGAATGTTAAGGTAAAAGATAGAGCGACGACATCAAGATTATCCTTAAAAAAATGAATAGCAGCTTATATAGTGCCTTAGAACAAACACACATACAAGATCACAATCCCCCGCCCCACTTCTATAAAGAAGTAAATGGTGGAAGAGAAGAAGAAAGAAGACAAAGACAAATGTATATTTAAGATCTGTAATATCAACAAACTGGAACAAATACGACCAGAGAAGAAATCAATGATCGTACATAGACAAGACTGATTATTCCTAAATTGGAAAAGCCTTCTCAAAATGGAAGTACATTCGCAAAGCTCAAACATAGACATAATAACATCGACTGTATTATTACCTCGTTGTGTTGTTTATTCGACTTTTATTTTCTTCGTGTAATCCTCGACTTTTGTTGAAAATATGTGCCATGCAACATTTATTTGTAGACTATTATCATCATTACGTGCCATGTCGACATAGTAAATGATTATCGTTCTTCACATTCTTATGTTATGCTGTGTTGTAGAGGTTAAGTGCTCCTCTTTCGTGCCAAAGGTACAAGGTTCGCTCCCGCGTGGAGCAATCTGGATATTTTTCCAGAGATCCCTGATAACAATGTAGGTGAGATCGAGTTTCTAGTCCTATCGGAGACGGACGATAAAGCGTAGGTCACGTGTTCAATTTGAGCACGTAAAAGAACCCTTGAAATTTCAAAATGGAGAAGAACAGGCTGGAAAGTCGCTTCCCATGTAAAATTGATTAGAAAAGATTAAAAATAAAATTCCAACAAAAATATGTTCACCATCTTTAAAATTACACCGGGAACCCTCGTCGGCGCTACGGAGTTCGTGTTCTGCAGCTGAGATCTTCCTGTGTAAGAAAGAGATTGGAGCACACATGGTTACTCACTGAAGTGCAATGATGATGGTGATATCTTCCTGCGTAAGAAAGAGATTGGTGCACACATGGTTACTCACTGAAGTGCAATGATGATGGTCATATCTTCCTGTGTAAGAAAGAGATTGGAGCCCACATGGTTACTCACTGAAGTGCAATGATGATGTTCCTATCTTCCTGTGTAAGAAAGAGATCGGAGCACACATGGCTACTCACTGAAGTACAATGATGATGGTCATATCAATCAGTCAGCCAGTCAATCACCTGTCGACTGTTCTCACACCTCTATCCACCATCTGCTTATATGGCTTCACTCATCCCTGATTGAGGAAGGGAAGCTAAGCGGGTACTACGTACTCCGCCTTGCACCAAGGTGCCCTATATGCTTGCAGACGGAACAGGAGACTTACTTCACCTTTGAGGGGGAAAAACCAAACTCGACTACCCAAGTGATTATCAAAACGTTTTTGCGGGAGCTCCTTCTTCTTCTTCTTCTGTGTTCGCCCGCTGTGAATTCGGGCGCTAGCCATAGCGCCTGGGATGACGCTTCTGACTAATTTTTGCGTGAAAGCCTACTTATCGTTTTATTGGTGTCCCTCGCCGTGCAGGCGGGCCTTCTCTGACTTCAGAAGTATAGACGGGAGCTCCTAAATGGAATTATTGCATTGTTTCTTTGTTACGTAAGTGGACTAATTTGTTCGACGTGCAGTGATGATGATCCGACGACAAAACTAAACTAAAACTACGTAAGTGATTCAGGTCATTTCAATCTCGGGCACGGAACACAAGAACGAATCCGTTTTAGTTTATATCAGAGTGTGCAAGCTAGCAAACATATATCAGTGTGTGCAAGCTAGCAAACATATATCAGAGTGTGCAAGCTAGCAAACATATATCAGAGTGTGCAAGCTAGCAAACATATATCAGAGTGTGCAAGCTAGCAAACATATAAAATAAGATGCAAGCCAGCAAACATATAAAATAAGATGCAAGCTAGCAAACATATAAAATAAGATGCAAGCTAGCAAACATATCAAATAAGATGCAAGCCAGCAAACATATCAAATAAGATGCAAGCCAGCAAACATATAAAATAAGATGCAAGCCAGCAAACATATCAAATAAGATGCAAGCCAGTAAACATATAAAATAAGATGCAAGCCAGTAAACATATAAAATAAGATGCAAGCTAGCAAACATATCAAATAAGATGCAAGCCAGCAAACATATAAAATAAGATGCAAGCCAGTAAACATATAAAATAAGATGCAAGCCAGCAAACATATCAAATAAGATGCAAGCCAGCAAACATATAAAATAAGATGCAAGCCAGCAAACATATCAAATAAGATTAAGAAGCAACGCCTTACGGAGAATCCAGATTTCTGTTCACCGATCTTCTTCTGCGATCAACTTCTGCTATGCACTACTCCGGTATGTGTCATAAACAGGGTGGTACGCTTGAGGTCTTCACCGGTTCCTCCATAGTTTGTCTTGTAGGGTTGTTTCTGTTGGTCAGATCTCCATTTTCTTACTACTCAGACTGGGGCAGTCTTGCATGATGTGCTCTGGGGGCTGCATGATGTGCTCCACAGGTGCAGGCTGCTGAGTCTCTGAGACCCATTTTGTAGAGGTGTGCTCTGAGACTGCAGTGTCCCGTTCAAAGTCTGAAGACTGTGGTCTGTGCTTTTCTGTTTAGTGTATTTATAATGTCGTGCTCTGTGTTGCATCCTCCATTTGTTTTTCTCTCAGATCATTTTCCTGGATTGTTTCAGGAGAGTCTTTGCTTCTGTAAAGCTTTGTGTTGGGTGGTGTAGTGTTAGGCTCCCCAGCCCTTGCGAGTTTGTCAGCTTTTTTGGTATGTAAAGGATTAAAATCTCTTTAAGCGCAGTCACGCCATTTTCAACCTAAGGTCGTTTTGGTTATATCAGAACGTTAACAAGCATAGCAAAAAAAAAATTAACTCCTTGTGGAGAATTCAACTCATATCATAAAAAATCAGGAAAGCATGTCTTCACGCAAAAATGCAACAGAAGCACCATACCAGGCACACTGACTACGCCTGAATTAATAGCGGCGAACGTAGAAGAAGATCTACTTTGTTTTTCAATCAGCTATTTTCTATATTACTACCTCGCTGACATGTTACAGTGAAACCAAGATCAGCTATTTTCTATATTACTACCTCACTGACATGTTACAGTGAAACCAAGATCAGCTATTTTCTATATTACTACCTCGCTGACATGTTACAGTGAAACCAAGATCAGCTATTTTCTATATTACTACCTCGCTGACATGTTACAGTGAAACCAAGATCAGCTATTTTCTATATTACTACCTCGCTGACATGTTACAGTGAAACAAAGATCAGCTATTTTCGATATTACTACCTCACTGACATGTTACAGTGAAACCAAGATAAGCTATTTTCTATATTACTACCTCGCTGACATGTTACAGTGAAACCAAGATCAGCTATTTTCTATATTACTACCTCACTGACATGTTACAGTGAAACAAAGATCAGCTATTTTCTATATTACTACCACGCTGACATGTTACAGTGAAACCAAGATCAGCTATTTTCTATATTACTACCTCGCTGACATGTTACAGTGAAACCAAGATCAGCTATTTTCTATATTACTACCTCGCTGACATGTTACAGTGAAACCAAGATCAGCTATTTTCTATATTACTACCTCACTGACATGTTACAGTGAAACCAAGATCAGCTATTTTCTATATTACTACCTCACTGACATGTTACAGTGAAACCAAGATCAGCTATTTTCTATATTACTACCTCGCTGACATGTTACAGTGAAACCAAGATCAGCTATTTTCTATATTACTACCTCGCTGACATGTTACAGTGAAACCAAGATCAGCTATTTTCTATATTACTACCTCGCTGACATGTTACAGTGAAACCAAGATCAGCTATTTTCTATATTACTACCTCGCTGACATGTTACAGTGAAACCAAGATCAGCTATTTTCTATATTACTACCTCGCTGACATGTTACAGTGAAACCAAGATCAGCTATTTTCTATATTACTACCTCGCTGACATGTTACAGTGAAACCAAGATCAGCTATTTTCTATATTACTACCTCACTGACATGTTACAGTGAAACCAAGATCAGCTATTTTCTATATTACTACCTCGCTGACATGTTACAGTGAAACCAAGATCAGCTATTTTCTATATTACTACCTCGCTGACATGTTACAGTGAAACAAAGATCAGCTATTTTCTATATTACTACCTCACTGACATGTTACAGTGAAACCAAGATCAGCTATTTTCTATATTACTACCTCGCTGACATGTTACAGTGAAACCAAGATCAGCTATTTTCTATATTACTACCTCGCTGACATGTTACAGTGAAACCAAGATCAGCTATTTTCTATATTACTACCTCGCTGACATGTTACAGTGAAACAAAGATCAGCTATTTTCGATATTACTACCTCACTGACATGTTACAGTGAAACCAAGATAAGCTATTTTCTATATTACTACCTCGCTGACATGTTACAGTGAAACCAAGATCAGCTATTTTCTATATTACTACCTCACTGACATGTTACAGTGAAACAAAGATCAGCTATTTTCTATATTACTACCACGCTGACATGTTACAGTGAAACCAAGATCAGCTATTTTCTATATTACTACCTCGCTGACATGTTACAGTGAAACCAAGATCAGCTATTTTCTATATTACTACCTCGCTGACATGTTACAGTGAAACCAAGATCAGCTATTTTCTATATTACTACCTCGCTGACATGTTACAGTGAAACCAAGATCAGCTATTTTCTATATTACTACCTCACTGACATGTTACAGTGAAACCAAGATCAGCTATTTTCTATATTACTACCTCACTGACATGTTACAGTGAAACCAAGATCAGCTATTTTCTATATTACTACCTCGCTGACATGTTACAGTGAAACCAAGATCAGCTATTTTCTATATTACTACCTCGCTGACATGTTACAGTGAAACCAAGATCAGCTATTTTCTATATTACTACCTCGCTGACATGTTACAGTGAAACCAAGATCAGCTATTTTCTATATTACTACCTCGCTGACATGTTACAGTGAAACCAAGATCAGCTATTTTCTATATTACTACCTCGCTGACATGTTACAGTGAAACCAAGATCAGCTATTTTCTATATTACTACCTCGCTGACATGTTACAGTGAAACCAAGATCAGCTATTTTCTATATTACTACCTCACTGACATGTTACAGTGAAACCAAGATCAGCTATTTTCTATATTACTACCTCGCTGACATGTTACAGTGAAACCAAGATCAGCTATTTTCTATATTACTACCTCGCTGACATGTTACAGTGAAACAAAGATCAGCTATTTTCTATATTACTACCTCACTGACATGTTACAGTGAAACCAAGATCAGCTATTTTCTATATTACTACCTCGCTGACATGTTACAGTGAAACCAAGATCAGCTATTTTCTATATTACTACCTCGCTGACATGTTACAGTGAAACCAAGATCAGCTATTTTCTATATTACTACCTCGCTGACATGTTACAGTGAAACCAAGATCAGCTATTTTCTATATTACTACCTCACTGACATGTTACAGTGAAACCAAGATCAGCTATTTTCTATATTACTACCTCGCTGACATGTTACAGTGAAACCAAGATCAGCTATTTTCTATATTACTACCTCGCTGACATGTTACAGTGAAACCAAGATCAGCTATTTTCTATATTACTACCTCGCTGACATGTTACAGTGAAACAAAGATCAGCTATTTTCGATATTACTACCTCACTGACATGTTACAGTGAAACCAAGATCAGCTATTTTCTATATTACTACCTCGCTGACATGTTACAGTGAAACCAAGATCAGCTATTTTCTATATTACTACCTCGCTGACATGTTACAGTGAAACCAAGATCAGCTATTTTCTATATTACTACCTCACTGACATGTTACAGTGAAACAAAGATCAGCTATTTTCTATATTACTACCTCGCTGACATGTTACAGTGAAACCAAGATCAGCTATTTTCTATATTACTACCTCGCTGACATGTTACAGTGAAACCAAGATCAGCTATTTTCTATATTACTACCTCGCTGACATGTTACAGTGAAACCAAGATCAGCTATTTTCTATATTACTACCTCACTGACATGTTACAGTGAAACCAAGATCAGCTATTTTCTATATTACTACCTCACTGACATGTTACAGTGAAACCAAGATCAGCTATTTTCTATATTACTACCTCGCTGACATGTTACAGTGAAACCAAGATCAGCTATTTTCTATATTACTACCTCGCTGACATGTTACAGTGAAACCAAGATCAGCTATTTTCTATATTACTACCTCGCTGACATGTTACAGTGAAACCAAGATCAGCTATTTTCTATATTACTACCTCGCTGACATGTTACAGTGAAACCAAGATCAGCTATTTTCTATATTACTACCTCACTGACATGTTACAGTGAAACCAAGATCAGCTATTTTCTATATTACTACCTCACTGACATGTTACAGTGAAACCAAGATCAGCTATTTTCTATATTACTACCTCGCTGACATGTTACAGTGAAACCAAGATCAGCTATTTTCTATATTACTACCTCGCTGACATGTTACAGTGAAACCAAGATCAGCTATTTTCTATATTACTACCTCGCTGACATGTTACAGTGAAACCAAGATCAGCTATTTTCTATATTACTACCTCACTGACATGTTACAGTGAAACCAAGATCAACTATTTTCTATATTACTACCTCGCTGACATGTTACAGTGAAACCAAGATCAGCTATTTTCTATATTACTACCTCGCTGACATGTTACAGTGAAACCAAGATCAGCTATTTTCTATATTACTACCTCGCTGACATGTTACAGTGAAACCAAGATCAGCTATTTTCTATATTACTACCTCGCTGACATGTTACAGTGAAACCAAGATCAGCTATTTTCTATATTACTACCTCGCTGACATGTTACAGTGAAACAAAGATCAGCTATTTTCTATATTACTACCTCACTGACATGTTACAGTGAAACCAAGATCAGCTATTTTCTATATTACTACCTCGCTGACATGTTACAGTGAAACCAAGATCAGCTATTTTCTATATTACTACCTCGCTGACATGTTACAGTGAAACCAAGATCAGCTATTTTCTATATTACTACCTCGCTGACATGTTACAGTGAAACCAAGATCAGCTATTTTCTATATTACTACCTCACTGACATGTTACAGTGAAACCAAGATCAGCTATTTTCTATATTACTACCTCACTGACATGTTACAGTGAAACCAAGATCAGCTATTTTCTATATTACTACCTCGCTGACATGTTACAGTGAAACCAAGATCAGCTATTTTCTATATTACTACCTCGCTGACATGTTACAGTGAAACCAAGATCAGCTATTTTCTATATTATTACCTCGCTGACATGTTACAGTGAAACCAAGATCAGCTATTTTCTATATTACTACCTCACTGACATGTTACAGTGAAACCAAGATCAGCTATTTTCTATATTACTACCTCGCTGACATGTTACAGTGAAACCAAGATCAGCTATTTTCTATATTACTACCTCGCTGACATGTTACAGTGAAACCAAGATCAGCTATTTTCTATATTACTACCTCGCTGACATGTTACAGTGAAACCAAGATCAGCTATTTTCTATATTACTACCTCGCTGACATGTTACAGTGAAACCAAGATCAGCTATTTTCTATATTACTACCTCGCTGACATGTTACAGTGAAACCAAGATCAGCTATTTTCTATATTACTACCTCGCTGACATGTTACAGTGAAACCAAGATCAGCTATTTTCTATATTACTACCTCGCTGACATGTTACAGTGAAACCAAGATCAGCTATTTTCTATATTACTACCTCACTGACATGTTACAGTGAAACCAAGATCAGCTATTTTCTATATTACTACCTCGCTGACATGTTACAGTGAAACCAAGATCAGCTATTTTCTATATTACTACCTCTCTGACATGTTACAGTGAAACCAAGATCAGCTATTTTCTATATTACTACCTCACTGACATGTTACAGTGAAACCAAGATCAGCTATTTTCTATATTACTACCTCGCTGACATGTTACAGTGAAACCAAGATCAGCTATTTTCGATATTACTACCTCACTGACATGTTACAGTGAAACCAAGATCACTATTTTCATATTACTACCTCGCTGACATGTTACAGTGAAACCAAGATCAGCTATTTTCTATATTACTACCTCGCTGACATGTTACAGTGAAACCAAGATCAGCTATTTTCTATATTACTACCTCTCTGACATGTTACAGTGAAACCAAGATCAGCTATTTTCTATATTACTACCTCGCTGACATGTTACAGTGAAACCAAGATCAGCTATTTTCGATATTACTACCTCACTGACATGTTACAGTGAAACCAAGATCAGCTATTTTCTATATTACTACCTTACTGACATGTTACAGTGAGCCAAGATCAGCTATTTTCTATATTACTACCTTACTGACATGTTACAGTGAAACCAAGATCAGCTATTTTCTATATTACTACCTCGCTGACATGTTACAGTGAAACCAAGATCAGCTATTTTCTATATTACTACCTCGCTGACATGTTACAGTGAAACCAAGATCAGCTATTTTCTATATTACTACCTCACTGACATGTTACAGTGAAACCAAGATCAGCTATTTTCTATATTACTACCTCGCTGACATGTTACAGTGAGCCAAGAGGTTAACAAACAGACGCTGGCGCTGGATAGGACACACTGTGTAAACCGGAGGAATATAACAAAAGGGTCCGTTTCTGGAACCCACAGGGACAGCGAAAAAAGGGGAGGCAAGAAATATATGGAGACGGGATTTAGAGGTTGAGATCAACAATATAAAGACGAACTGGGGGAAACTGCAGGAGAGATATAAAGATTTGGCATGAGTTTACTGAGGGTTAAAGGGAAGAGAGAGAAGAAGAGAAAAGAGAGACTTGATATTCAGATTTCATTACTTGTTTCTCCACTGTACATTCCCCACTGTTCATGCGTTCTATTAATAGCTATTCCCTCCTGCCGCCTGCTTTGACGGCCGCTATTCCGAACCTTAACCCTCGCTTTGAATTTAGCCCTGTCGCAGGCTAGAAATCAGACGCGAATAACGCGGGAGATCCCAAAAACGTATTAAATATTTTCCCACATTTCAACGCTGGCTAGTCACACACTAGTATAACCGCCCATCGAGCCTGTTAGCATCTCTCTGCTACATTCCGTGTGGTTCCTCTATTTACTTTGATTGTTTTCCTGCAATATTTTTGTCTCTCCACGTTTCAGAAATTCTAAGTGTGTTCTCCACGTTTCAGAGATTCTAAGTGTGTTCTAAAACAGACATAGAACAATATAACATAGGCTCTCTCTTCTTGTTTTATTCTGTGATTTCATTCAAAGGATTATAAGGAAGAAAATAAAGAAATAGTGTTGGCATTGTTTACTGAAAGAAATACAGAGTTGTAAGTAGCAGTTTATTTGTGTTGCTTCTAATACTTCTATTATTTATTGTGAGATTTCTTGCTTTCTGTTTTAGGAATATTAAAAACACATATTTCTTTTTATACTATGATTTTTCATATGATTTTTTTTTTTGCTATAAGAAATACAATTCTGTAAGTAGCAGTTTATTTTGTGCGTATTATTATTGGGAGATTTGGGACTTTCGGTTTAACTGAATATTACAAACACATTTTTCGTTTTTTTGTACACCTCAAGAAATGGTATGAAAATCGGGTCATATCCTTTACAAGACTTAGCCATCAACCACAGTAAACGAGGCGTCGATTTTCTAAGTACCATTTATACGTTCAGTAGTTTCCCATTGGTGGCGTCTATGGCTTAAAGGATAGTGACTCGGTCTATTAACCCCGACGTTATGAGTTCGAATCACGCTGCGGACAATTTGGTTGCAAATTGTTTGCGTGGATTTTTACAAAGGACGATGGCACCACCCGTTCAGAAAGCAATGGCAAACTACTGAACGTAATAATGCCTAAAAAAATTCACAAACAGTGTTACAAAGCTGGAGTTGATTCGCAAGGTCCTGTAAAGGATATGCAATGGTAGCAATTAACTAATTTCCATTGCTTTCTGATCGAGTGAGGTTTTTTCACCGTTCGTAAAATTCCACGAGAACGAATTTGTTTCCAAACTGCCTTCCGTGGAGTTTGAACCCGGTACGCTTGTGTTGTGATCGAGCTCACTACCGCGTTAAGCTATAGATATCCACTCTACAAGAAATGAAGTTTTGTAAGTAGCAGTTTCTTGTATGCTTGTTCTGTTGAAAGTTTAGCTTCCATACATATGCATCTGTGATTGAATTCGCTGAGGCATGTAAACTGGGCACTATATTCATGAGTTGATTAATAATCATTTCAACTTCTTGTAACTTCTTGTGGAAGACAGTACAGGAAAAGAGAGGAACCATTTCTCGTACCATCAGGACTTGAGGGTGTTACAGTCAAAGGATTGGATTTCTCGTACCATCAGGACTTGAGGGTGTACAGTCAAAGGATTGGATTTCTCGTACCATCAGGACTTGAGGGTGTACAGTCAAAGCTTGGAGTTCTCGTACCATCAGGACTTGGGTGTGACAGCTCATAGGTATTGATTCTCAGAAGACTATCAGGACTTGTGGAAGTTTACCCCATCAAATGTGATTGGATTCTGTGAGGCATCAGGACTTGATGTCATGAGTCATAATGATCATTTCAACCATCAGACCTTGTGGTAGTACAGTACAGAAAGATGGATTTCTCATACCATCAGGACTTGAGGGTGTACAGTCAAAGGATTGGATTTCTCGTACCATCAGGACTTGAGGTTTTACAGTCAAAGGATTGGATTTCTCGTACCATCAGGACTTGAGGGTGTTACAGTCAAAGGATTGGTTACTTTATTGTACTGGGTTTCATCTTATGTAGCTCAGTCACTCTCTGCAGAAATAACATGCCACATGCTAAGAATATTGTACAAAGCACGAACTCCGTAGCTTCGGTAATAATCTTAGAACTCCCTGGAAAAATTGCACATGTAAACAGGAATGTGCGGTCCGGATTCGAACCAACGTCCTTCTGAACGCAAAGCTACGACTTAACCACTTAGCCAGAGTGGCCCCTGTATATCATGAGATGGATACGTTGTTAGGCCTCTGTATTTTTTTTATTAACCATCGATACACAATGATGTGGTCAACATCACGCAGGCTGCCTTTATTTCCCAGTTTGGTGCACTGGTACTTAACACACATTTACACAATGTTTCTCCTTCTTTTATTTCCCAGTTTGGTGCACTGGTACTTAACACACATTTACACAATGGGTCAACATCACGCAGGTTGCTTTTATTTCCCAGTTTGGTGCACTGGTACTTAACACACATTTACACAATGGGTCAACATCACGCAGGTTGCTTTTATTTCCCAGTTTGGTGCACTGGTACTTAACACACATTTACACAATGGGTCAACATCACGCAGGTTGCTTTTATTTCCCAGTTTGGTGCACTGGTACTTAACACACATTTACACAATGGGTCAACATCACGCAGGTTGCTTTTATTTCCCAGTTTGGTGCACTGGTACTTAACACACATTTACACAATGGGTCAACATCACGCAGGTTGCTTTTATTTCCCAGTTTGGTGCACTGGTACTTAAAAACATTTACACAATTGGTCAACATCACGCAGGTTGCTTTTATTTCCCAGTTTGGTGCACTGGTACTTAACACACATTTACACAATGTTTCCTTCCTTCGTTATCTGTACACAATTATTTCCACGTCTGTCGAGTCTAATATCAGGTTCAATTCCCAGTATTGTTGATTTCCTTAGTCTACCCAAGGACGATTGGGTACCCAATTGTAACCAAGCATACAATAAAAAGAGATCGGGTACTCGAACTAAGGAAGACCAAGAAAAAGATGGATAGACAATATCAAGACCGCACTATATAAACACGGATACAACACAACAAGGACGACTTATCTAGTCCTAGAATGCAAATTAAAGCTCCCACCCCTACGCTTAACGGCAAGAGTGGACAGCCAACTACATCTTTCACCTGGGAATAGACAATAGACCCAATGACGTATGGGTGTGAAGCATGGAATTTAACAAAGCAGTGGGAAAACATATATGAGCTTTTGAATATAAGTATAACAGATGGCTTCTCCGTATATCAGGGACAGAGAAGAAAGAACTCAAAATCTGGAACGAAAATAAAAAACGAAAACTGAATGATGCTAGAAATAAGAATATGAAAATTGAAGTATTTTGGACATATAAAGAGGCACGAAGGGCAGGAGTCCCTACTACATACCAGGGCACACTGTTCAAATCTCGGTACAGTGGAGTCCTTGTTCCACTCAACTTAAAATGTGTAAACAAAATTTATAATTTATGAAAAATTCAGAAATTTTTCCGAAGCTGGTGCGTAAGTGCTCTTTCTGTCTTGTTGTTACGAGTCCATAGCCTAAGATTCTGTTCAGTCTTAGGCAGAGGGAATCTGACTGTATGACCTCGAAGTTTGCCTGTATGTGATTTTGACTAGGGCATGCGGTAGTGTGTTTAATCACCTTTCTTCCTGTATCGATCCAGTTAGTTCACGGGGTCACCAATTGAAAACCGGCTTACGTATGTCTTTGGAAATGAGTCAACTCGAATGGCATCATATTGGACCAATCAGAACTGACACCATTGATTGATTGATTGATTGATAGGACCATCAGATTGTACTCCGATCTCTTTCTTACACAGGAAGATCTCAGCTGTAGTGCACGATTCCTATACGACAGCTGTAGTGCACGATCTCAGCTGTAGTGCACGATCTCAGCTGTAGTGCACGATCTCGCTGCAGATCTCGCTAGTGCACGATCTCAGCTGTAGTGCACGATCTCAGCTGTAGTGCACGATCTCATTAGCCTCGACGAGAGTCCCCGGTGTAATTTTGAGGATGGTGAAGATATTTGTGTAGAAATATTATTTTAATCTTTTCTAATGAATTTTGCCCGGACAGCGGCATTCCAGCCTGCTCTGTTCGATTTTGAATTGCCAAGAGTTCTTTTACGTGCTCAAATTGAACACGGGATCAACTTTTTATCGTCCGTCTCCGATAGGACTAGAAACTTTATCTCACCTACACTGAGATCACGGATCTCTGGACAAATATCCAGATAACTCCACGAGGGAGCGAGTCTGGTACCTTTTGCACGAGTGACAAGCACGTAACCTCTAAACCCCAGAGATCCATATATTACAGTATAGGTAAGTAAAAGCTGTTGGTGTTGCCTGTAATATCCATTTTTATAGCGGTAGGGTGAGGGGTGGGAAGGAGGAATATGAGCATGTGGAATTTAATGACCGCATGGTTAGTGCAGTCACCACGAAGTAGTTCAGGTTAGGATGTTTTCTTTATGCCTCCGATAGAAAAAAAACTATTCAGTAGAGCTATTTAGGAAGTTTGGAATTACCTGTTATACAAGTAGAGGTGGTTGTTTGAGGCCAGAGGGAGAAGTGTGTTTAATCAGCAAGCCACAAGAACCATCAGTATGCATACTCTTCCAGATCTGTTGGGGAGACTGATCACTTATGGGTCTGCCCGGAGTGCTTCAACGTCAGTTCAGTAACCAATAACTATTATTATTGCCGTTGCCACACGGCGCCGCGCATTAACAAGCATTAGCTAGAGGCGTCCCAATATATAGAAAAGGTGGAAATCACTGATTCAGATATTGTGGTGTCACCACCAGTTACTAATTTCGATTAGAGCAGTGTTTCCCAACTTTTTTTGTGCCATGCCCCACCTAAGCCTTTCTAAAATGTTTATGCTCCCTAAGTAACATAAGCATATTTTTTTTATTTCCAAATATTGAAATGTTCACTGAAGAAACTTAAATGATAAGTTTTAGGAAGAAATCACTAGGAAATTGTCAAGGAAACACAGTAAGTAAATTTTTAAAACATATAATGGAGAACTAAAATTCAAGTACGAAATAATTTTAATGAAAGATTTTTCTATATTATTTTAATTATTAGTAATTATTTTGCTCATTTTACTATGGGCTGAAATAAAGAAATATAAAATCAATTAAAAACTAAAAATAAAGTATGTGTTAAAATTAATTTAATGTGAAGTAGAGTAAACGTAGACTAAAAATACATATTTAAAATAAATAACATATTTTTTCATTGACAAATTACCCCCTTAACAATCAAATTGCCCCCTGAACAATCAAATTGCCCCCTGTGGGTGTAGGCCCCACGTTGGGAAACACTGGATTAGAGAGCATCCTCCTGACGTTGACGTCTCCATGAAAACGTATCTGTGTGTATTGTTTATGTATGAATGCAATATGACACGGCTTTGTTTGTTTCAAGATCAAACAAACAGCTCAAACTGTCAATTGGATAATACCATTGTTATTGCTGGCTTTATCTTTCACGCGGTCTACTTGATCACTTTCATAGCACAACCACATAGCACAACCACATACACATAGCACAGCCACATAGCACAACCACCCACCTAACGTTTGACTGATCTCTCCTCATGATAACCACAATTCAAATCCCTCATATCTGAAATGATAAACGTGATGTTTGTAAGTCTTCAGTATTTGTACCGGTACACTATTTGTACCACAATAGTAATTGTACCGCTATAGTAGCGTCCCAATGACCTGGAAAGAACAATACTAGAGGGCAGGGTCCCAGGAGGCAGAGACAGAGGCAGACCAAGAAGAAGATGGCTACAAGATATTAAAGAAACCATGAGCATGACCATCGACGAAGTGGGTAAACTAGCAAGAGACAGAGTGAGTTTCAAATGTGCTGCAAAGAGAGCAACGTCATATAAAGGATACGCACCTTGATGATGATGAAGCTATAGTAATTGTCATCATCGTGTTGCGTATCCTTTATAGAACGTTGCTCTCTTTGCAGCACATCTGAAATTCACTCACCACTGTAGTATTTGTACCACCGTAGTATTTGTACCACTATAGTATTTGTACCACTATAGTATTTGTACCGTTTTACTATTTGTACCGGTACATTATTTGTACCACTATAGTATTTGTACTGTTATACTATTTGTACCGGTACATTATTTGTACCACTATAGTATTTGTACCGTTATACTATTTGTACCGGTACATTATTTGTACCACAATAGTATGTGTGAACATATTGTTGTTATAAGAAAGAGAAGATAGGGATATGTTTGGCGTACTCTGAGAAGAAATGATAAACCAGTCATTGAAGTGTGTAGCCAAGGGTTCCATCAGAAATAAAGCAACAAAACTATTCATTCTTTGTGCCACTCTCGGTAGTTGACTTGTCATTTCTGCCGACATGGACGGAACCATATACAGAAAGAAACCATGTGCAATGGAGTCGCAATCATTCGCGTTTAGACCATTTGTTAATCATAGTAACAAGTAAAGACCCCGTTTTCATAACATGTCGTTTGTTGGGTAATGCGGTGTAAGTAAAAAATGGAAAGGATTAAAAACCTTTTTGCATACCATGAGACTTTTATTCCACATTGAGGATACTGTGTTACAGTGGCGGAACGACATTAAGGGCCAGTGGGGCCGGGCCCGACCAAAAATCATGTATAACTAATATGTAAATACAAATATATAACCTAACCTAAAACTATGACTTTTCCAAAAATATTCGTCCGGCCCCACCAAAGTGATCACGCGCCGCCACTACTGTGTTAGGATACTGTATTTTATTTTACCATCGGCACACGGTGACCTCAAATGGTCAGATTTCAGACCCAATACACAAATAAGACAAGAGACCAAGTAAGAAAATGTATCAAATTTTATAAGAAAGCGCCGCTGGAACTACATCGGCCACACACTTAGAATGGATGAGAGAAGACTCCTTACCAATCCCTCATATGGACACCAGAGGGAAAAGAAAACGAGGAAGACCAAGAGAGACTCTGCGTAGAACCATCACCAGAGAAGGCTCAACGATGGGCCTAGTAAACATTAAAGACCTAAAACAGATAGCAACGAACCGCGAGACATGGAGAGCTATGACCTCTGCCCTATGCGCCGCCCACAGGCCCAAGAGGAAAGACTAACTAACTAACACGGTGAGTGATGTGCTCAACATTACGCCGGCCGCCTTTACTTGCCGTTGTTTCTCTGGTACCAAATTCAGGCTGTTTCGACCTGAGAGACGTTAAGTTCTGAAAGACTGTTACTCCAATTATGGAATTGAACCCGTACCACGCGCATATTAAACAAGTGCATTAATCACTATGCTATCGCGACTCTCTATGCTGGTGCGTGGCCTCCGATAAACATACGGTCGGCGGGCTCAGGTATACATTCTAGGAAATAAAACCACAACTGTCGTGTGATCCTCACATTCCAGTGTTGTTGTAAATAGATTAATTCATTTTAAAAACAACACCGGTTATACAGGGTGTTCAAGATAAAAGCAGCATGTGAATGGAGCTAATATGGCATATATGTATGAAAATGAGAAGGTTCAGTTATGACGTAGTATAGGTCAAGGTTGTGTGACGGTGTGTAATTGTAGTGCGGGAAGTGAGCGATGAACAAATGTAACGTAGGACGAGCTAGTCAGAACCGGTTTAAATAGTAAATATACACAACGCAATAGGTTAACTGGCAACTTTCGATTTGTCAATGGGGCTGCATTTATCTTGAACACCCTGTATTATCGAGGTTATATTATCGAGGTTATATTATTGAGGTTATATTATCGAGGTTATATTATGCTACAAATTAAGTTTAAAGCTAAGGAATATCAGGAATAGAATAGGAGGAATATTAAAATATTTCTTCAGTAACTAACCATGAACGCAGAGAATTGAGTAAAATTGCAAAAAAGCGTACTGTGCTCTATATCAAACGTGTACAAAAACCAGAACACATCTAACAGGAGTTTCCGATTTGTCGGCTAAGCTATTCGGCCTTATGTTACCGGGGGCTGCGGCTGGTTTTAGGCCGGCGTTTTTATTTAACCAACTGCTCGTGATGAGGGCAACGTCGCAACGGCTGCCTTTACTTCCCATGTTTCTCTTGTACTCTCAACTGAAACTGGATCAAACTAATATCCACTACGATCTGGACTAACCAAGCTCCAACTGAATAATCAAGTACGCTAACCACCAGGCTATCGGGCTATCCGTAATAATCACACTAGAGTGAAAAGTTGTGTGCAAGCAGTCAAGAGGAAGACAAAGCTATTATAGTATGGTTAAAAATTAGAAAGTTTAAAATTAAAAGTTTGGTGATAGCGCTACCGTATCAAGAGACAAGAAATGTTGAAGATGCATTACAGTCTACCCTCGATGAGGGGACGACACTTGATCCGAACGTAGAAAACTGCATTTAACACGCGCTCTGTAAATCTCTGGATATTCTTTTGTCATTTAAGAGACACATGTCTTGTTTGTTCCAGCCTGGTCGTCATCCTGTTCTGACACAATAAGAGCACTTTTCAGGTTTATGTGAGATGAATGTCATTTCAATGAGATGGATCGACGGTCGGAAGATCTTTAACAAAAGAGTAGAAAGAGTGTCAGGTGTCCTTCTGAAATATATTAACCTAAAGGAGGAAAGTGTGGGCCGGATCAGATACCAGGTTAGAATATTTAGGTCATGAACGTTGAAGTGATATTGTTCTGTACAAGGGGGGACGACATTGTTCATGTTGTATGTGATTTGAATAATGTCTCTCATTTCTCACAACCCCGCCCCATCCCATCATGAATGTTTGGTTCTACATAAAACAAACAACGAATAGAAAAGAATTTAAACACAATTGGAAGAATAAAAACACATTTACCCTGAGATAACTAAAAAATACACCTGTCTTAGGTTGAAAGCGACGGGCCTCGGCCATATAAAGGCTTATTCCCCCAACCCCCCAAAAATACCAACCTAAATTTATGAACAATTATCGCCCCTGTGGTGCTGGGGACCGAAAGACAAGGAAAGAATAGTACCACTGCTAGCTACAATGCATGTCGTAAGAGGCAAATGAGGTAGGGGCCTAGGGAAGCTTAGTTATACATATGATCTCCATATGATGCGGTTCTTTGCTAGCAGTTGGAGATCTTGTATGGTTTTACATCCCAATAGTTTACTTTCTTGTTGGATTGTTCTTCGAAGAGTGGTCTTTGGTCTTCCACGTTTTCTTTCTCAACTGGTGACCACGTAAGGACTTGGATTTAGTCTCTTTTCGTCTGATCTAAGAACATGACCTAAATATTTCCACTCTCGTTTCCTTATAAGGAAGCTACCCTAGTAAATAAAAAGCGTCGCAGAAATTGGATGTGCAGGCCTGCTTGTAGGCGCATAACTGACAAAACGTACGATCGCTCTTAGGCTCAGATCACATACAGATCACACAGTGCTTAATAAGTGGTCGATATGGAGCGCTCGAAAAAGAAGAAACAAACAACAAATGTACAATAATTTTAACACCACTGGAAGAATTTTAACACCATTGGAAGAATTTTAACATCATTGGAAGAATTTTAACACCATTAATTAACACTTGGAAGAATTTTAACACCATTGGAAGAATTTTAACACCAATGGAAGAATTTTAACACCATTGGAAGAATTTTAACACCATTGGAAGAATTTTAACACCATTAGAAGAATTTTAACCCCAATGGAAGAATTTTAACACCATTGGAAGAATTGTAACACCATTAGAAGAATTTTAAAATAAAACGCAAAAATTTAAGGGGAAAATGTATATAAAATCGAAGGAATGTCTTCAGTGCATCGAGTTTCCTTTATGGCTCTGTCCACAGCCAACTCTAGATAACTAGGCCAGACAACTAACCGGGGATTTTCTGACCAAGATCAGAAAAGGGGGCTGGAAAATACAGATGTTTGATAGAACACTGCGCACATTTTACAATTTTACTCAATTCTGTGGGTCTATGGTTATTTATTGGTGAAAAATATTCATAATATTGATATTCCTTATTGTTAAACTTAACTGGTTGCATAATATAACTTCGAGCTAGCATTTTGTGTTGATTTTAAAATGAGTTCGTCTATATACAACAATACTGGTATGCGAGGTCACGTGGTGTAGTTGTGGTCTGATTTCTCATAATTCTTACCTGAGTACGAAGGCCCATAAGTTTATAGTTGGCTCTGCTCTGTCACACTCTGCAGTACTAGAACTACACCTAGCACGAGTTTTTCCATAAATGCACGAACTCCGTAGATCCCGCAACAATCTTATGGATATCTGGACAAATATCTCGTGAACGGCGAGGTTCAGATTGGAACCCAGGACCTTCGGATTGCAAAGAACGTAAGACATGCAAGCAAGTATACACTGTTGTTGACTGATAACGAACAAGAGTTGCAATACTTGGTAGACCAAGTAAGGTAAAGTGTTCGACTCTAGTTTCAAAGGTTTCGGTTCGTTTCCCGCGTGGAGTGATCGGAATATTTTCCAGAGATCTCTGATCTCAAAGTAGGTGAGATCAAGTTCCTAGTCCTATAGAAGACAGACGATAAAACGTTGGTTCCATGTTCAGTTTGAGCATGTAAAGGACCCGTGACAAATGAAAATAGATAATAGTAAGCTGTAAAAGCAAGAATGCAACCAAACTCCACAGTATACAGAATCTTTTACAACAGAACATCAGGAAAGAAGGCGGGAGGAAGACCACGAAAAAGATGGTTAGATGGCATAACATAATCCTGTCAAAGTGCAAAAATAGCAATTACCCAAGCCACCAGAACAGCAGAAGACACAAACAGAAAACCACGACACTAGGCAACAACCGGGTAGCAGTGTCACAACAAAAGAAGACGAAGAACAGTAGGCTGTAAAGTGGCTGCCCATATACAATTAATGAAAAATATTAAATTAATATTTCTTCCAAAATGTTTATAATCTTCCAAAACAACATCAGAGACTGCGCCGCAACAGTACGACGATTTTCAGATATGCGAGTTCCATCTGTGTTGTTGCAGTCCCCACATTTGGCGGTCTTGCGCAAGGGTTTACAAGCACGAGTTGTCTATATCGAAGCATTTTAAAGACACTTTAAAAGATGTCTTTGCAACTGTCTGTTTCCTCTATCATGCTCTCCATACGTCATCTGTACTGCGATGTATTTATCAGACTTTTCATACCAGTATACCATCAGAACATCAGAAAAAAGTGAGTACAACACCAGTACTAAACTTCATCAAAATACAACAAATTAAATGGTTTGGCCCTCATAAGTAGATTACCAATAGGCAGTGCGTCATAAAGAGTAATGTTACTCCGATACATTGGATACAAAGCAAAAGGCCGTCAATGCAAAAAATGGACATCAGAGGTAACAGAGGCGACGGAAGACACCGTTTATGAAGAGCACTCAAAAACCCGTTCTAGAAACTTTTTGTTACCCTTAATTTAAGCTGTGAGACAAATCACGACTGGAGAAAAGAAAGAAAGACAAGGCGCACAGAGAGGTTCACTCCAGGTGTCTCCTTTGTCGACCTGACGCTGAAAGGCAAAACATGATTAGAGAATAGATAGATAGATAGATAGATAGATAGATAGATAGATAGATAGATAGATACCATCAGAACAAAAAACATAATTTGCTGCAAATCCTTCTTTTTGTAGACAGCACAAGCTGATGATGATTGACAACTAGCCCTACTATAACCCAAAAAGGAACCCGTTGTACGTTTGTTTTAAAGGGTTTTTAAGCCGAAGGGTTGACTTCATTGCACCGGGTTTTATACCATATATTTCAATCCCTCTCCACAGAAATGGCACGCCACCTGCCTAGAGTATTGCACAAAGCACGAACTCCGTAGTCCCAGCAACAATCCTAGGGGTCTCTGGAAAAAAAACTGCACGTTTGTTTTATATTTGTTAAGTAAGGGATTAAAGACTCTTTAAGCCGAGGCATGCACTTTCGATCTATGGCGAACCTTTTATTGGTTATATCAGAGCGTGTAGGCCAACAGCCAACAAACATGAAGAATAAAAATTAACTCGTTTCGGAGAATTCAAGTATTGAATATATTTGTTGTATGTTGAAGTGCTTGTCTCTGTTTAAATAGTAAATTCCATTCTCCGTAAAACAAACCAAGAGAGACATTGTTTGAGATTCAAAATTGTCCGTTACGGTTGAATTCACCTGCAAGGAACGTTCTGGTTGACCGCGCCGATGAGCAGGATGACAATAGAAAAGATACCTGAACCCCCCGTGACAGACAAACCAGCGTGGGAACGAAGGATTGATTGATAGTATCATCTTCATTGTTCTTCAGTTGTCCGTGTGTTGCCGGGGCTTTCAATGAGTGCAAAGAATAGTACTACTGCGACCTACAAGGCTTGTCCCAGGAGGCGGCTGATATAGGACCTAGGAAGCTACCTATTAAATAAAAAGCATCGCAGAAATCGGATGTGCTTGCCTACTTTAATCGCATAACTGGCACAATGTACAATCGCTCTTAGGCTCAAATCACATACAAATCACAAAGAGTGGTTAACAGGTGGTCAATATGGGGCGTTCGAAGAAGATTTCTGGTGCAGCTCCATCCAGCTCTTCCATGTATAGATACTCTCTGCCTTCAAATCTCTTCTCCATGTATTTCTAGGTTTTTCTTTCTTTCCCTGTATTCTTCTTCACTCTTAACCCCCAAGGGAGACATGGGTCCACAACCAAGGCCTTCCAAGCCCACCTATCCAAGACCATCTTTACCAGATCTCTCCATTCTCTCCATTTTCTTGCATTTCGTCTTCAACTCCCGTCTCCATGTGTTCCTGGGTCTTCCTTTACCTTACTTCCTGAGGGTTCCATCGGATAGCCTGATAGGGGGATGTTGTTTCCCTCAGTGTGTGCCCCATCCATCGCCACCTTCTGCTTCCTATATCTTGTTTTACCTGCCGTTGTTCCGCTAAATCCCACTTTCCCTGTATGCATTGAGTTAATTTATTGGTTCTTAATCTGGCTTGTTATAAAATATGTACTTTAAGAACGGTCTCTTAGGTGGTATGCCGTACTGTGATAGTTAATACATTCATATATGAGACATATAATGAGAGTCGGGGGTATCTGTGGCGTAGAGGTTAGGTGCTCGCCTCACGTACCAAAGGTACCAGGTTCGCTCCCTCGTGCAACCATCTGAATATTTTTCCATAGATCGCTGATCTCAGTGTAGGTGAGATCGAGTTCCTAGTCCTATCAGAGACGGGCGGTAAAACGTAGCTCCCGTGTTCAATGTGATCACGTAAAATAACAATTGACAGCTCAAAATAGAGAAGAGCAGGCTGGAAAGCCGCTGCCCTGACAAAATTCATAAGAAACAGATTAAAAACAAAACTCCTACAAAAAAATCTTCACCATCTTCAAAATTATATTGTTGACCCTCGCCGGTGCTATAGAGCTCATGCACTGCAGCTGGGATCTTCATGTGTAAGAAAGAGATCAGAACACACATGGTTACTCGCCGAAGTGCAATGATGATGGTCATACCAATCAACGAATCAATGAAACTGTGATAGTTAATACTGTCCCATATGAAACATATCATGAGAATCACATATAATGACAACCATCTATAATGAAGACCTCCTAATTTAAAAAGAACTACAGAAGATTGCAGATTGCTGGTATTTGCTATGGTCTGAACATAACATTCTGAAAATCTAGAATCAGAACTGGTTGTCTGTGAAGCTCATTTGCAGGTTCGTTGAGCATATCTAGCCTCCAGTTATTCTATATAATTCATATAACGAACTGGATCCGATATTATATCTGATTGGCATCTGTGTCTTGGTGGTTGTGTACAGCGACTCTCAAGCTGTTTACAATAGTCACAGAGTTTTCTAAACTTGTACCTCTGAAGTCGGAGTAAGGCTAGAATGAATAACGAGGGATACTGATAAGTAAAGCAAGCCTCCACGCAAATATCTGCCTGAGGCAACATATTAGGTTCCCTGACTAACCATGAATTTATAGTGAAGGAACGAAAAAGAAACAAAACTAAACTTGTTAATACGTTCTTCTTTGTCTTCGGTTACATATGCTCAGTCGTTGCCTCCAGCAACAGAACATCGACTAGCTCAGGCTTGGAAAGCTAAAACTCCTGTTTAATGGGGGCTGGTTTTTATAAGTGTTTGATAGAACACTGTAAGGTTTTTTGCCCTTTTACACAATTCTTCGAGTCTATGGTTATTTATTGATGAAAAATGTTAATAATACTGATATTCCTTATTGTTAAACTAACTTGTTAATAATATAACCTTGATTTAGCATGTTGTGTTGATTTTATAATGAATTCGTCTTTATACAACAAAACTGGAATGCGAGAATCACGTGACATGTCCTACCTGTGGTCGTATTTCCTAGCTATAGTCTCTGTGGCTAAGTGGTTAAGACCTTTGCCTTGTGAGTCGAAGGTCGTGGGTTCGAATCCGGACCGCGCCGTTCTGTTTACGAGTGCAGTTTTTCCAGAGAACTGGTGGATACTCTCGGCAGGTTGCATGCCATTTCTGCTGAGAGGGACCGAGAAATATTGGGTAAAACCCGATGCAATGAAGCCAATCCTTCGGCTTTAAACCCCTTTATTTCCTATAATTTTTACCTGAACCCGCCGGCCATATGTTATCGGAGTTCATGGTTTGACATATTTAATTTTGGCTTACAGCATGACTACACTTTTCTGTTCTTGATTTCCTCAACAATGACTAGAAATGTGCATGCTTTATTCTAAGACAATATTTGTTTTTCTCCCACTTACATTAATCATACCAGACGTTTCGACTTACTCGTGGAGACTCACTTGACTTTATCTTAAGAGGCACAGTACAGAAGTTGTGATGACATAGTTAAGTGTTCCAAAGGAATGTCAGAACAATCTTGTAAAGTCCAGGAAAACCTGGTTTAGCTAGGAGATTTAAGTGGAAGAAGCAGTACTCTATACTGAGGTGAAGAAGTTCCAGTCTCTTCGTTATCATTCAAGCTTGAAACTGGCAACATGTTTTTCAATATTGATCACCAGGAAATGGAGATTAAACATAAATATGATTTAGTTGTTATATAATTCTCTCTCTCTCTCTCTCTCTCTCTCTCTCTCTCTCTCTCTCGCGATCCCGTTAACATAATTCAATCGATCTTATTGTACTTCATATATCACTTCATATAGCACTTTGTATTGTACTTCATATAGCACTTCATATTGTCCTTCATATTGCACTTCATATTGCAATTCATATATCACTATACAGCACTTCATATAACACTTAATATTGTTTCATATGTCACCATATTGAACTTCATATAGTGCTTCATATAGCACTTCACATTGTGCTTCATTATCACTTCATGTTGCACCTTCTAATTCAATCGCTTAATGTATTCCCTCATATAGCACTTAATCATAAGCACTTCATATTGTCCTTCATATTGCACTTCATATTGCAATTCATATAGCACTTATACAGCACTTCATATAACATTTAATATTGTACTTCATATAGCACTTCATATTGAACTTCATATATCGCTTCATATAGCACTTCACATTGTGCTTCATATATCACTTCATGTTGCACCTTCCTATTGCACTTCATATAGCGCTTAATGTATCCCCTCATATAGCACTTCACATAGCACTTCATATTGTAATTCATACGGCACTTCATACAGCACTTCATACATCACTTCATATTGCACTTCATATTGCTACATTTGAGTTACATCTCAGAAATAGTTTAACAAATTTGTGTTTTTTTTCCACCTGCTATGAATTCAAGAGAGAGAGAGAGAGAGATGAATTCAAGCGTCGGCATGGTGCTTAGTATGACACTTCTGACTGATTTTTGCGCGGTCTTGCTTTCCTTATCAGTTTATAGTTCTTCTTCGAAATTTCCATATCGACCACTCTGTGGGATTTGTATACGATCCGAGTCTAATGGGATAATACATTGTGCCAGTTATTCGCCTACAAGTAGGCCAACACATCAGATTTCTTCGATGCTTTTTATTTAATAGAATAGCTTTCCTAGGCGCCTACATAAGTCCCCTCTTATGACATGCTTTGTAGGTCACAGTGGTACAATTCTTTGCTTCTCTTCGGGCCCTGGCACAACACTGGCGAGTTTATTGTTCTAAAGTCGAAGAACTGACTTAATTTTACCGGGTTCCCTACCCCACCCTCGCTATAGCTCCGTCCCTCCCTACCTGTCGACAGAAATGACACGCCACTTGCCGAGAGTGTTGCATAAAGCACAAGCTCCGTATCTCCAGTAACAATCCTAGAGTTCTCCGAAAAATATTTCACATATAACTCGGCCCGGATTCGAACCTACAAAACGTCAGGCAAACGTCTTAACCAATTCGCCATGGAAACCATATCCTTCGCACGTCTTTGGGCTGTGCATTAACAGTTCTCATCCATGTGCCCTTATGCCTCCCTATTTTCTTCTGTCGCTGCGGTATCCACTGCATTGCGTGTCTTGCCGCCTTTCATTTTTCATATACACATCATCATCATCAGGTGCCGTCTCCACATCGAAGGTTGGCTGCAATGAATCTCCAGCATCCTCTGTCTTTCGCCTTGGTGTTGCACACTGCCAGACTGTAACCTGTCCATTTCTTAAAGTTTCCTCCCACTTATCTCTCGGTCTTCCTCTTGCTCTTCTCCCTCAACTTTCCCCTCTAGTAAATGTTGTATCATGGTGTCATGCCTAATTACAGCATATACACATATATGCTGTAATTAATAACATGACTTGTTTTGTTTGTACCCTGAGTAAGCCCTTTCGATCGAAACGTCGGTTATTCTTATCTTATCTATCGATTTAGTGACATAACCTTTGTCAAACTATCATTTACCTGTTTCTGTTATATCGCTCCAGGAAATGCTGTTAAGGTTGTAAGTAAAATACAAATGAACATGTGAACAGATTCATATAAAATTATACTGCACACAACACAAATCACATGGCTTAGCAATTGTCAAAATATATGTTGTTTTTGCTGTCATAAATTCAAGTCAATATCTATAAACTCGCAAGATGGGTACCAACAAAAAATATATCGATTATATATATATATTTTTTTTTTAAACTAGCAAGGAATATGGATTAGACATTAACATACAGAAAACAAAAAACTATGGTGATCAACAAGGAAATGGAGAAACCTAAAATGAATATAAAAATACATGCAGAATTACTACATCAAGTAAGAAGTTTCTTATATCTTGGTCAGATGATAACAGATGATGTCAGATGTATAATAGAAATTAAAAGAGAATAGGAATGGCCAAGGATAATTTCAATAGTATGAGAAAGTTACTGACATCAAAACAATTAAAACAGGTAAAGAGAATGATCAAATGCTATATATATCCTATATTAATGTATGGCTCGAAACATGGACAATGAAAAAGCAGTTAAAAGACAGAATTGATGCATTTGAGATGTGGATATATAGAAGAATAAGCAGAGTTTAAATGGACAGAAAAAAGACAAATAAACAAGTTTTAGGAAAACTAGACATGAAGAAACAATTATTAAGAGAAATAAAATTCAAACAAATAAAGTATTTTGGGCACATAAAAAGACATGACGCCATGATAAAATATTTACTAGAGGGGAAAGTTGAGGGGGAAGAGCAAGAGGAAGACCGAGAGATAAGTGGGAGGTAAACTTTAAGAAATGGACAGGTTACAGTCTGACAGAGTGCAACACCAAGGCGAAAGACAGAGGATGCTGGAGATTCATTGCAGACAACCTTCAATGTGGAGATGGCACCTGATGATGATGATTTAATAAAAGTATAGGGCTTTTCCTCCAAATTCCCCTGTAGATCGGTCTGAGCTATCTAATCACAGCCAACTCTAGTTTATAGTTGGCTCTAATAAGAGCCAACTATAAACTTATGGGCCTTCAGACTCGGGTAAGAATTATGGAAATCAGACCCCAACTACACCACGTGACCTCGCATTCCAGTATTGGTGTATATAGACGAATTCATTTTTAAATCAACACAAAATGCTAAATGAAAGTTATATTATCCAATAAGTTTAACAATAAGGAATATCAATATTATGAATATTTTTCACAAATAAATAACAATAGACTCACAGAATCGAGTAAAATTGCATAAAAGCTTGCAGTGCTCTATCAAACATCTGGAATCTCCAGCCCCCTTTTCTGATCTAGGTCAGGGAATCTCCAGTCAGTTGTCTGGCCTAGTTATCTAGAGTTGGCTGTTCTCTGATCTAGCACACCGCTCGTAAATAGTTGACGTCATTAAATTGTGCGCGGGAATGTTTATGTTGTGACGGCAGACGTTGGAGAAGACATTCCGTATCATGAAAACGTTGGCTATATCACTGGATGTATCTGTGTTGTGTGCGAACATCGAATCAGGATGGTAATTTTATTTTTCGCTCGTTCGCTTTCAGTTCAGGCGCAGTCATGTCGCCTAATATGACAACTGGCCGATATGATGTAGATATACAGTCCATGCATACATGGGAGTCCATGCGTTGAGACAATAAAGGGGCAAAGTTCCGCCTCCTGGAAAATGGCTTTTTATTAACACATATTTATGCGAATCTGGTCTGCCCATTTCCGCGCAGTAAACTACCAACTAAAATGTTTTAAATTCATTTTGTCCCCTCCTGGAATAGATATGAATACCCATGCATGCATGATTACTAGCTTGTTTCCCATCTTCTACCCTGCGCCCATGCATGTATGATTACAATTTTAGTTTCCATTCCTCTACCCTGCGCCCATGCATGCATGATTACAAGTTTAGTTTCCATTCCTCTACCCTGCGCCCATTCATGCATGATTACAAGTTTAGTTTCCATTCTCTACTCTGAAAAGCTTTCTTTAACTTGTTTGTCCATATGCTGCTGTCAAAACAGTGTTATGAAGAAATCGAAAAGTAGCTGTTGCAGTTATCAGTTATATGAGGACTATCATCATAGCACTCCGGACATGTCCATAGGTGTTCCGATCTCCGCCTCAGCAAATCCAGCAGCGTCCAGCGACTCAACACGCCAGTTCGATGTTGATTAATCAATCTCTTTGCATATTTAGTATGTCGTTCTTTTCGGGCTGCACCAATATTGACACCCATCTCTCTCAATCTGGTCAGTGAGTGAGATTCACAGCCCTGAAACTCCTCTGTTCGGAAAGACTTTCTCAATGCATGAAGAATGTCATTTCGATCCATGGCAGCTCCTCTGATATTGTAGCCAAGCCAGCCAATCTATCAGCTCGTTCATTACTCCTAACTCCTGCGTGTCCAGAGACAAAAATGAAGGTGATTTCTCTGATCATTGTCTGTACCAGTACCTCCACCCAGTTGCGTCTCACCATTCCTGATTCGACTTTACGAATCATGCTCATGGAGTCACTGAGTATGAAAACATGAGAGTAGTTGTGAGATACCAACCATTTCACCGCCTCCGTAACCGCCCGAACCTCCATTGTCAAACTAATTGTGGTTGTTGCGTAGGCCCCACTGGCCTCTCTTATTATTTTTCCCCCTGAGCGTGCTGAAAAAGCCCATGCACAGCATTGTTGGCGAATAACTGAACCATTGGTGTAAATAACCACATCTGTATCATTGATGAGGCCATTCAAGAGGGCCTCCACGTTAATCAGTGATAGATTATTTTGTTCGCAGTTTTTCATAATAGATGTAATAACTGTAATTGCAGTCTGAAATTGAGGTGGCACAGCAATCCATTCCTCTCTTGTCTCAATTCCGGAAGGATCACATATTTTCCTAAGAGTATCTTCCGCCTGACTCAGCCATGATCTGCCTCTTCTTGAGTCTACATTTGTTCTCCTTAATGAGTTCTTAATGGAGAGGATGTTCCTTGTTTGCCTTGATTTTTAGCTGTTGCAGTATTATACATGTATCCCTGTCATATTCTCATAACATCTGAATATGTTTAATTATACCAGTGTTTCCCAATGTGGGCCCGACACTCCACAGGGGCAATTTAATTGTTAAGGGGGGGCAATTTTATTGTTAAAGAGGGCAATTAAATATACACATTTAAAAAAATTACGTTCACTCCACTTCACATTAAATTAATTTTAACACATATTTGATTTTTACTTTATATACCGTATTGATAACTTGAAAAAACTCTGACCAGCAATGGCGGAATGCAGGAGGGCCATTCAGTCAGGATTGTTTGATTCTGGACACGACTTTGCTAGCGCATGTTTGGTCGGATATTTTCCGGTTTCATTTGCCGATCTACTGAGTTAGTGCTTGAGCAACGCTGTGAGCTGTGATTGTTACATGTAATGCTTTTTCTGTGTCAACCGTGCGTTTGTTGTGACTGTGGGTATTCAGAAAATGGCGGACAGAGGTTATGACGAACAAACATTTATTGTTCTCTGTGGCATAGATATTAGATGTTCTCAGATCTGAGGTGGAGAGATATAGATATCATTCCAGTCTGCTAAACACAATCCATATCTCACCGACCTACACCAGGGTGGTGATCACTATGGCCCAGTAAACATTTATCCTAGTTTCGCCGCTAATCATTCTTCCATTCCCACACTTTAATAATTATTCTTCCTTCTTCTTCTTCTTCGAACGCTCCATTTCGACCACTTGTTAAACGACTCTTTGTGATTTGTATCTGATCTGAGCCTAAAAGCAATTGTACGTTGTGCCATTTATGCACTTACAAGTAAGCCAGCACATCCGCTTTCTGCGACGCTTTTTATTTAACTAGGTGGTTTCCTAGGCCCCTACCTCAGTCGCATCTTACGACATGCCTTGTAGGTCGAAGCGTTACTATTCTTTGCTCCCCTTGCAGCCCCGGCAATACACGAGCGAAAGAGAATTCACCTAACATAGCAACACAAGCAAAAGAGAATTCACCTAACATAGCAACACACAAGCGAAAGAGAATTCACCTAACAAGCAACACACAAGCAAAATAGAATTCACCTAACATAGCAACACAAGCAAAAGAGAATTCACCTAACATAGCAACACACAAGCAAAAGAGAATTCACCTAACATAGCAACACACAAGCGAAAGAGAATTCACCTAACATAGCAACACAAGCAAAAGAGAATTCACCTAACATAGCAACACACAAGCAAAGAGAATTCACCTAACATAGCAACACACAAGGAAAGAGAATTCACCTAACATAGCAACACAAGCAAAGAGAATATACCTAACATAGCAACACAAGCAAAGAGAATTTCCTAACATAGCAACACAAGCAAAAGAGAATTCACCTAACATAGCAACACACAAGCAAAAGAGAATTCACCTAATATAGCAACACACAAGCGAAAGAGAATTCACCTAATATAGCAACACACAAGCGAAAGAGAATTCACCTAATATAGCAACACACAAGCGAAAGAGAATTCACCTAATATAGCAACACACAAGCGAAAGAGAATTCACCTAATATAGCAACACACAAGCGAAAGAGAATTCACCTAATATAGCAACACACAAGCGAAAGAGGATTCACCTAACATAAATGAGGATGTTAAATATGATGCACTTGACCGTATGACTAACATAACATTACAATGTAACCCACATAGTGATGTCACTGCCACAAATAAATCATCATAGTACAGTCCCTCCAGTCCGAGAGCGTACCGGACCACCTGCCTCGAAATCGTCCAACCAGAACAACTGGGGTATCAACGTCTTTTGTATTGTGGAGACAATGCGCACACGGAGAGGTCAATAACCGTTGACCAAATAACCATATATATGGCCCTTTTCATCTTTACAGACGGTCAATAGGCAAGTGTTTTACTGTGACAACTTCTGAGTTTTCGCTTTTCTCTCTTGTTGTTCAGCTCGTACATAAGTCTCTTCTCAAAAGACTCTGCGCCCTTCCGTAATTTGGCTTTCCACACAACTCTGTCATCAGCTAGTCCCTCCCATGTGCTGGGATCTATAGAAAAGTTTTTCATTGAGGTTTTGCAGACATCTTTATATCTGAGCAGTGGTCTGCCCTGGTGCCTCTTCCTCCGAAAGTTCACAGAACAACATTTGTTTTGGTATGCGATAAGTTTCCATTCTTCTCACATGTCCCAACCATCTTAGTCGTCTACTAGTCGCCAAATAACCATAAGACGCCAAATAACCACTACCATTCAGATTCGCTACAATGGAACACAAGCAGCGACCGGAACAAAAACATTCCTATAATAAAGCGTCTGTATTTTTTTTTTTCTTCCGATCCAGAAGCACTTGAACTTTTCAGCTCTTCGGCTCGGTGCCATGGACATCGTAACCCTTCGGTTCGGTGCCACGAACACCGTAAATCTCAGGAATCTGTGGCTTTTTCTGTCATCCCGCGGAATTGAACCCGCACACACAGAGGGGTAGTCACCCGTAGTCCAACGCGCTACGAACACGCTGGGCAAAGCGTCTGTATAAAGACTAAGTTTAGGTGGTAGGAATCACAGCCAGGCTTTAGCACTAGAGCCTGGCTGTGTAGGAATACATAAACTAGGTATCAACAACAATCACAGATGTTTCAACAAAGAATAATAAACATTCTGGCTGGACAGAGAATTATACAAAGACTATGGACATGTCCAGAGTGCAATAAAGATATTTCAAACTGAAACTCTTCTTCTCTTCCATTTACCACTTTATTGAAATGTAACTGGTACAACACTGATAAGAACACTCATATCTTGAAAACTGAATGTTTAAGATAATTGGCTGATAAACAACATACTAAAAAGTTAATTGCATATCCTTTACAGGACTTTGCGAATCAACCCCAGCTTTTAACGTTGTTTGTGATTTTTCTAGGCATTATTACGTTCAGTAGTTTGACATTGCTTTCTGAACAGGTTGAAAGTTTGCCATTGCTTTCTTTCATCGTCCTTTTGTACAAAAAAAATCCACGAGAAACAATTTGCAACCAAATTGTCCGCAGCGTGATTCGAACTCAGAACGTCGGGGTTAATACACCGAGTCACTATCCCCTAAGCCAGAGACGCCACCAAACAACATACTATACAGAACAATTAGATACTTTGGTCCCATCAAGCGTCACGATGGCCTGGAGAGAACAATATTAGAGGGCAAGGTCCCAGGACGCAGAGGCAGACCAAGAAGAAGATGGCTAGAAGATATTAAAAACCATGAATATGACCATCGACGAAGTGGGTGAACTGGCTAGAGACAGAGTGAATTTCAGATGTGCTGCAAAGAGAGCAACATCTTATAAGGGATACGCACTTTGATGATGAAGAAGAAAATTCACGTTATCAGTTCTATGAGGACTATCATCAGATCACTCCGGACACGTCCATAGGTGCCGATTCACGTACTCGCTAAGAGCCGATTCACGTACTCGTTAAGAAATGAAGTATGGCTCGGTCCTACACCATAGAAATGACACGCCAATTGCCGAGGATAATATTGCACTAACCACACACAACTTGCACACATAACTTGCACACATAACTTGCACACATAACTTGCACACATAACTTGCACATGCAACTTGCACACATAACTTGCACACATAACTTGCCACACATAACTTGCACACATAACCACACATAACTTGCCACATGCAACTTGCCACACATAACTTGCCACACATAACTTGTCACACATAACTTGCCACATGCAACTTGCCACACATAACTTGCCACACATAACCCACACATAACTTGTCACACATAACTTGTCACACATAACTTGTCACACATAACTTGCCACACATAACTTGTCACACATAACTTGTCACACATAACTTGTCACACATAACTTGTCACACATAACTTGTCACACATAACTTGCCACACATAACTTGTCACACATATGTCACCATAACTTGTCACACATAACTTGTCACACATAACTTGTCACACATAACTTGCACACATAACTTGTCACACATAACTTTCACACATAACTTGCCACACATAATTTCACACATAACTTGTCACCATAATTGCACACATAACTTGTCACATAAACTTGTCACACATAACTGCACACATAACTTGTCACATAACTTGCTACTACACATAATCTAGGTGCACCATAACTTGTCACACTAACTTGTACACTAATGTCCTAATTTGTGCAAAATCACACATAACTTGTCACAATAACTTTCACAATCTTGTCAACAAACTGCACACATAATAACACATAACTTGCTGACAAAACTTGTACAATAACTTGCCACATAACTTGTCACAATAACTTGTCACATAACTCAACATAACTTTCAACATAACTTGCTCCTACACATAACTTACCACATAACTTGTCACAATAACTTGTCACACATAACTGATCACAAACTTGTCACACATAACTTGAACACACATAACTTGTACACATAATTGCAATAACGCAACATAACTGTCACAATAACTTGCACTAACTTCTACACACTAATTGCAACATAACTCCACTACCATTTCCTAACTTGTCACCATAACTGTCATAACTTTCACACATTAATTGTCACACATAATTTGCACACTAACTTGTCACACATAACTTGTCACATAACTTGCCACATAACTTGTCACACATAACTGCCACAACATAACATTGCACCATAACTTGCACAGCAACTTGCCACCATAACTCACACATAACGTCCACAAAAACCGCCACGCAACTTACCACACTAACTTGCCACACCATACGCCACCAAACGAACATAACTATACAGACAACTTACAACATAACTTGTCCTACACATAACGCACACGCAACTTGCCACACATAACTTGCCACTAACAAATTCCACAAGACGCACACATAACCACACATAAATGCCACGCAACTTACCACAATAACTCCATACACATAATCCATCACGAATTGCACACATAACTGCAACACATAACTTGCACACATAACTGCCCATAACGCACACATAACTTCACATAACGCCACGAACTTACCACCATAACTTGATCACATAACGCACACGCAACCCACACATAACTTGCCACTACTCATTGCACACATAACGCCACTAACTTCCACACATAACTGCCACACATAACCCACATAATGCCATCACGCAACTTACCTACAATAACTTGCACCATAATTGCCACACGCAACTACACATATTACACACATAACCACACATAACTTGCCACACATAACTTGCCACACATAACTTGCCACACGCAACTTACCACACATAACTTACCACACACAACTTGCCACACAACTTGCCACACTAACTTGCCACACATAACTTGCCACACATAACTTGCCACACATAACTTGCCCATACATTGCCACACAAACTTCCACACAAACTTGCCACACATAACTTGTCTCACATAACTTGCACACATAACTTGCCACATAACTTTCCATAACTTGCCACACATAACTAACACACATAACTTGCCACACATAACTTGCCACACATAACTAACCACACATAACTTGCCACACATAATTTATCACACACAACTTACCACACACAACTTGTCACACATAACTTGCCACATACAACTTACCACACACAACTAACCACACATAACTTGCCACACATAATTTGCCACACATAACTAACCATACATAACTTACCCCACACAAGTTACCACACACAAGTTACCCCACACAAGTTGCCACACACAAGTTGCCATACACAATGTATCACATAAACTTCAAAAGATATTCTTCCTCGCACTAAACATCTTTAAGAACACACCCTTCACTTGTACAAACAAATCTGCAAACTGTAGAAGAATGAAGATTCCTACATGTTTGCTAACAAAGAGATGATTAGCACAATGATCAATATCTTAAACAAACTAACAAGACTGTCTTGCTCAGATTTCTTCATATATAGCACAGATTTCTTCATATATAGCACACAGATAATTGTCATTCTATTTCTAGAAGCTTAAATTAGATCAGATATCTGTATAGTCAACATATGCATCGACTTTGACAACAAAAGAAGAAGAAGAATACATCGCGATCTGCCGATCAAAGAATTAATAAGAACCCGTGTGATTGATTGATAAGACAATCAATATTGCACTTCAGGGAGTAATCATGTTTTTATTTACCCAAGTGCAATGGTGATTGTCCTAACAATAATAATGATATTAAATAATAATAATTCCTCTCGTACCGTTATACGTTACATTTGGTCTGCAAACAATTTCTCCATACCGCTCTATCATGGTCAACTCGCTTAATCTCCTCCATGAAACCAAAACCGATATTTCTTGCCTCTCTCAGCAATGTTCGTTTCAGGACCTCCTTAAGTCGCCCTCTCTTTATTAAACCCTTTGCATCCCACTTCAATGTCTGCTTTGATTATTTCTTCTCAAGGTGTGTCCAACATATCTCCATCTTCTCCTTCTTATAACAGTTGTCACTAGTGGTTGAACAGACATTTCTCTGATTTCATCACTTCTGAATTCGTTCCATTTTATATTCATTATTTTTCAGACATCTATTTTCAAATGCATTCAACTTGCTTTCTATATCTTTAGTCATTTTCCAACTCTCGCTGGCATATGTTAGGATTGATACAACATTTGAATTGAAAATTCGTAATTTAATTTTAATACTATATAACTTGCAGTGTCATAACAATACATCATTAAATTAATTGAGAAATCATACGTGTTTTATACAGAAAGATCGCGATGCCAGTACACAAATTTGTTAGTACCAGCAAGGGTCTCTGATATCATTTTAAAAATAATGAAAATGTTTATAGGAATTTTATTGTAATCTTTTAAATAAATTTTGTCTGGGCAGCGACTTTGCAGCCTACTCGTATTGATTCTTAACTACTAAGGGTTATTTTACGTGCTCAACTTGAACACAGGACCTACGTTTTATCGTCCCTCTTCGACAAAACTAGGAACTCTATCTCTATTATGTTGTGATCAGGGATGTCTTGAAAAATATCTCAGTCGCTCCACGGGATGTGAAGGGGAAACGAACGAGTATCTTTGGAGCGAGAGCCGAGCACCTTACCCCATGCCACAAGATACCTTACCCCATGCCACAAGATACCTTTACCCCATGCCACAAGATACCTTACCCCCATCAAGATCACTTATTCAATGCATCAATTGTATACTTACTTTTAACTCCTGGCACAAGATACACTTAAGAAATTCGAAAATTGTAATACTATACTCATGCAACAAATACATCTTAATCCATGAACCAACAAGTTTTTACCCATGCCCACAAGATACTCTGATACTTTTAAAAACAAAAGTATTTATACTTAATAATGCTCACAGACTACCTTACCCCATTGATCAAGATACGTTATTAGTGCCAACGAAAGGACTACGTTTACCCCTCATAAAACAGAACCTTACCATATGTGCACAAGATGCTTGACGTCGCTCACGATGAAGGAACGAACCGAGTACTTGACCAGAGCCGAGACCTTACCCCCATGCCACAAGATACCTCTAATAACAAGAAGTTGTGGGGTCTGTCTAATCACTTGTGCCGCAATGATACTGGGTAAAGAAAATTGTATCTCTAATTGGAACAAGAAAGATGGTAAGATATTCAAGAGAGAGTTTGTAGTAATAGATTTATAAAAAGTATTTTTCTACCAACATTTTGTTACCAGTGCCAAACTTGGTCTCTGACAGCAACATATCACAGAAAGCTCACCACATGTGAAATGAAACGCTTGGTGAAGGAGGCACTGGGTGTCATCAGGAAAAATAGACTACGAAATGAGGACATCAGAATGGGGGACTGCCTAGAGTAGTTGATAGTAGCTCGGCCTGCTAGCTGTGAGACGCCTCATAGCTCGGGTTCGAACCTACTGTCCGGCATTTGTTCGAGTCCCTGGTCTTACTCAGGACGATAACGTGAGTACTCTGAAGTCGGAGAAAATCTGCCTGTATGGCGAGGGAATACTAATTACGAGTACATTGAGCACACGGCTGCCAGTGTAGAGTAATTTACAATGTGCACGCTGCTGCCGCCATTGTAAGAAATTGGAAAAACAGATTTTCACGCAAAATCAGTTTCAGAGATGAAACTTCGTCTGAGTTGAAAGCGGACGAAAAAAAAAAAAAAGACATCAGAATCAGAGTGGGCATAACTTCATGCACTGAATACATTGAAAGACAACAAATGCAGTGGTTTGGACATTTAATGAGAATGTAATACAACCAACAACCAATAATAGCATACAATAAAAAGAGATCAGGTATTAGTGCCAAGGAAAGACCAAGAAAAAAATGGCTAGACGATAGCAAGACCGCACTAAATAAATACGGATATAACACAAAAACGACTCATCTGACCATAGAACGCAAATTAAAGCTCCCACTCCTACGATTAACAACAAGAGAGGACAAGCAATTCCATCATTCACCTAGGGAAAAACAATAGACAAAATAGAGATTTCTGAAGTTGAAGATGAATCACTCAGCTCTCATTTCCACGTGGAATACTGCATTTATGGTCTCATATCGGATCTTCTTTAACACTTATATTCAAAAGCATACATACGTTTTTCCACTGCTTTGTCCATGTATCACATGCATATTCCCAGTCGCAACGTATGGGCGTGAAGCATGGACATTAAGCATGAACATTTAACAAGGCAGTAAAAACATATGTGCGCTTTTGAATATAAGTGTTACAGAAGAGTTCTCCGTATATTATGGGCAGAGAAGAGAACAAATAGATCTATCCAGAAAAAAAAGTCAAAATCAAAGAAAACTGGCTGATGCTACACACAACAACAACAAAAAACCCGGAGAAAATTGAAGTATTTTAGACATAAAAAATACACGAAGAGTTGGAGAACACCTTTATCCCTTTAGCTGCTAAGGACGTATATATACGTTTTCGCCATTCACTTCTAAAGACGCATTAACACGTCTGCTATTATATCTCCTCTGTGGGCTACAGACGTGTTAACACGTTATACATTGCTACTGTCACTGCTATAGGCGTAAATTCACGTTTGTGACCTAGAAACACAGAGTAGCTATTTTTAGCTCAGTCTTCAGAAAGTATGTAGCAGAGAAAAGGTTATGAAAGAAGGCATACCGGCAAAGAAAAGAAGAGGAAAACCACGGAGATGATGGATTCAGGATGTAACTGATGATTTGAACATGACCGCTGCAGAGGCGGGACATCTAGCCTATGAGATAAAGAAATTCCGAAGGACTGTTAGGGTGGCGTAAAGTTCTGCTCAGGAACTATTTCATGATGATGATGGTCGCAAACGACAGAGGAACATGTAGCTTCCCTGTAGAAGTCTCATGCACACAGGACATGGCGAGAATTAACTAACTGCGACACTAGGGGTATTTTAATTTGACATTAATTATAACATTTGTCAGTAAAAGTTGATAAATCACTAAAGATATAGAAAGCAAGTTGAATATATTTGAAAATATAAGAACATAAAATGTCGAATTCAGGAGATGTGATGAAATGAGAGAAATATCTGGTCATCTACTAGTAATATCTGTTAAAGGCAAGAAGAAGATGGAGATATGTTTGGAATACGTCTGAGAAGACATGAAGAAATTATCACACACGCAAGCATTGCAGTGGGAGACGAGAACTTCCAGAAAGAAAAACTGCGTTAGGCAAACCCTGAAACGAATGTAAATCAAAGAGGTGAGAAATATTGGACATAATTCCATAGAAAAGTTTTGAACGAGTTGTTCAGGATAGAGTGGAGTAGAGAAATTGTTTGCAGGCCCTATACGAGATGAATATAATACAATGGATTATAGCAAACAGGAAGTGAAAAAATTGGCAAGATTTTCAAAAAGTACCAAAATAACAACTCCACCACAAAACTTCACCAAGGAATGCAAAAAAATACTTTAGAAGATACAGATGTGTGTAAAGCCATAGAGGGAGGCAGCAGTTATTTACATGATTCTATCTCAAAGTTAGACATAAACAAACAGATCGTCATCTCTTGTATTACTTGACGCAGTGACTATTTTTTCTAAGTAAAACATTGATGCAGTAATCTCATCTTACTTGTCAAAGTAACTAGGTAAAACATTGATGCAGTAACTCTCATCTTACTTGTCAAAGTAACTAGGTAAAACTTTGATGCAGTAACTATCATCTTACTTGTCAAAGTAACTAGGTAAAACATTGATGCGGTAACTATCATCTTACTTGTCAAAGTAACTACTTTCTTTGGGTAAACACAACTGTCGTTACTGCCCGCGGTACCGCTTTCTAGGGTGAGTGGGGGTTGTAGAACAGGGAAAGGGGGTAGGGGAGGGAGGTGAGAGTGCGAGGACTTTAATGACCGTATGGCTATTTCAATCGCGGCGAAACAGGTTTCAGGTTAGGATTTTTCTTTTATGCCCCACAACAGAAAAAAGTCATTGGCCTTACTGTAGGTTGAACACGGGTCTCCTTCATGGGAGCCGCGCTCTAATCCATTCGGTCAGACGCTTACCCAAGACTTATAGTTCGTTCCAAAATTCATGAACATTTTATACCGACCAATATAAAATCATCCACTTGACAGAAATTGATTTTTTACATTTTTATATAGATAACAGTGACGACCTTCATAAAGTATTTTTTGCTCACCCAAACAGTTAGTGCTGTAAAATTTTACTTATATGTTATTAGTAAAATAACACCGATGTTGATTTGGTATACATGTAGAAGTTTAACAGTACGATAGTCTAGTTTTTCTATAAGTAAGCATTTGCGTGCTCCACATACTCGTACAATTCAGCGCAAGTAAAAATCGGGAATCCCGTGGAATTACTCATTTCACACTCTATCCGAACGATTTGTCATTGGCGTATGCATACACTATTATTTTCATTGATAGAAGTGGAAGGTATCATTTGTTCACTATCTCACATGACTATGCCATGCTTTTTTATAATATGTGATAAGAATACGCCTTTGCAAACATTCGCTACCATTTTGTGTATTACTGTAAATTCTAAACTTTGATGATCATTTGGTTGTGCTTATGCAAAATTATATAACAAAAACGTTTTTTGTATCAACTAAGCTATCTACCAATTAGTTAAACATGAATTCGTAAGGTCATAAGGTATATAAGACTGTATGCAAAAAAATTACTGTTATCCATCCGGTAGATTTCGTTCAAATTAAACCTTAGTGTGATCACGAATTTTGGAACGAACTATAATACATCTCATTACACAATGAACTATAGTCTGTCCATTAATTCGTGAGCACGTTTGAAATTGATTTTCTCGAAAACTACCTGTTGGATCTCAGTGATTTTTGCATGCAGCCTTAGAATATCCATGACGCTAAAATAAAGCTAACCAGTAGTCCATAGATGCTACGGATTTTGCACATCGGCGAATTCCTTTGATCTTTTATGACAATTGCAAATACAGGGGCTCAAATTTTAGATTTTACAGTAATCCCTAGAATTTGTCCATGTCAATTCTATTCATAGGTGTATCTCCATATTAACTTGATAGGTCAAGTAATTAAGTGTGTTGCCCTTTATGTGCAATCGTGAACTTGGATACAATATGCAACAGTTAGTCCTCCCTTCGGTCACCATTAGACCCCAGGGTGTCTTAACTTCTTCTTTCTTCTTTCTCGAATCCTGTATGCCTCACAGCGTCAGGTCAGGAAGAGATTTCTAAAACGGGCCCTAGTATGCGCTTCGTAGATAGTCTCTTTCGTCGCCTCTGTTATCTCTGAGGTCCATCTTTTGCGTGGCCGGCCTTTGCTTTGTACCCATTGTATCGGAGCAGCATTGCTCTTTGGGGTGCACTGTCTGATGGTAATCTGCTTACGTGACCGAACCATTTAATTTGTTGTTTCTTGATGAAGTCTAGTACTGATGTTGTACCCACTTTTTCCTGATGTCTTCATTTCTCAACCGGTCTCTTCTTGTTACACCCAGCATTCTGCGTAGACACTTCATCTCTGTTGTGACTAGTTTTCTTCTATCGTTTGTCTTAACTTCACCACAAATTGTATGATGGTAGACGCATTTGGATATGGAAATGTATACGTTGCTATTTCTCAGTCTGTAATCAAAATATGATTTGTATCATCCCGAATCTGACGATTCCATGAGGTTGATAATTGTTACTGGCTGGACAAATTGTAATCCATCTCGGTGCCAGTACTCGTCTTCCTCTCGGAGCACATGTTCAACACACTTCTTCCAGAACTGCATGTCTATCATTGAGAGGGACTCACGTGTCAGAACTTCAACATCACACATTTTAAACGTCCTGTTCTGTTCGGCAACTTGCCCTTTTACTTTAGCCCAGACAAGCTCTATCGGATTGAGGTGAGCATGATATGGAGGTAGTCGCAAAGATGTGTGGCCGTATTCCGCAATGATTTTGTCAATATGAAACACCTTTGTCTTATTTGTCATCCTCACCAGGTGCAACAACTCGGGTTTCAAATATGTATCATCGAAGCTGACATTTTCCTTAGCAAGCCAAGTCCTAATTTGATCTTTTGTATTTGATGCAGTTGGTACTTTGTCTTCCGCTGATACTGCGTAGTGATAGGATGCATTATCCATTACCAAGCATGATGGTCTGTTTAGAATTGGAAGTAGATCTTCTCCATCCAGTGCCTGAAAATATGTCCATTCATTTCTGTGTGGTAGTCCCTACCGTCGGTATTTTTTGATTGGAAAATAAGTCCAGCGTCATGGACAAGACCTTCTTCACTGCTTCCTGCATGTGTTAGTATAATACGCTGGCCTTTGCTGCTTGGTATTTTTCTTTTCTGTTCACCGTCTACTGATTGCCATTCTTTAGCATTGGTGTGGTGAGCATTGACCCAGGATTCGTCCAAATATACAATATCATAGCCTTGCCTCCGCCGCTCACGGATCTGCCTCAGGTATTTACTTCGGGCAGCAATTAAATGTGACTTTTCACAAATAATATTCCTGCCGCCTATAGTTTTTCTGAAGGTGAAGCCGGCTCTTACAATTTTCCATAGAGTACTTTTAGAAATGTCTATGCTGCAATCTGATTGCAGTTTTAATTTCAGTTTCCTGAGAGTAACAAGTTGATTTGTCGCAAACATTTTCAAGAGCTCCGTCTTATGACATCTATGTCAAAGTCGTCAATTGTTCTTTTCCTTCCTTGCTTGACATTAGTGCACTTTGTGTCCTGTTTAATCCATCGGGAAAAGGATTCTCTATTCGGACCAAGCGCCAGTTGCGTTCGTTTCTCAGGGTTATGAATATCGCAATATAGATGACCTCTCTTAGATTCCCTACGGAAGTGTTGGTATAGTAAAACTGTAACCTTCTGCATTGTTATAAATGTGCACTTCAGACTCATTATGAATGTGATATCAATGTCAGTTTTGATAAGCCAACAAATATGATACAATAGCTTCATACAACTAGCAAGATACGCCTATAACTATACAACGGTATCCCAATTATAACGTCATATGCTTTCCGCTTTCAAAGTCGACTGGGTTAGGTGCACGGGAATTCGTGAAACTCACGATATTCCAATGTTACCATAATGTATTTTAGAACAACGCGTCTGTGTACCGTAGATCTGTTACTATTGTGTACAATCCAGTGAGGTTGATTTTAATATAACCGGAAGAAGAAATATTTCAAACTACATCAAATTTTCTTGGAAAAAATATTTCTCTAGCGTCATGGATATTCTAAGGCTGCTTGCAAAAAATCACTGAGATCCAACAGGTAGTTTTCGAGAAAATCAATTTCAAACGTGCTCACGAATTAATGGACAGACTATAGAACATTGCTACGGCAATAGACTTAAACGTGGCCAGTCTGAGAAATTATTGATAAATAAACTACGTTCTCTATGTTAAACGTTGATAATTAATTTCTTCCTTGATGAAATAATGTTACCCTTCCTGGTCCTCTACAATTTATCTCCACATTCTTAAATTACCGAAATTATTTGTCGCAGGTTAATCACCTTTTATTAGCACCATGTTCTCATCCAGAGACGAGGAGCAGGTGCTGTTGACTTGTTTAAGTGAGGTTAGATATTCAAGTCAGCAGTAGGTTAAAGTGAGGAAACATCTGTGCTATTAAACCGCTCACGCCACCACTCGTTCATCTTCGTACACCATTTTAGACATCAGCACATTTCTTTACATTCCGCCCCTGTTTAATCTCCATAACAACATTAACACAACTTTAATAAGCCTGAGATGGGCAGTCTTTATAACATACCAGATGCCAGAGCTGAAACATTTGTGGGTGCAGTAGCCTGGATACTCTCACGTATTGAAAACCTTCTATAAATTACTTCATTTGTTTGTGCAAGCTACTCATTATCATCAGGTGCAGTGCCGGTTGGCGTCTCCACAAATTTCTGTCTTTGGTGTTTGCTATCATCTCAGATGTTGAAGCTCTACCGTGCCATGAAGTCATAGTATCCACAATTTCTACTATAATGTAGAAATAGTATTACTGGGGAAGGTAGAAGGCGGGAATGAGAAAGAGTGAAAGTTGAAGATGGAGATAGAAAGTGTGAAAGTTGAAGATGGAGAGAGAAAGTGTGAAAGTTGAAGATGGAGAGAGAAAGTGTGAAAGTTGAAGATGGAGAGAGAAAGTTGAAGATGGAGAGAGAAAGTTGAAGATGGAGAGAGAAAGTGTGAAAGTTGAAGATGGAGAGTGAAAGTTGAAGATGGAGAGAGAAAGTGTGAAAGTTGAAGATGGAGAGATAAAGAGTGAAAGTTGAAGATGGAGAGAGAAAGTGTGAAAGTTGAAGATGGAGAGAGAAAGATAAATGGACAATAAATTTGACATTTTAAAATAATTTTGTTACCATACCCGGAAAGCGACACAGTGGGTGGACCCATCATGAAAAAACTTGTAAAACTCCGAACGTATAAAACTTTCGAACGAGAGCGCTCGGAGTGTGTTAAAGGGATTTTACTGTGCAATTTGTCGTCCAATGAAGCTTCCCACCTTTGACTACGATTCTTCTTCTTCTACTTATTATCATTATTCTTCTTCCTCTTCTTGCGTTCGCCTGCTGTGAATTCAGGCGTAGTCTGACTGATTTTTGCGTAAAGGCATGCTTTCCTTATTATCAATGCCCCACCATACATGCGTGTCATTTCCGACTTCAGAGTTGTTTGGCTGCTATCAAGTGGTTACTACAAGCTGATCTTAGCCTAAAGGCCGAGAAGCGATAAATTATAAATGATTAGCTTACTAATCATATACGACCAGGGCCGTGCGGTATATTTTCTCAGTACGATGCAAGTCTTTTTTTATTCCCGATCCAGAAGCACTTGAGCTTTCAGCTCTTCGGCTCGGTGCCATGGACATCGTGACCCTTCGGTTCGGTGCCACGAACACAAGTCTTCGAAATGACGTCCCTTAAATGGTTTTTCCACAATAACCTTCAATTGTAATTTTGATTTTGCTGCTTATGCTGCACCCCTTACCGATCCACCGATGCGGCCGCCTCTCTGTATCATAGCACGACACAGCTCTATATAAGACGACTATGTTTGAACTTCTCGTTCAAGCCTTGTCCAAATCTGGTAGTGTTTTGCTAACAGAAATGCTGGATGTGTTATCGAGATTTATGCAACCTCAGAGCAATACACAATTAAATAATCTCACTGTGTTGCCAGAGCTCGCAAGGGGAGCAAAGAATAGTAACACTGCGATCTACAAGGCATGTCGTATAAGAGGCGACTGATGTAAGGAGCCTATGGAAGCTACCCTAGTAACTAAAAAGTAAATTGAAATAGGATGTGCTGGCCTACTTGTAGGGGCATAACTGACACAACATACAATAGCTCGTAGGCTCGATCACATACAAATCACAAAGAGTGGTTAACAAGTGGTAGATATGGAGCGCTCAAAGAAGAAGAAGAAAGAAATAATCCCGAGGTCACTTTTTTATCCTGGAAAGTACGACATTTTTTGTCCAATCTTCATTTTTTGGTTGCTATTGCGTAAGTATGGGGGCTTAACAGTAGTGAACTCGATCACATCCCAAGAGTACCTAGTTTAAACACCACGACGGGCAATTTGGAAGCAAATTTGTTCCCGTGGATATTTACGAACGGGGGTACGTCATGTAAAGAATATGTTACGATTTGATCATCGTTGTGTAAGTTGTGATAAATGATTGTCCTTTTTAACCGCTTCCTTATATACCTACCATTACCTCAACTACTACAGTTCTTTTACCGTAACATTTACCGATAGCAGAGATAAAAACACCATCCCTCTTTTAAGCTCAGAGACTTGCCAACCGTGGAAAGTACCGCTGTCTCCTAAGTTTCGCTACGGAGCTCGTGCACTACCGCTAAGATATCACTGTATAGTAAAGATATCGTAGCATACATCGTCATTCAGTGAATTGCAATGATAGTGGTTCATTCAATCAATCAATTAATCATTCAATCTATCAATCTATCGAATCTATCAATCAATCAATATATCAATCTATCAAAGTTAATATTACCTGCTATATAATTTTATAATTTATCTTTTTCTTGCTAGCTAATCACGTCAGCCATGATCCTAAATCTGGTTCAGGCGGTGCTAGCAGTGGAAGCAGGGCCAGTGAGCACAGTGACATAATCAGGCGCCTAGGAGAAGGAACAGACGTCAAACAGTATTTGTCCCCTGACGTAAGTACTCATTGATTATGTAATATGATCATGTAATAATTTTAGAACCGTTGGAATGTTTCTGTCGTAATAGCCGTCCATCGCAAGCGATGATGACAACAATCTCAGACGTGTGCTGTTGCACCTCTCTGGTGTGTGCGGAGGTGACTGTAGAGTCCAATCCTAGAACAGAATCCCGACCACAGGTGGGGCATACATGATCAAGGTTAGACATGTGCGTGTTGTGTGCTCTGTCTTTTCGCGCTGCTCGTTTTCTCTGTGACTCAACAATACGATGATTCTCAGCTATTCCTCTTTTGTTGTTAAAGCGCCACATTTGGCGATCTTGCGCAAGGGATTCCCATCACGTATTGTCTATATCGAAGCATTTCAGAGACACTTTAAGAGTGTCTTTAAAGCGTTTTTCTGTCCACCAGCTAAACGTCTGAAATTCGTCACTCCTGTTGTTTCTTTTGCTTGATAAAAGCCTCTTGGTCGAAACGTTGCTGTGTATTGTTATTGTTTTTGTACTTTGTAAAACTACAGTTCTTTGTTTTTACGTGTTTCGCCATTGCTACATAGTTTTACTGCAGTCTTCTCTTATATCGATAATAAATATTCATTGGTAAACATATTTTTACAGTAATTCATTCATATTATAAGTACAGGTAGCACTGATCATTTGTTAACGTACCGCGTATTTCTGTTTGTCTTGTAGCTATTCTTTATGCTTCACTACATTATGTTATGTTATGTTATGCGATCGACGTCATGTCACATTGGGCATTCCCATTCGTGCTCTGTCCTCTGCTGCAGCAGCCATCCCAAGCTCCATTTGCTCACAGTACACATGAGAAGTTGATTAGCATACCTTCGCTGTCTACCACGAAGACGACACCGTCTTAGCATGTCTAAACTTAACTCATAATTCTTGCACTTGTTCCAGTGTCTGAGATTCCCCCATATCACATAAATGAGAGCTTACCGCATTGATGACATCGGCTCTGTACATACTACATTATGTTCCATATATATATCTCTGCGTTGTTATGTACAGTCTCTCTTTGACTATATATTGTTGTCTTAGTTTCATTTATATACAGGCTAGAGTGCAAAAGGCAAATGCTGTAACCTACCAGCTATCCCCATTGTTTTAAGGCATCCAAACATCTCATTGACAGCTATACAACAGATGCTTAACAACATTTTCATACCTACTTTGTGTTACTAGAGTCAAACATGGACAATGAGCAAAGCGCAGTCACAACAAATAACTACATGTGAAATGCGATGTCTGCGAAAAGTTACCAACAACATCAGAAAAGACACAACATCAGCATAAGAAAGAAAATTGACACAGAACCTTGCTGGAATTACATTGAGAAACAAAATGCTTTGTTAGATGTTTCTTCATGTTCAGATGATGTAAGGCGCTGTCGGAATTTGTTTGTTGCACTTTATATCAAAAGATTCAACACTTTTGCTTGTGTTTTGGTCCATATTTCACATCCGTATGTTCCCACAGAAAAAAAAAATGCATATCTTCAGATGTTTTAATTTTTGTATCCTTTGTTAATATTTGTATCATTGACAAAGCGGCAGAGAAGATCATTAATGCCTTTGAATGTAAGGGCTACAGAAGAGTACTTAAAATATCATGGACAGAGAAAAGAACAAATGTTTCTGTTCTGCAACAGCTTGATATTAACCCTACATACTTTCCGAAGGCTGAGCTAAAAATAGCTACTCTTTGTTTCTAGGTCACAAACGTGAATGTTCGCCTATAGCAGTGAGAGTAGCAATGTATAACGTGTTAACACGTCTTTAGCCCACAGAAGAGAGATAATAACAGACGTGTTAATGCGTCTTAGAAGTGAATGGGAAAAACGTATATATACCTCTTTAGCAGCGAAAGGGTTAAAGAGAGTTGGTTATTAAAGAGCATAAGAACAAGGAAAATTAAATATTTCGGACACATCAAACGACACGAGTGCCCAGAGAAGATAATTTTGGAAGGAATGGTGCTTGAAAGAAGAATGAGAAGAAGACCTAGAAGAAGATGGGTGCAAGTTGTCATTGACGATCTGAGATTGACTGCTGCTGACTCCCGCCAACTTGCACGGAATAAAGAGATTGTCAGGACTGCTGTTATGGGAGCCAAGTTCCGGAAGGGACAAGCTACTGGATGACGATCCTTGTTAGTGTGTGCATGCGAGCGAGTTATTGAGTGGGACGAATGTATGTGTATGTATGTAAGAGAGAGAGAAAGAGAGATCGAATGAAATCTCAGAACAGACACCACATTCTAGTGTAACACAGTAGATGTTGTACTATAACATTAAGTTGTATGAACCATGTTTCATCAGTATTTTGTCTGTGCAATATTAATCTTATCAAAACTTGCTCGGCTGTCAGAAAAGTCAGAAATTCCCATGCACTGGATTTCGTATAAGTGTGAAGTTGCAAGCAATGAGAGTGTCGATACATTGGCTAAGGAATTGATTGATTGATTGATTGATAGAACCATCATCATTGCACTTCGGTGAGTAACAATGTGTGCTAAGGAAAACAGTGCCAAAGAACAAATATACCGTTTATATATATATATATATATATATGTAACGGGACGTCTGACCCATGAAAGAGAGAAATTGCGAAGGATTGTTAGGATGAGAAAGCTATGTTCAGAACAAGCTATTTGATGATGGCTGGACGTAGTATATATAACATTAAGTATTATGTAGGAACTAAAGATATGTTGGACACACCTTGAGAATAAATGATCAACGAATATCAAAACAGGCATTGAAGTGGGATGCAAAGGGTTCAACAAAGAAAGGACGACCTAAGGAGACCCTGAAACGAACTTTGCTGAGAGAGGCAGGAAATATATTTCTCAGTTTCATGGAGGAGATTGAGCGAGTTGCCCAGGATAGAGCGGTATGGAGAAATTACTTGCAGGCCCTATGTAACGTATAACGGTACGAGATGAATTATTGTTATTATTTTATCAGGGTTCTAAAACAGTGTTGTACAGTCCAACGTATTTAAATATTAGGGATTTTTTTTTTTTTGGGGGATTTAGAAGCACTTTAAGCTCTTCAGCTCGGTGCCATGGACATCGTAACCCTTCGGTTCGGTGACACGAACACCGTAAATCTGGGGAACCTGTGGCTTTTCTGCCAACACGCGGAATTGAACCGCACTCACAGGGGGCTTGTCACGAACATGTTGGGAAGGCGGAGGAAATATTCGGAATAATGAACAAGAATACATCAGTTGCAAGAGCGTACAACATGGCAATGGAATCATCAAGATGAAGGGGCAATAGAAGCCTGAGCAGGAAACTCCATCTATGATGGTATGACAGGACCACAAACATAGATAACCTTCTTACTGTACAAGGGGCAATAGATGCCTGAGCAGGATACTCCATCTATGATGGTATGACAGGACCACAAACATGGATAACCTTCTTACTGTACAAGGAGGCAATAGATGCCTGCGCAGGATACTCCATCTGTGATGGTATGACAGGACCACAAACATGGATAACCTTCTTACTGTACAGGGGGGCAATAGAAGCCTGAGCAGGAAACTCCATCTGTGATGGTATGACAGGACCACAAACATGGATAACATTCTTACTGTACAAGGGGGCAATAGATGCCTGAGCAGGATACTTCATCTATGATGGTATGACAGAACCACAAACATGGATAACCTTCTTACTGTACAAGGGGCAATAGATGCCTGAGCAGGAAACTCCATCTGTGATGGTATGACAGGACCACAAACATGGATAACCTTCTTACTGTACAAGGGGCAATAGATGCCTGTGCAGGAAACTCCATCTGTGATGGTATGACAGGACCACAAACATGGATAACCTTCTTACTGTACAAGGAGGCAATAGATGCCTGTGCAGGATACTCCATCTGTGATGGTATGACAGGACCACAAACATGGATAACCTTCTTACTGTACAGGGGGGCAATAGAAGCCTGAGCAGGAAACTCCATCTGTGATGGTATGACAGGACCACAAACATGGATAACCTTCTTACTGTACAAGGGGCAATAGATGCCTGCGCAGGAAACTCCATCTGTGATGGTATGACAGGACCACAAACATGGATAACCTTCTTACTGTACAAGGGGCAATAGATGCCTGTGCAGGATACTCCATCTGCGATGGTATGACAGGACCACAAACATGGATAACCTTCTTACTGTACAAGGGGCAAAGATGCCTGCGCAGGATACTCCATCTGCGATGGTATGACAGGACCACAAACATGGAACTATGGGATAGAGCGGGACAATAGCAGATGGAACAAGAGATAAGTAGCAGAAGGTGGCGATGGATAGGACACACACTGAGGTGACCCTAACAGCATCACGAGACAGGCTCTCGATGGAACCCCAGGACAATAGAGGTTAAGGAAGACCCAGGAACACCTGGAGACGGGAGTTGGAGACAGAATGCAAGAACATGGGGAGAGAGTGGAGAGATCTGGAAAAGATGGCCTTGGATATGAGGGCTTGGAAGACCTTGGTTGCAGACTGATGCCTCCCTGGGGGCGAAGGATGAAGAAGAAGGACAAACCAAGAAAAAGATGGTTCGATGGAGTTACAAACATCTTAGAATTCCACAATACCACAGCATATCAAGCGACCGTGCCTGCACTATCTCGGAAACCGATCATCAGTTAAACCTGCTACGCCTAACGGCAAAAAAGCAGAGACGGACAAAGTAAAGAGAGAGAGAGAGAGAGAGAGAGAGTGAGAAAGAGAGAGAGAGTGAGAGAAAGTGACAGGAAAGGTGGGGGTATCATGTGACGATCGTAATAATAATAAAGTAATATTAAAAGTAACATTCGTTTTATACCATACTAATTTTTAACATACTAATTTTTAACATACTAATTTTTAACATTCTAATTTTTAACATACTAATTTTGAACATACTAATTTTTAATATATGAAAACTGAATCCTGACATAATCCATTATGGAGATAAGGTGCCTTAGAAGAGCTGCAGGTATGACAATAACAGATAAAATTAGAAATGAAGAAATCTGAAGACTGGATGCGAAACCAGTACGGCAATTCATAAAAGAACAACAGATTAAATGATTAAACCTGACAATTATGCCCTGGTATTGTCTACAACAGAGAGCCACACTGAAAATGTATAACAAGTACAGAGCAAGAGGAAGACTATGCAAAATATGGAGCGACGCATCAAGAACATCCTTAAAAATGAATAACAACTTATAAAGTGCTTTAGAACAAGCACACACCAGATCACTACCCTCAACCCCACCTCCCCATCACTTCTATAAAGAAGTAAATGGTGGAAAAGAAGCAGGCTTACCCAAAATAATATATTTCTGTTGCAGCTGTCAGATGATGAAGGAGAAGCTAGTGATGATAGCATAGACACAATGACGGAGACAGACTCTCAGATCTCTGTGGCTAGACAAGTCGGGGCTATCAGAAAAGCTGGGTAGGTTTTGTCAAGATAATGATCATAAATGTTTGATGTTTTTCATGACAGACTTTTCTACACAGACAATATACATTATATTTTAATCGATTTGATTTGCCTATAGAAAGTGGACTTAATAATCATGTATGGACTTTCAGGTCGACCAAGCCTCAACTGGGTATCAGGTAAAGCACTGGGAAATAAAGGTGGCCCCCGTGATGTTGATCACATCACCCATCGTGTGCCGACAGTCAATGAAAAATACGGGCCTAATACCGTGTTACCCCATATACAACATGGTATAAAAAGGCGCCCGTGTGGTGCCAGGGCCCGCAAGGAAGCAAAGAATAGTACCACTGCGACCTACACGGCATGTCGTAAGAGGCGACTGAGGAAGCTACCCTAGTAAATAAAAAGCGTCCCAGAAATCTAGGTATAGAGACAAAGAGAGAGAAGAGAGAGAGTGTCCCAGAAATCGAATGCGATGACCTACTTGTAGGCGCATAACTGCTACAACGTACAATCGCTCTTAGGCTCAGATCACACACAAATCACACAGAGTGATTAACAAGTGGTCGATATGGAGCGTTTGAAGAAGAAGACGGTATAAAAATGGTTTCTTGACTTGGAAAGATCTGGACTGAGATAAAACTAAGAGAACAGTCTACATGACTGTATTTATTCTGCACATATAGATTTTGTCAATTGATTGATTGATATGACATTTATTATTGCACTTCTCTGAGTAACCATGTGTGCTCTGATCTCTTTCTTACATAAGAAAATTTCAGCATCACCGACGAGGGTCCCCGTACAAATTTCGAGTGTCCTCGTTGACATTTTGTCAAGAAAGTAGTCCTAACTTTTTTTATTCTGTTCATGTTTTAAAGGGTTTTTAAGCTGAAGGATTGACTTCAGGCCACCTAGTTTTACCCCATATGACTCGGTCCCTCTCTACAGAAATGGTACGTCACCTGCCGAGAGTATTGCACAGAACACGAACTCCGTAGCTCCAGCAATAATCCTAGGCAGTGGCGGCTCGTGATCATTTTGTTGGTGGAGACCAGACATTTTTTTCCCGATAAATTATGGTTTTTGGTTGCTATATTTTAATTTATAAAATAATAAATAAACGTTATACGTTATTTTTGGTGGGGCCTGGCCCCACTGGTCCTTAACGACGAGCCGCCACTGATCCTAGGGGTCTCTGGGGAAAAAACTGCATTCGTAAACAGAACGACGCAGTCCGGATTCGAACTCACAACCTTCGACTCTGTTCATGTAAATTTTGTTAATCTACAGTTGGTTGGTGGTCAAGAACTGGTTGCTCCATAAGAAAAAAAAGATAGAATTGGCACCAAGAAGAGCTTGGAAGAAATATTGGGTCTGTCTCAAAGGTACAACACTGCTATTTTTTGACTGTGATGAGGAGAGTTCTGTCACAGAAAATAGCATTCCTAAACATATACTTGGTGAGTAAATAATAACATTTATGTTACAGCTCCAACCGGAGCACAGGTATTCAACAAACATACACTATTCTTGTACATCTTGTGCTCTGTCTTCTTCTTTTTCACCTCTCAACTCCCAACGGAGCACAGGTCTTCAATAAACTTCTTCCAGCTCTTCCTCTCTCCTGACATCCCTTCCAATTCTTTCCGTTTTTCCTATCTTTTTAATATCAATCTCCAGCTCTCTTCTCCATGTTTGTCTAGGCCTTCCCCTACTCCTCTTTCCCTGCGGGTTCCAAAACAGTGCCTGTCTTGCAATGCTTCCGTTGGTCTTCTCAATGTGTGTGCTATCCATCACCAGCTTCTCTTCTTGAGCTCTTTCTCTACTGGTATCTCGCTGGTTTTTTTTAGTGACCTTATCAAGTTCTCTATACCATTTTGTTATGTAGATAATAGAATATTGAATGAGATATTTTTCATTGGTTTTTTTCTGTCTCAGGAGACAATAAGTCTTGCGTCACGTAATGTGTTCTGTGCTGAATCACAACGTTTCTTGTGGCTGTAATGGCCTATTCTGGATGAGATATATAAATATGATATCTACTGCTAAGAGCGTAAACAAAATATTTTCTGATTTCATTAACAAAATCAGTGCCTGGAAGAAGAATGAGAGGAAGATCTAGAAGATGATGGGTGCAAGATGTCATTTACGATCTGAGAATGACTGCTTCTGACGCTGGTCAACTTGCACAGAACAGAGAGTTTTTCAGGACTGCTGTCATGGGAGCCAAGTTCCGGAAGGGACAATCTACTTGATGATGATCTGCTTAGTTCTTTCTCTGAGTTTATCCTTCGTAATCTTATCATACCATCTGAGTTCCTCTATTCTACGTAAACATCCATTTATGAAGGTCTGTAGTTTTCAGGTTGTGCTCTGTCTTCTAAATTATAATAATTGTGTCCATCTCTCCACTTATCTGAATTCTTCGTCTCTACAGATTTGAGTATAACCTTGCTATTTGTTTGGTGGTCATATTTTCTTTGTTTTGTTAACTCACTAACACTTACAATTTTTTCTATTCTCTAATCCAGTTTTTGCCTCACAGCGTCAGGATAAGAAGAGATTTATAAAATGGGCTTTTGTGTGTGCTTCATAAACAGTGTTGTAAACAAATAAAAACTTTACAGTTTAATTTATACAGACAACTGAGGAGTGAAAAATTGCAAAGTTTGATTTAACCGCAGTGTTTTTTAAATATAGTAGTTAGTTAATTAAGTGGTTACTGTAGTTGCTTCCTGTAGTCTCGCATTTTAGGACGGTGTAGGAAAGGTAATTTTAAGATGCAAACACGTCACCATGAACACAAAAAGAGCAATGTTCAACACAATCTTTCTCCCACATTATGTTGCCAGTGCCAAACCTGGACGCTGACAACAAACGATAGAAGAAAACTAGTCACAACAGAGATGAAGTGTCTACGCAGAATGCTGGGTGTAACAAGAAGAGACCGGTTGAGAAATGAAGACATCAGGAAAAAGTGGGTACAACATCAGTACTAGACTTCATCAAGAAACAACAAATTAAATGGTTCGGCCACGTAAGCAGATTATCATCAGACAGTGCACCCCAAAGAGCAATGCTGCTCCGATACAATGGGTACAAAGCAAAATCCGGCCACGCAAAAGATGGACCTCAGAGATAACAGAGGCGACGAAAGAGACTATATACGAAGCGCATACTAGGGCCCGTTTTAGAAATCTCTTCCTGACCTGACGCTGTGAGGCATACAGGATTCGAGAAAGAAAGAGAAGAGAAAGTAGGACAGGTAGGACTAGAGCATGAGGAATTTAATGACCGAATGGCTAGTGCAGTCATCGCAAAGCTGTTCTTGTTAGGATTTTTATTTTATACACACAACAGAAAAATATCTTTGGCGTTACCTTGGATTGAACATGGTTCTCCCAATTTTTGTGTTTGTTTCGTTCATTCTTCTCGACCATATTGATCATTTTTATTGTGATATATAAACAGCCTTTGCCAATAACAGTTAGAACGTTGCACACCAGTTAGACCTCTACTAATCTAGGGTGGGCGCATCTAAAACCAACGTTTTCGGCCTAGGCAATGTTCGAGTTTATCTTGCTGACAGTCACTTTTCTTCCTCATATAATTCTCTTTAATGATTCATTTATCGACGGATCTCCCAATAAATTAATGTAAATAAGTTCCCAATCTTTTGCAGTGATTGAAGGAGGCATTTCCCAGGCAGTTCCAGAACATCCTAAAAGAGAACATATATTTTCTTTGAGTACAGCATGTGGAGATGCTTATCTTTTTCAGGTAAGAATTGTTACTATTAATAGTACTTTTGCTAACAGTGGTATTATGTGTTCTAATTTAGTACTGCTAATATTGATGCTATGTGTGCTAGTGATGCTCATCAGGTCGATTGACATATGCTCTTTTATCTCTTTTTACTTCTTTGTCCTTTAGTCTATATTCTTCTTTGGCTTGGATTTCATCTGTTGCATTCTTACTACTACTATTCAATCAATCAAGTGCCATGCCTGCCGGCGTAGGCGATCATGTCTTTCCACAACTCTTTGCTTGGTGCATGTAATCAGTTCTGACGTCGATATTTTGTCGAAAAAATGATGTCACGCCATCCAACATCTTCTCCCTCTGTCTTCCACGATCTCTCCTTCCCTGAATTTTACCTGTAGTCACCAAATGTTCTAAACCTTCTCTTCGCATTATATGCCAGAAGAACCTTGATTGTCGAATTCTTATTCTTTTGATAAGGTTTCTTTGTGTACAGGCCTGATTTAAAACCTCCACGTTTGTATTCTTTGCTGTCCATGGAATTTTCAACATTCTTCTGTAAAACCACATCTCTGTGACTATTACTACTACTAATACTACTATTACTAATACTACTATGACTACTACTACAATTACTACTACTATTACTACTATCACCACTACTATTACTACTATTACTAACACTACTACTACTAATACTACTACAAGTACTACTACTACTACTACTACTACAACTACTACTACTACCACTACTACTACTAATACTACTACTACTAATACTACTACTACTACTACTACTAACACTACTACTACTACTACTAACACTACTACTACTAATACTACTACTACTAAAAGTACCACTCACTACAAACAACTACACACTACTACTACTACTACTACCACTACTACTACATACTACTACTACAGATTACTACTACTACAAACACACACACTACTACACTACACTACTACTACTACTACACTACTACTACAATACTACTACTACTAAAGCTACTCACTACCACTCACTACTAACACTTCTACTACTACTAATACTACTACTACTACTACTACTACACTACTACTACTACTATACTACTACTACTACTACTACTACACTACTACTACTAGTGCACTACAAGCTATACTACTACATCTAACTACATACTACACTGTACTAAATACTACATGCTAACTACTAATACTCACCACAATACCTTACTACTCTACTACTAATACTACTCAGCTACTATACTACTACTCACTAATGACAAGCTACTAACTATACTAATTACTACATGCTGTAAAGCTATAACTAAATGTTAAACAGCTACTTGCATATGTACAGGCTTCATCCCAAATTGACCTTGAGAATTGGACTAGAGCAATACACTCCGCATGCGCTTCTTCCTACGCCCGTCATCATGGCAAGGACAACACCTTAAAACTTCTGTCATCTGAGCTTCACAAACTAGATTCCAGTATTGATATGGTAAGTCTATTGTTCTATTCAACATTATAGTCCAGTATTGATATGGTAAGTCTATTGTTCTATTCAACATTATAGTCCAGTATTGATATGGTAAGTCTATTGTTCTATTCAACCTTATAGTCCAGTATTGATATGGTAAGTCTATTGTTCTATTCAACATTATAGTCCAGTATTGATATGGTAAGTCTATTGTTCTATTCAACATTATAATCCACTATTGATATGGTAAGCAACTAACGAAATCCAACATAGAGGCAATAGAGCAAATTAAATAATAGGAGAAATGACACCAATTTGAAAATGAAAACATGTCTGTTCGTTTCAAAAGCTCCTCATTTGTTATGGTATTTGGCCAGAAAATTTACAGGATTCTTCTTAAACATTTATTCTGAAATGTCTCCATCTTGTGTATTAAGTGTTGGGTCATTTTAAACATTTACTACTGTATAATAGCACTCCCAGTATATTACTTCTCTATATTTTAAGTTTTGTCCTAAGATGTAGTCGTTTTGTTTTCCAGATTTTGTTGAGCATGGCAAAATTACAAATATTTTTAATTGATTCAAATTCCAGGATGGTAAAATGCGTAAGATGGCTGAACTCCAGATGTCAGTGGTGACTGATCCCAAAAGTAGACAAGCAATCCTGAAACAGATTGCTCAATGGGAAGAAAACTTGGAGAAACTGTACATTGATCAATACAGATTCCGATGTTACACTGCATCACTTCAAGGCTCAGAGCTACCAAACCCAAAGGTATGTTGCCACACAGTCTTGGTTATGTTACACTGCATTACATCAGGGTTCAGAGCTACCAAACCCAAAGGTATGTTACCACACAGTCTTGTTATGTTACACTGCATCACTTCAAGGCTCAGAGCTACCAAACCCAAAGGTATGTTACCACAAGTCTTGTTAGTATCATCACTTCAAGGCTCAGAGCTACAAACCCAAGGTATGTCCACACAGTTAGTCTTGGTTAGACATTCTGAACATTTACCTGCCATGATTACCAGGGCCCAAATTTGGGTGAAAGAATAGAACCAATGTTACCTCCAACGATGCGTAGAGGCACTTATGCGTTGGTGAAATGATGCTATGCCTAAACGTAGTCATTCCAAACCAATGTGCAACGTATACATGTTCTTGGCGAAGATCAAACCTATCACACAGAGTGATTAAAATTGGTCGTAGGGAACGAAGGCAAAGAAGAAGAAGAAGTTAACATTTACAACGCTGTAAACGATGGCAACAACATTGAAGAAGTAGATGAAGATGAATACACCTTTTTCTTTTCTGTGAATCATAAGACTGCAATTGTTGCTCATCACCTAATTCTATTATGAACTTATGATCTCATAATTGTCACATTCTAACTATTTTCATCTCATAGTTATCACATTCTAACCATTTTCATCTCATAGTTGTCACATTCTAACCATTTTCATCTCATAGTTGTCACACTCTAACCATTTTCATCTCATAGTTGTCTCATTCTAACCAGTTCATCTCATAGTTGTCACATTCTAACCAGTTCATCTCATAGTTGTCACATTCTAACCATTTTCATTTCATAGTTGTCACATTCTAACCATTTTCATCTCATAGTTGTCTCATTCTAACCAGTTCATCTCATAGTTGTCACATTCTAACCAGTTCATCTCATAGTTGTCACATTTTAACTATTTTCCTCATAAGTGTCTCATTGTGGTCACTATACTTTGATTTCCTCATAGTGTGTCTCATTGTAGTCACTAATACTTTGATCTGTTACAGGTTTTATTAGCAAATGCATCAAAAATCTCAAAAACAACACTGGGTCGTCTTGGTGTGTTTACTGTGACATCATTCCATGCCCTTGTCAGCGCCAGGAAACCCTTAGTTTTGCCAAATATTTATGGCAAATCCAGTCAGAAAGGTGGAATGCTGTCTCCAAGGTTAGAAGTCACACAGAAACAAAGGTCAATGACTCCTACTGCACTGGTCAGCTCAAGCCTCAGCTCCGAGTAAGTTGTTCCCACTTTTGTACAAAGAATTACAATCAACATTAAGATGAACCATTGATAAGTGATAGTTTGATTGCTAAAAAACTAGAGGTAATCTGATTTCTAAACGACTAAGATGGTTGGGACATGTGAGAAGAATGGAAACTTGTCACATACCAAAACAAATGTTGTTCTGTGAACTTTCGGAGGAAGAGGCACCAGGGCAGACCACTACTCAGATATAAAGATGTCTGCAAAGCTTCAATGAAAAACTTTTCTATAGGTCCCAGCACATGCGAAAAACTAGCTGATGACAGAGTTGTGTGGAAAGCCAAATTCGAAAGGGCAGAGTCTTTTGAGAAGAGACTTATGTATGAGCTGAACGACAAGAGAGAAAAGCGAAAACTCAGAAGTTGTCACAGTAAAACACTTGCCAATTGACCGTCTGTAAAGACGAAAAAGGCTATATAGATATATATATAGTCTGGTCAACAACTACTTACATCTGTTACATGAAGGAGAAGATGGAGATAAGTTGGGCATAGCATGAGAAAAAATGATCAAAGAATACCAAAGCAAGCATTGAAGTGGGAGGCAAAGGGTTAAACTCGTAAAACAAATTACTGTAGTTTTACAAAATACAAAAACAATAACGTTACACAGCAACGTTTCGACCAAAAAGCCTTTATCAAGCAAATGGTACAACAAAGAGAAGACCCCTTGGGAAACCATAAAATGAACTTTGCTGAGAGAGGCGTGAAATATTGGACTCAATTCTGTGGAAAAGATAGAGCGAGTTGCCCAGGAGGGTGGAGGGTGGGGGGGTGTTTATTGAGAAATTACTTGCAGGCCCTATGTAACGTATGAGAGTAATAAATGTATATTTAATATAAATTCTAAGAAATCTCAATGATTGGTATGAAACTGGAAATAAATATATCATAGTAACAGAAATATATCAATGGTATAGTAGAAGATAAATAAACAAGTTTTAGGAAAACTAGACATGAAGAAACAATTATTAAGAGAAATAAAATTCAGACAAGTAAAGTATTTTGGGCACATAAAAAGACATGACACCATGATAAAATCTTTACTAGAGGGAAAAGTTGAAGGGCGAAGAGCAAGAGGAAGACCGAGAAGATAAGTGGGAGGGAAATTTAAAGAAATGGACAGGTTACAGTCTGACAAGAGTGCAACACCAAAGCGAAAAACAGAGGATGCTGGAGATTCATTGCAGCCAACCTTCAATGTGGAGGCAGCACCTGATGATGATAATGATAGTAGAAGATACATCACAATGTCTGTTATGATGTTCAGTGATCATTCATCATAAATGGGGACTAGATCTAAATTCTTTGGTTATTGACTCAATTTAAGGTTACATCATCATCAGGTGCTGTACTGGCTGGCATAGGCGATCATGGATCTCCACAAATCTCTGTCTTGGTGTTTGCTATCAACACAGATGTTGACACTCTACCGTGCCATGAAGTCAGGCTATCCAAAATTTTCTCTCTTTGTCTTCCTCTGTCAAGGTTACATCAAACACCAAATAACGGAATTATTCTCTCTCTCACAAGGCAGATGTCCTGCCTCTGCAGCCGTCATACTCAAATCATCAGTTACATCCTGAATCCATCTTCTCTGTAATCTTCCTCATCCCCTCTTTGCTTGGATGCCTCCTTCCATAATGATCTTCTCCAAGCCTTTGTGTCTCTTTATATGTCCAAAATACTTCAATTTTCTCATTCTTATTTGTAGCATTGCACATATATCATCTAGAAGGTCAAATTCTTTTAGATTTCTAGGGAAAGCTATCCTAGTAAATAAAATGCTGGCACTAAATCAGCACAACGTAAAATTGCTCTTAGGCTCAGATCACATACAAACCACAAAGAGTGGTTTAAAAAGTGGTCATATGGAGCGTTTGCGGAAGATGAAATTCTTCTGGATGCTCTAGGAGATTCCACTGTAGTTCTGTTTGACTACCATTGTTGTAAACTTTAAAGATATTAATCTTCTGTTGATCACACAAGCCACCAGAACAGCGCAAGACAAAAACAGAAAACCACAACACTGGGCAACAACCCGGTAGCAGTGTGATGACAAAAGAAGAAGAAAAATCTTCTGTTGATAGTTGTATTGGTCTTATTGAATGTTTCTTTTCCCTTTTCAGAGGATTGCATAAAACAGGACAACAGAGTCATTCAGATTCTGCAGACAATCTTCTAGAGAAGGCAGGGACTGATACTAGTCCTGGACAAGAAAGTCTCTCCAAGGTTAAACTACCAAACAATCAGGTATTGAAATTGAGATGCAGCTTAAAGTTCTCTGTGTGACTTATAATCAGATTAGATAGTTTGGAGACTGGTAAGAAAGTAGTCTGATCAAGTCTTTGCAGAGTATCCACCTACACAGAATAAACCCCACACACCTACCACACTGTAGAAAGTGCAGTCACTCATGTGAGACAGTACAGCATATCTTGTTTGAATGTCCTGGACTGCATAAAGCTAGACAAGAACTACTACCACCACACCCATCTGTTCATAATACCCTTTACACTAGTCTTCCATTCCACAATTACAGAACACATGCAGATTCTACAAACTGGCATTGGCTGCCCAAGAGTGAAAACTCGCAGCCCTGGTTAGAAGAAGAAGAAGAAGAAGGGTACATAGTCCGAAGACTGGATTTAAATTTGTCTGATCTTGCCATCATTTTAACAGAAACAGCCATGATAGAAGAAAAATAGTCACAACAGAGATGAAGTGTCTACGCAGAATGTTGGGAGTGTCAAGGAGAGACCAGTTTAGAACTGAAGACATCAGGAAAAAAGTGGGTACAACATCAGTACCGAGCTTCATCAAGATATGATAAATTAGATGGTTCAGCCACATAAACAGATTACCAATAAACAGTGTGCCTCAAAGAGCAATATTGCTCCAATACAGTGGATATAAAACAAAAGGGTGTCCATGCAAACGGTGGACCTCAGAGATATCAGAGGTGACAAACGACATTATTTATGAAGCACACACAAAAGCCAGTTCTATAAATCTCTTCTTATCCTGGCACTGTGAGGCAAAACAGGAAAAAAATTGAAGAAAAAAAAGAAAAAGAACAGCCATGAAAATATCAATGAGTATGACAAACAAAGTTGTGAAAATAGCTTCTTCTTCTGTAATCAACTTTTGCTATGCGACTACTCCGGTATGTGTCATAAACAGAGCGGTGCGCTTGAGGTCTTCACCGGTTCCCATAGTTTGTCTTGTAGTGTTGTTTCTGTTGGCCAGATCTCCAATCTCTCACTACTCAGACTAGGGCAGTCTTGCAGGATGTGCTCTGGGGACTGCTTTGGTGCTCCACAGGTGCAGGCAGCGAGTCCCTGAGACCCATTCTGTGGAGGTGTGCTCTGAGACTGCAGTGTCCTCTAAGTCTGAAAATTGTGGTCTGGTGAAAATAGCAAATAAGTATGACAAACACAGTTGTGAAAATAGCAAATAAGTATGACAAACACAGTTGTGAAAATAGCAAATAAGTATGACAAACACAGTTCATCTTACATTAGATACTGTGTCACTGTGAAATACCAAGATATAAAACAATATACCAATTTCCATGGAAGTTGCTGCATGAGTGCAACCAGATGTACCAGATACCTACTACCAATAAGAAAAGAATGATTAAATCAATTAGAAAGCCACTAACACATAACTACTACCATAATATGAGCAAATTAGAACATGTTATTATTCTGCTCCTCAGAACAGGACAATACACTACTCCGCAGCAACATGTATGGGAAATTAAAGGTTTTTCAATTTAGCCGTAGGCATATGTGGACAAGAACCCCAGACTGCTGAGCAAATACTTAAAGACTGCTCAAATATGATATACTGAGTCAAACTTACTGTCTTAGTCAAACAACACTGGACAGAAAACTACAAGAACCTATGTGTGAGCTACAAAAGACTGAAGTTCATACAATAGGCATTGAACGAGAGAGAGAGAAAGAGAGAAAGGAAGGCTATAAGGGATAACTTTACTAAAATAAGGATACAGGAAGAATAACAAAATTAATTGATTAATCAATATATCTTTATCAGACTACAACAAGGAAAATAGTCATTTCTTCTTCGACATCTTCGAACGATCCATAACAACCACTTATTAATCACTCTGTGTGAGTTGTTTGTGATCTGAGCCTAAGGGCTATTGTATGTTGTGCCAGTTATGCGCCTACAAGTAGACCAGCACATCCGATTTCTGTGATGCTTTTTATTTACTATGGTAGCTTCCCTAGTTCCTACATCAGTCGCATCTTATGACATGCCTGGTAGGTTGCTGTGGTACTATTCTTTGCTTCCCTTGCAGGCCTCGATACCACATGGTCGGAAGTAATTTAAAACATAACAAGTAAACTAACAAAATACTTATCTCATCACGAACAAATTAAATGTTGTGTATGACAATTCAAAACCTAGTCATCCATCACATGCTTATTCTTCTTCTTTTGCTGTCACACTGTTACCAGGTTGTTGCCAAGTGTCATGGTTTATCTCTTTTTATCTTGCACTGGGTGATAGTTATTTTTGCTTTTGACAGGATTCTACTATTCCATCTACCCATCTTTTCGTGGTCTTCTTTTTGCCTTCTTTCCTGATGTTCTCCTGTAAAAGTTTCTGTATATAGTGGAGTTTGGTTGCATTATTATTAAGTTGCCGAACCACTTCATTCTTTATTTCTCAATCCTATTCAAACAAGGTTCTATCCCAACTTTCTTTCTTATGCGAATTGATGACTCTATCTTTTCTGATTATGCTGGTGACTTTTTGTTGCATCGCATTTGTTGCAATGGCCATATCTCATTGTATTTCAGTGTTACAACTTTCAGACCATGTTGATTGGTGTCGACCGAGGGACAAGTGTTCAGGATCTGTTGGAGATGACATGCAGTAAAAGACAGCTCAATCCAAGAGATCACTACGTACGGATTAAGCCACTCGGATCAACTGACAATATATTTGTGATACCGGACAAGAATGAGAATATTAAAAAATTGGTGAGTTATTTCCCTTCTGTATACATTCTTTTTTAATGAACTAATCGAGAGTTTGTTTATCAGTTTGTAAATGACTAAAGTCTAATCTATGAAGATGAAGATTAGCTACAACATCACATGAATTCATTGCTAATAGCATGTAGGAAGTACAACATGAAAATCAACAAACAAAAGACCGAGACCATGAAAATCAGCAGAACACCCAGCCAAGCAAACATACAAATAGACAACACCAGAGTAAAGCAAGTTTCTGAATTCAAATATTTAGGCAGCATTTTTACAGAGGACGGAAAACTAGATAGAGAAATAGAGACAAGATGTCAAAAAGCAAATGCAGCGACCTAACAGCTGGCACCATTACTACAACACCCAAAGATCAAGATGGAAGTGAAAAGGCAGATGATAAAAAGTATTTTATACTAACACTGTTACTAGTGCCAAACTTGGTCTCTTACAGCAACACACCACAGAAAGCTCACCATGTGTGAAATGAAATGCTTGAGGAAGGCAGTGGAGTCACCAGGAAAGATAGACTACGAAATGAGGACATCAGAAGCAGAGTGGGCATAACTTCATGCACCAAATACGTTGAAAGACAACAAATGCAGCGGTTTGGACATTTAATGAGAATGAAATACAACCAACCACCAATAACAGCATACAATAAAAAGAGATCTGGTACTAGAGCTAAGGGAAGACCAAGAAAAGATGGATAGACAATATCAAGACCAAACTAAACAAACACGGATATAACACAACAAGGGCAACTCATCTGACCCTGGAATGCAAATTAAAGCTCCCACCCCTATGCTTAACAGCAAGAGGGGACAACCAACTACATCATCCACCTGGGCAAAGACATAGACAATATACTGATCAGTGTCATCAGAAACATTCGTCTTTACGGCTAGACAATGAATGCATAGATAAATAAAAGCCAAAGTTCAAACTTAGTCTTTGGCAACTATGTTTATTTTTAGTCTGATTAAACCTATTATTTATCTAGTGTGTCTGGAATGTTATAAAACCAAGTTGATGTTTGCAGCTTAATATAGGCAGACGATCGGTTGGTAAACAAATAAAATACTTTAAAAACACTCTTAAAGTGTTTCTAAAATGATTTGATATAGGTACCATGATCTGTTGTAGAAGACTACATATTTGTTATCAGTTGTAATGCAGTCTAACCAATTATTCATGATATTATTTTCAGCGTTATGATGCCATAGAAGTGTGCCAGAAGTGTATTTTCCAACTGGAACTAACCAAACTAACCAAAGATGGCATGTTTGGTTTCGCAGTTGAAGCTGAGTTGGCTGAAGATTTTGATAAGGATGATGAGCTTCGAGTTTATGTATGTGATGTCACAAAAGAAAGTGTTGCTGATAAAAGAAGTAAGATTTATGAAGTATTACATTTTTATAAAACATGCAAGTAAAACAAAATACTATATTATCATCATTATCATGTAGTATGCCTTTTGCAGAACATCCCTTTCAACACAGCCAGCTAGACCTAACCCTTTCGTCCTTCTGAACTGATATCATGTCTCACAGTATTTATTTAAGATGACACAATGTCAGTATACTGTCTCCCAGTATTTGTTAAGATAACACAAAGTCAGTATACTGTCTCCAGTATTTAGTTAAGATACACAAAGTCTGTATACTGTCTCCCAGTATTTGTTAAGATGACACAAAGTCAGTATACTGTCTCCAGTATTTAGTTAAGATAATACAAAGTCTGTATACTGTCTCCCAGTATTTGTTAAGATAACACAAAGCCAGTATACTGTCTCCCAGTATTTGTTAAGATAAACAAAGTCAGTATACTGTCTCCCAGTATTTGTTAAGATAACACAAAGTCAGTATACTGTCTCCCAGTATTTGTTAAGATGACACAAAGTCAGTATACTGTCTCCCAGTATTTGTTAAGATAATACAAAGTCTGTATACTGTCTCCCAGTATTTGTTAAGATAACACAAAGCCAGTATACTGTCTCCCAGTATTTGTTAAGATAACACAAAGTCAGTATACTGTCTCCCAGTATTTGTTAAGAGATAACACAAAGTCAGTATACTGACTAAGTTAGTTTACATTGCAAAGTAAATGTGTCTGGAAATCAAATAAAATACTGAGTGAAAGGGTTAAAGCTTTCGGCTTCTAGCAAGTTCTCTCAAATCCTCCGTTATGTTTCAAAGTTTCTTTAATGTCCTGTTGCTACCATTATCTTGGTTGTTCCCTGTACTGTCTTACAGGAACAATGCCCTCCATTACTATTTTATATAAATCACTTAGTTTATTGTGAGCAAATTATTCCGTACAAGATGTTGTTTCTCAAGGTAATCAGTCATTGTATCTGTGTGCTATGATGTTGTTGTGTGCGCTGATGCTGTGATCTGTGTGGTGTACACCAAGAATGTATGCTGAGCACCCATTAGGCCACCTATAGAACAGGCTCATCAAAATATCGGCCTGTGAATTGTGTGAATATTAAACAGGACACAAATTTATACAAACAGTAACTGTCCAATTTTACAAACAGAAGAACCCCACTTTAAAATACCACATCTGGAGTTATACTGTAGATACTGTAGCATGATATCAGATCTGGAGTTATACTGTAGATACTGTAGCATGATATCAGATCTGATTGGTCATAGGATGGCTCTCCAAACTGACTCATGTCATCTTACGAGTATATTGAGAAGTTTGTTTCTGTTTCTGAATTTATTTCAGCGCATCAGGTCATTTTAACAGTCCATAAGATTCTTAACATTATTCTGTAAAATCACATGAAGCCTGTAATAATATATAACTATGGTCTGTGGAGTGGAAGTTAGGTGTTTGCCTCTTGTTACAAAGGTACAGGTTTATGATCTCTATTTTCAGATCGCTGATCTCAGTGAGGAGATCTGAGTTCTTAGTCCATGGGAGAAGGACGATAAAACATACATCCCATGTTCAAGTTGGGCATGTAAATTGACAGTTGAAAATTGAGAAGAGTAGTCTGGAAAGCCGCTACCCAGGCAAAAGTTAGTAGAAATTGAGAAGAGTAGTCTGGAAAGCTTACCCATGCAAAAGTTAGTAGAAAATTGAGAAGAGTAGTCTGGAAAGCCGCTACCAGGCAAAGTTAGTAGAAAATTGAGAAGAGTAGTCTGGAAAGCTGCTACCCAGGCAAAAGTTAGTAGAAAATTGAGAAGAGTAGTCTGGAAAGCTGCTACCCAGGCAAAAGTTAGTAGAAAATTGAGAAGAGTAGTCTGGAAGCTGCTACCAGGCAAAAGTTAGTAGAAAATTGAGAAGAGTAGTCTGGAAAGCCGCTACCCAGGCAAAGTTAGTAGAAATTGAGAAGAGTAGTCTGGAAAGCCGCACCAGGCAAAGTTAGTAGAAATTGAGAAGAGTAGTCTGGAAAGCCGCTACCCAGGCAAAAGTTAGTAGAAAATTGAGAAGAGTAGTCTGGAAAGCCGCTACCCAGGCAAAAGTTAGTAGAAAATTGAGAAGAGTAGTCTGGAAAGCCACTACCCAGGCAAAAGTTAGTAGAAAAAGTTTTTAAAATAAAATTCCTACAAAATATTTTCATCATCTTCTAAATTACATCGGGAACCGTCGCCGGTGCTACAGAGTTTGTGCACTGCCGCTGAGATCTTCCTGTGTAAGAAAGAGATTGGAGCACACATGGTTACTCACTGAAGTGCTTCTTCTTCGAATGCTCCATATTAACCACTTGTTAACCACTCTGTATGATTTTATGTGATTTGAGCCTAAGAGCGATTATACGTTGTGCCAGTTATGCTACAAGTAGGCCAGCACATCCGATTTCTGCTATGCTTTTTATTTACTAGGGTAGCTTCCCTAGCACCTACATTAGTCACCTCTTATGACATGCCTTGTAGGCCGCAGTGGTACTATTCTTTGCTTCCCTTGTGGTCCCCGGCAACACAGGAGTGACTGAAGTGCAATGGCGATGATCCTATTTATCAACATATAACGTTATGAGTTTTAATTTCTGAGTTGTTGTTTTTTTCTAAATAGACACATACACACATTGTTTAATTTATTATAAATCTGTATTTGTTTTTAAAATCCTTGACAGGTTTGATGATTGGAGATGAGATTCTGGTGATTAACGGGAAAATTGTTTCGGAGCTTGATATGGTTTATATTGAGACTCTACTGCACGAGTCTCGAACCTTGTTCTTGACAGTGCGATCCATGCGTACCCAACCACCCAGAGTGGACTTTCTACAGAAACATGCAGATGCTTACATCGATAACATGGTGGTGCCACCTCCTCCAACACAATCTCGGTTATTAGACAGAACTATTGGAAATTTGATAGTACCTTCACCTTCTCTAGATAATGGTAATTTTATATAGTACTTTCTCTAGAAAATGGTAATTTTAATAGTACTTTCTCTAGATAATGGTAATTTTATAGTACTTTCTCTAGATAATGGTAATTTTATAGTACTTTCTCTAGATAATGGTAATTTTATAGTACTTTCTCTAGATAATGGTAATTTTTATAGTACTTTCTCTAGATAATTGTAATTTTTCTAGTACTTTTTCTAGATAATGGTAATTTTAATAGCACTTTCTTTAGATAATGGTAATTTTAATAGTACTTTATCTAGATAATGGTAATTTCATAGTACTTTCTCTAGATAATGGTAATTTTAATAGTACTTTATCTATATAATGGTAATTTATAGGACTTTTTCTAGATAATGATAATTTTATAGTAATTTCATTTTATAATGGTAATTTGGTAGCAATTTCATTCCTTCATCTTCTTTGAACGCTCCATATCGACCACTTATTAACCACTCTTTGTGATTTGTATGTGATCTAAGCCTAAGAGCGATTGTATGTTGTGCCAGTTATGCACCTTCAAGTATTTCAACCCATCCCATCATTTCTGCTATGTTTTTTATTTACTAGGTTAGCTTCCCTAGGCCCCTACCTCAGTCACCTCTTACGACATGCCTTGTAGGTCATAATGTTGCTATTCTTTGCTCCACTTGCAACAAATGGATGTGATTTCATTTTATAATTGTAATTTATTTATACTTTATTCTTATAATGGTAATTTGATATTACTCTCCTCCACGTAATGATAATTTAATAATTCATCATTTTCCGATAATGGTAATTATTTAGTTCTATCCTCATTCCCAACAATGGTAATTTCATAGTACTCTGGCTGTCTTCTAAAAAAAAGTAATTTTATATTACCCTCATAACCTTCTGATACAATAATTTGATTTCAACTTTCTGAAGTCAACACAAAAGAAACTTATCAATATCTTATATATATCTATACATAACCTGTGTCACTATAGCAACCATCTTTAACAACCGTATTAGAGACAAATGAGAAAATGTATGCTTTGTGTTTAAGTTGAACACATCAAATAGTTCTTAGCAGCTGAAAATCAATAACAATAGTTTGTAACAGCTGCCCAAACTAAATTTATTTTACAATTTATATAAAGCTTTTTACAGATTTTTACTATCAAAATTATGTTGGGGACCCTCGTTAGTACTTCATAATTTGTACACTGTTGCCGAGATCTTCCTGTGTAAGAAAGAGATCAGATCACACATAGTCTATCACTGAAGTGAAATCTTATTCTTCGTCATGTTCGTTCTTCCAAGTGACCAATTTAATCATTCTTATTGTGATATATAACTGATCTCTGACAAGAACAACTAACTTTAAACCCCTGTTGGTAGGCCCATACTTGTGTATGGTACCATACATGTGTAGGTCAGGGCTTCTGTTTTTCTCTTACTGAAGTGAAATGATGATGATCCTATAAATGAATCAATCAACAATTATTGTGTAGTTTAAATATCCAATTATATAACAAAAATTTTGTGATTAACATTGTTTGGGACTTCCTGAGAATTTGTGACAATATAGATGAGACTGCAGTAAAACTATTTGATTGGCGAAACATGTAATCACAAAGTACTGTAATTTTACAAATTACAAAAACAATGACAATATACAAAGTTTAAAATTTTTTCGACCAACAAGAAGGTTTCTAAATATCAAGCAGCCTGGGAAACAACAGGAAGAAAACCATCATGGAAGGAGGCATATCGGTAAGAGAGAAGAAATGGAAGGGGGAACCAGGCTGGAAAGAAGATGGATTCAGGATGTAACTTATGGTTTGAACATGACGGCTGCAGAGGCAGGACATCTGGCCTATGAGAGAGAGAAATTTCAGAGGACTGTTGGGGTGACAAAGTTCTGCTCAGAACAAGCTATTTGATGATGATGATATTCCTTAGTTTCCAGTGAAGCAATGTACGGAAATCTACACATCTGAGGTGGTCCAATCAGACCAGACCTGAAGACAACTGTGGGGGTAAACTGAATTCTAAAAAATAGAGAATAATAAAAATTACCTTAATATAAGCCCTCCCAGTCTAACAAGCTCCATTATGGCCTTCCTCATCCTCTGTGCATCCGAGAGTGGCTTGTTTACTATAACACCACCTTCTGATGACATATTCATTATCTCCTCCTTGCGACATATGGCTGTCACCTCGTCTGCACCCTACATTACATAAAAAATAACTCGTTACTCATATCGTGAGATAATAAATTGGAACATTATTATATCTTATTAAAGCAAATCAAATGATAGGGCAAATGGCGCCAATTTTAAGATGCAAACACGTCACCATGAACACAAAAAGAGCAATGTTTTACACAATATTTCTCCCCACATTATGTTACCAGTGCCAAACCTGGACGCTGACAACAAACGATAGAAGAAAACTAGTCACAACAGAGATGAAGTGTCTACGCAGAATGCTGGGTGTAACAAGAAGAGACCGGTTGAGAAATGAAGACATCAGGAAAAAGTGGATACAACATCAGTACTAGACTTCATCAAGAAACAACAAATTAAATGGTTCGGCACGTAAGCAGATTACCACCAGACAGTGCACCCCAAAGAGCAATGCTGCTCCGATACAATGGGTACAAAGCAAAAGGCCGGCCACGCAAAGATGGACCTCAGAGATAACAGAGGCGTAGAAAGAGACTATCTACGAAGCGCATACTAGGGCCCGTTTTAGAAATCTCTTCCTGACCTGACGCTGTGAGGCATACAGGATTCGAGAAAGAAGAAGAAGAAGATTCTGTTGACCTTCCCTTGGGAGAATAGGTCATCAACCATAGTTCTACAGCTATTCCTAAATCAAATTTTTAAAATTTGTCACTCCTGTTGTTCGTTTGCTTGATAAAGGCCTTGTTGGTCGGAACGCTTTGCTGTATTTTTTCATTGTATTTGTAATTTGTAAAACTACAGTACTTTGTGATTACATGTTTTGAGAATTTGTGACAGTTTTCTTATTCTGTGAATCTTGCAGTTGATGCATCTATTTTAACAAGCCATAAGGACAAGACATTAAGGATTCATTCACCATCTGCACATATAGATGCACTTTTGGAGGTACACATTTGTTTAAGGATATTAGCAATTATATTATTTGCAGACATTTTGTATTGTCATTTTAAGAAAACATTTTACACATCACTTACCAGATGCTTCAGACAGTGTTCATTTTCCGTCGCTTTTGGAGATATGATGTTTATTGTAGCATGGTTTATTTCATTGTTAAAATATGTAAGCCTATATATTTACATGAACTCATTTTGATTTGTATCAATTGTTAATTATTAACTCTGTATAGCAGAATCCTGGGAAAGAGCAAAAATAAAAATCATCTAAGCCACCAGAGCAGCGCAAGAAAAATACAGAAAACCATGACATTGGGCAACAACCCGGTAGCAGTGTGACGACACTGGGCAATAACCCGGTAGCAGTGTGTTGACAATGGAAGAAGAAGAAGAAGTTCATTGATTATTTTCAGTATCTGTCAGACTTGATAGAGAATGCAGACAAGAGAACCCAGTAGTCATGGCGGCAGAAGTTTGGGTGTTAACTCGCCTGAGAAATGCAGACCAGAGAACCCAGTAGTTGTGGCGGCAGATGTTTGGGTGTTAACTCGCCTGAGAAATGCAGACAAGAGAACCCAGTAGTCATGGTGGCAGAAGTTTGGGTGTTAACTCGCCTGAGAAATGCAGACAATAGAACCCAGTAGTCATGGTGCAGAAATTTGGGTGTTAATTGGTCTGAGAATGATGTAACAATTATACAGATGCGTCAGTGATTTAACTTGCAGTACTCATGAGATTTCCATGTCCCATGTTTCCTTGCCCAAAATGTTTCCATGTCTGAGAAATCCAAATGTTTCAATGTCCCATTGTGTCCATGCTCCATTGCATCAATGCTCCATTACTTTCAAAGGTAAATAATAAGTAAAGGAACCATTTTTCATACCATGAGGCAAATTGAGGAATACAGTGTTAGACAGATGTATTTTTCATTGACCAGTGGCACACGATGGGGGATGTGGTCAACATCAACAACACGATGTGGGATGTGGTCAACCAATGACACATGATGAGCGATGTTATCAGCATTAGCACACAATGGGTGATGTGGTCTCCATTGGGGAGGCTTGGAGAGGGATGCCCAGATCAGGAATAGCTGTAGAACTATGGTTGATGACCTATTCTCATAAGGGAAGGTCAACAGAATAAGATATAATAATGTTCCAATTTATTATCTCAAGATATGAGTAACAAGTTATTTTTTGTGTAATGTAGGGTGCAGACGAGGTGACAGCCATATGTCGCAAGGAGGAGATAATGAATATGTCATCAGAAGATGGTGTTATAGTAAACAAGCCACTCTCGGATGCACAGAGGATGAGGAAGGCCATAATGGAACTTGTTGAGACAGAGAGGGCTTATGTTAAGGTAATTCTTATTGTTCTCTCTTTTTTAGAACACAGGGCCAAGGGTCCTTTTACCTTGGTCTTTTAACGTTTTCTTCAGGTCTGGTCTGGTCGGACCACCTCAGATGTGTAGATTTCCGTACATCGCTTTACTGGAAACTAAGGAATATTATCATCATCAAATAGCTTGTTCTGAGCAGAACTTTGCCACCCCAACAGTCCTCTGAAATTTCTCTCTCATAGGCCAGATGTCCTGCCTCTGCAGCCGTCATGTTCAAACCATCAGTTACATCCTGATCTTCCTCTTCTTCTCTTTGCCGGTATGCCTCCTTCCATGATGGTCTTCTCAAGCACTTCATGTCTTTTTATATGTCCAAAATATCTCAATTTTCTCTTTCTTATTTGTAGCATCAGCCAGTTTTCTTTGATTTTGAATTATGTCTGGATAGAACTATTTGTTCTCTTTTCTGTCCATGATATCCGGAGAAATCTTCTGTAACACTTATATTCAAAAGTGCACATGTGTTTTTCCACTGCCGTATTAAATAATTCCATACTAAGGAATATACCAATTGCAATTTACCAAACATAATATAAAACACATATAAATTTTATGCATGAGAAAAGTAAAGTATTTTAGATATATAAAAAGTCACGAAGAGCTCGATAAGACCATCATGGAAGGAGGTATCGAGGAGAAGAGGAAGACCATGGAGAAGATGGGTTCAGGATGAAACTGATGGTTTGAGCATAACCACTGCAGAGGTGAGACATCTGTTCTATGAGAGAGAGAAATTCAGAAAGACTATTAGGATGGCAAAGTTCTGCTCAGGACACGCTATTTGATGAAGCTTGATACTTGGTTGGTTGGTTAACCAGCTGGATAATTATCTAGATAGGCCGCTAATTAATTATTTAGTGTCTGGTTAGTACTTAGAAAACTAGTTGTTAATTAATTAATTAGTAAGCTAACTAACTAGTTCATATGCTTGTTAACTAAGAAAACTAGTCGTTAGTTAATTAATTAGTAAGCTAACTAACTAGTTCATATGCTTGTTAACTATTTAGTTAGTTATTTAGTTGGCTAGTAAAGAAAAAAGAATTTAATTCCCTAGTTCACCCAGTTAGAAATTAGTACCCAAGCATGAGTTGTGACTTGACTTATTCCTCTTTGTTTCTTGGGAGGCATAGGGTCTCAGTAGTTGTTCTTGGGGAGCATTGGGTCTCAGTAGTGTTTCTTGGGGATCATAGGTCTCAGGGCTTAGGGACGAACAGGCGGGATTCCGGAAAGATAGATCTTGCAATGACCAGATAGCCACCTTAAGAATCATAGTGGAACAAACAATGGAGTGGCAGGCTCCGCTCTACGTGTGCTTTGTTGATTTTGAGAAGGCATTTGACAGCATAGATAGGAAATCAATGTGGGGGATCCTAAGAAACTATAGGGTGCCGGAGAAGACTGTCGACATCATCAGGCAGCTGTATGAGGGGTTTGCCTGCCAGGTTATTCATGATGGAAGACTGTCAGAGGAGTTCCAGGTCACTACTGGTGTTAGACAGGGATGCCTGCTGTCCCCCTCCTCTTCTTGGTGCTACTTGATTGGGTCACACGCACAGCCTACGCCAGGTCTGGAAAAGGCATACAGTGGACACTTATGTCAAAGCTAGAAGACCTGGATTTTGGGACGATCTCGCCTTGCTTTCGCATAGACTACAAGACATGCAGGAAAAAGTGGATGCTCTGGCACAAACTGCACAACGAGTCGGCCTTAAAATCAGTCAAGAGAAGACTAAAGTAATGCGTAGCAACAACATACAGCAAGATCCAATACTGATTGAGGGAAGGGACATAGAAGATGTGGATGAATTTGTCTACCTTGGAAGTAAGATCAGCAGATCAGGAGGTACAGATGAGGACATTAATGCTAGGATTAGGAAGGCCCGACAGGCCTTTGCGATCCTGCACATGGTGTGGAAGTCCGCTGCCATCTCCACGAAAACAAAGCTCAGGATTTTCAGCTCAAATGTGAAGTCGGTGTTGCTGTATGGCTCGGAAACTTGGCGAGTCACTAGGGCAAATACAAATAAGATCCAGACCTTGTCAACGGATGTTTTCAGGATTCTCAGATTGAAATGGTATGATAGAGTTACAAACACGGATCTGTGGATAGTAACAGGGCAGGAACCTATGATGACACAGGTCAAGAGGAGAAGATGGCGATGGATAGGCCATACCTTGCGGAAGACACAGTCGAGTGTCACTAGACAGGTGCTCAAGTGGAACCCGCAGGGAAAACGAAAAAGAGGACGCCCTAAGCAGACTTGGAGACGAGGTCTTACTGAGGAGCTGAAGGGTGCTCAATTGACCTGGGAGACCATAAAATAACAGCCAGAGACCGAGAAGAGTGGCGAACAACTGTTGAGGTCCTATGCTCCACGAGGAGCGGAGAGGATTAATGATGATGATAGGGTCTCAGTAGTTGTTCTTGGGGAACATAGGCTCTCAATAGTTGTTCTTGGGGAGCATAGGGTCTCAGTAGTTGTTCTTGGGGAACATAGGCTCTCAATAGTTGTTCTTGGAGAGCATAGGGTCTCAGTAGTTGTTCTTGGGGAACATAGGCTCTCAATAGTTGTTCTTGGGGAGCATAGGCTCTCAATAGTTGTTCTTGGGGAGCATAGGGTCTCAATAGTTGTTCTCCACTTTTCCCTGTCTATGGCTATTTTCTTTATGGCTTCAAAGGATAGTTCAGCATCCTTTGGTTCCCCATGATTTGTAAGACATGTTGAAATTATCACAACAGTTATTGTGTAAGTGCTTTAAAGATGATATTTTCAGCATACTGTAAGAGACAGTGCAGCTATGAGATATCCTATGTACAGTGATGCTCATTAGTATATTACATGGGGACTGCCTAGAGTAGTTGATAGTAGCTCGGCCTGCTAGCTGTGAGACGCCTCATAGCTCGGGTTCGAACCTACTGTCCGGCATTTGTTCGAGTCCCCTGGTCTTACTCAGGACGATAACGTGAGTACCTCTGAAGTCGGAGAAAATCTGCCTGTATGGCGAGGAATACTAATTACGAGTACATTGAACACACGGCTGCCATCGTGAAATGAAGTTTACAAATGCACGCTGCTGCCATTGTAAGAAATTGGGAAAACGGATTTTCACGCAAAATTCAGTTTCAGAGATGAAACTTCGTCTGAGTTGAAAGCGGACGAAAAAAAAAAAAAAGTATATTACATAACAGAAACATATGAACATAAAATGGAACAAATTTAGGAGAGGTGATGAAATCTGAGAAATGTCTGTTCAACTCCTAGTAACAACTGTTATACGATAGAGAATGGCGATGCACGTAATAACAAAGTACTGTAGTTTTTACATGTTTGCCATTCTACATAGTTTTACTGCAGTCTCCATCTATATATGATAGAGAAGAGAAAGTTATATTGGGCATATTATGAGAAGAAATGATCACAGAATCACAAAGTAGACATTGAAGTGGAAGGCAAATATTTCACGAAGGAAAGGAAGTCCTAAAGAAACACTGAAACAAACTTTATTGAAACAGGCAAAAAATATCAAAATCATTTCCATAGAAGATTTAACAAATTGCCAGGATAGAGCAGTATGGAGAAATAGTTTGCACTCCCTATGTAATGTATAATGGTACAAGAGGAATACCCTACAATTTTATAGATCAGAATGTAAAACATCTTTGTGAGTTAATTTGTTTCTGAAACGTTTTGAAACACGTAAAAACAAATCACTGTAGTAAAAAAAAAAACAGTATTATCGATATAAGGACAAAACTGCAGTAAAACTTATGTGGCAATGGCAAAAACACGTAAAAACAAAGTACTGTAGTTTTACAAACACAAAAACAATACACAGTGACGTTTTGAACAAAAGGCCTTTATCAAGCAAAGAATACAACAAGGAAGATTAATTATTAGAAAAGATGGTGTAAGTAAGAATCCTTAATTATTCAGAAAACAGATGTAGTGTGTCGTGTAAGAAGTGAAGAAATCCTTAATTATTCAGAAAACAGATGTAGTGTGCATGTAAGTAAGAACTAATATTCAGTGAAGTTCAAGATGAAACCTTAATTATTCAGAAAACAGATGTAGTGTGCTGTGTAAGAAGTGAAGAAATCCTTAATTATTCAGAAAACAGATGTAGTGTGTCGTGTAAGAAGTGAAGAAATCCTTAATTATTCAGAAAACAGATGTAGTGTGTCGTGTAAGAAGTGAATTTCTTCACTTTTTTGTATCTTTGCTTAATAAATGTCTTTTGGTTGAAAGTGTTTTGTCATTGCTACATAGTTTTACTGCAGTCTTCCCTTATACCAATAATACTATTGTTTTTGTATTTTGTAAAACTACAGTAATCCAAACAAATCACAAACAGGCTAAAAATGAGAATGATCAAATGCTATATATATCCTATATTAATGTATGGCTCGGAAACATGGACAATGAACAAGCAGTTAGAAGACAGAATTGATGCATTTGAGATGTGGATATATAGAAGAATAGGCAGAGTTTCATGGACAGAAAACAGACAAATAAACAAGTTTTAGTAAAAATAGGCATGAAGAAACAATTATTAAGAGAAATAAAATTCAGACAAGTAAAGTATTTTGGGCACATAAAAAGACATGACACCATGATAAAACATTTACTAGAGGGGAAAGTTGAGGGGGAAGAGCAAGAGGAAGACCGAGAGATAAGTGTGGGAAACTTTAAGAAATGGACAGGCTACAGTCTGGCAGTGTGCAACACCAAGGCGAAAGACAGAGGATGCTGGAGATTCATTGCAGCCAACCTTCGATGTGGAGACGGTACCTGATGATGATAATGAAAACTACAGTAGGTCCCCCCTACTTTGTTTTTATGTGTTCGCCATTGCTACAATAACAAAACAATTGTTCTATATTTTCCAGGACTTGAAATGTTTAACTGATCGTTACTTGGAACCTCTTAAAGAAGAAACTTTTCTGACATCCGGTGAAATTGATCAGATGTTTGGTAACATCCAGGAAATTGTAACATTCCAACAACGATTTCTTCACAGTCTGGAGGAAGCAGTAGAAGCTGTGTCTGATTTCTTCACTACCAACGACATTACACATTTCAAGGTTAGTTCAAAGGTTACTGCATATTGAACTGATCTATGTCATCATCATCATCAAATAGTTTGTCCTGAGAAGAATTTTGTCCCCCTAAAAGTCCTTAGAATTTCTCTCTTTCTCATAGGCAAGATGTCCCACTTCTGCTGCTGTCATGTTTAAATCACCAATCACATTCTGAATCCATCTTCTCTGTGGTCTTCCTCTTTGCCAGGATGCCTTCTTCCATAAGTCTTTTCCAACCATTTATTTCCTTTATATGTCCAAAACTTCAATTTTCAAATTCTTATTTGTAGTATCAGCAAATTTTCTTTAGTTTTACATTCTTTCTGGATAGATTTACTTCTTCTCATTAATGCCCATGGCTACATATCCTGTGTCATAAAATTCATCCAGAGATGCTAAAGCGCTGCTCCTCCTGGGCATAGTTAATAATCCAGAAAAAGATATATCTGATGGAAAAATTGTTTCAAAATCTGAATATAAAATATTGTCAGTAAATGTGACTTAACGCTGTCCTTTATTTTAAAACGGTGTGTAAATGATTCAAATGATAGTTGCAAATCTACAACACTAACCAGACTTCACGAATACCAAGTCAGGAGCACTTTACTGGTAGCCAAAGAAAAATAATAAACAAACATAGAACTGGTGTTGTTATTTGCCACATGCTGAGAGACATACTGAGGAGGAGATTTGAACCCTTATGGACTTCAAATTGGTTCAATGTGCAGTGATAATGATCTGACGACTAAACTAAACTTTATTTTAAAAAATTATTTGTTGAACTGATTGTGCAGGAAGTCTTAATGGTGCTTCACACTCGTTTTAAAAGTACTAGGTTTGTATCCCATAGGGAATGATCCTGTTATTTTTCTTCTGTAGTCCCTGATCTCAGTGTATGTTAAAGTGTGTTTCCTCCTATTGTAGATGTACTTTTTCTTCTGTGATCCCTGATCTCAGTGTATGTTAAAGTGTGTTTCTAGTCCTCCTATTGTAGATGTACTTTTTCTTCTGTGATACCTGATCTCAGTGTATGTTAAAGTGTGTTTCTAGTCCTCCTATTGTAGATGGACAATACAGTGTAGCTCCTGTGTTCATGTTGAGCCATTAGAAAAACCCTTGTGGCAAAAATCGTTAAATTGAGAATTACAAATTAAACTTCTGCAACGACTGTATCATTTTTATGCGTTTAGGGGCCTACCAAACCAATGTGCAACATATACACGTTCTTGGTAAAGATCAAACATTATCACAAAGAGTGATTAAAATTGATTGTAAAGAACGAATGCAAAGTAGAAGAAGAAGATCACCACAGACTTGTGTTATGAAAGAAATATATTTAATGAAATAAATATTGTTATTTTTGTTCCCCAGAAAGTTCTGTTTTCTGTTGGTGGATCATTTTTATATTATGCCAATCATTTCAAAGTGTACAGTTCATTTTGTGCTAGCCATTCTAGATCCCAGAAGATTCTTAATCCAGGTAAGCACTCTTAATCCAGGTAAGCATGCTTAATCCATGTAAGCACTCTTAATTCAGGTAAGCACTCTTAATTAACCCAGGTAAGCACTCTTATTCCAGGTAAGTACTCTTAATCCAGGTAAGCATTCTTAATCCAGATAAACACTCTTAATCCAGGTAATCACTCTTAATCCAGGTAATCGTTCTTAGTTCAGGTAAACATATGGTGGCCATTTTATGGATTTGTTTATAATTGAATGGAACTAGGTTTGTATTGAAGAACTAGATTTGTATTGAAGAACTAACTTTATAACAGACTAATTATGTGCAAAGACAATGGATAAAATGAATACAAAATGTGACAATCCAGACACTGACCTTCATCTTTGTCCCAGGCCATACTGGGGTGAAGGGTAAGGAGAGAGTAGATGTATTAGCAAGCAATGCTGCGATCACGAATGGGTCTTCTATGGGCAAAAGTGACATTGTCAATTCTCTAAAAGAAAATATATGTACTGAGGATTTCAATGAAGATAAAAGGTATTCTATATTTCGACTGTGCAAGGTAGGCATAACAATTAATGCGCCAAGACAAGAAAACCATGGGAGAAACGGTCATCATAGTATTTTTGGTATACCTACAGGTGATCAGTCACCTGTAGCATATGTCAAAGAGAATGGATGCTGATGACTCCAATAGCTTACCAGTTAAACACACCTCTTATTCTGCTAACAAGCATGTTGTTCTACTGTATGATTTAAAACTCTTGAAAGTCCTGGATAGTTTCAACAACATGCTTGATGTCTTCATCCAACAGATAGTCATTTTGAAACCAAAGAATGTCCTCCATCAATTTAAACTACCCAACAACTGGTACTATTGTTTAACGTGGTGTAGAGGTAAGGTACTCGCCACTTGTTCCACAGGTACTCGGTTCGCTTCCCACATGAAGAGATCAGGATATTTTTCCAGAGATCCCTGTTTTCAATGTAGGTGAGAACAAGTTTCTAGTCCTATCAGAGACGGGCGATAAAACTGAGGTCCTGTGTTCAAGTTGAGCAAGTAAAAGAATGATTGGCTGTTGAAATTCAATAAGAGTAGGCTGCAAAGGTGCTGTCCTGGCAAAAGTCATGAACAAATGATTAACTCTTTCCACGCTTTAAGCCGCACACTGCGCCACGGCGGAAGTCCGTAGCACGCTATTAGCCGCACACTGCTCCATAGAGTTGCTTCCCTTATAAGAAGTCTTTCTAGTTTTACTTCTACTATTTTACTTATACTACTTTTTAACCTTGTTATTCTATTAGGTTGTCCAGTTTTCTTCAATTTAGTATATAATAATATATATATGTTTATTTATTGACGAGTAGTTGGGATTGTTTTTTTGTTTTTTGTCTTTTTTACCTCCTTGAATTAACTGCTTAAAAATTGAGGAAATAACTGCTTAAAAATTGAGGAAATAACTGCTTAAAAATTGAAAATAACTCGCATGGAAAGAGAACATAAAATTCCTACAAAATTTCCATTATTTTGCGAATGACATCAGGGACCCTTACCAGTGCTACAGAGTTTGTGCATTGCTGCTGAGATCTTCCTATGTAAGAAAGAGATCTGAGCACACATGGTTATCCTATCATCAATCAATCAATCAATCAATCAATGATTAAGGAGGTTGACTGAAGAAGTTGATTCTCTAATTAAACTAGTTAACATTTTTACCTTTTGGTGATTTTTGCTTTTAACTTTTTGTTAGATGCCAACGAAGCCTTGCGTGAGTTCCTGCGGGCCAGGAATCCCAAGCAACAACACTCTGCCACATTGGAATCTTATCTTATCAAGCCCATTCAAAGAATTCTCAAGTATCCGCTTCTTTTACAACAGCTGTGCAATATGACACATGTTGAAACAGAAGAACATCATCACATATCAGGTAACTTTATTAACTCTTTGTCTTTGACTGTCTGAAAATTTGTTGGTTTGTAAGCTTTGCAATTCTTTGTTGAAATAAAGAAGTATTTTTATAGTTAGCCTGATAAATGTTAGTAATGTCGCCTCTTATGACATGCTTTGTAGGTCCCAGTGGTACTATTCTTTGCTTCCCTTGCAGGCCCTGGAAACAGTCGGAAGATCAAATTATCAAATGTTGCTATAAACTCTGGCCATGAGAAAGGACAACTCAGTAACCAATCCAATCTGTGACCTTGAAAACACCATTGGGAGATGAAAACACTTATAGATGGCCCGTACAAAAAACACACCTAGACAGAAAACACACCTAGACAGAAAACACACCTAGACAGAAAACACACCTAGACAGAAAATACACCTAGACAGAAAATACACCTAGACAGAAAACACACCTAGACAGAAAACACACCTAGACAGAAAACACACCAAGACAGAAAACACACCTAGACAGAAAACACACCAAGACAGAAAACACACCTAGACAGAAAACACACCAAGACAGAAAATACACCTAGACAGAAAATACACCTAGACATAAAATACACCTAGACAGAAAACACACCTAGACATAAAATACACCTAGACAGAAAACACACCTAGACAGAAAATACACCTAGACAGAAAACACACCTAGACAGAAAACACACCTAGACAGAAAACACACCAAGACAGAAAATACACCTAGACAGAAAATACACCTAGACAGAAAACACAGCTAGACATAAAATACAATCTGTTCTTCAGAAGATGTAATGTGTCAGTGATGATACAGAAAATAGGATGAATCAGATCACACACAGAGTAAACATCAAGATTGAAGTTCAGTGGTCAGATCTATCATCATCATGTTGTTGTGCCAACCAGCAACAACCAGCAACAACCAGAAACAACCAGCAACAACCAGCTACAACCAGCAACAACCAGCAACAACCAGCTACATAAGAGTTGCGATAACTCAATAATTAGTGCACTTACTTCAGTTTAGTTTAATCGTCGGATCATCATCACTGCACAACGAACCAATTAGTTCATAAGTGCTCCAATCTCCCCCTCAGTATTTCCCTCAGCGTGTGGCAACTAACGACACCGATTCTTTGTTGGTTTACTATTCTTCTGTGGCTACCAGCATAGCATTCTTGTCTAGCTACACCACACTTGACTTGGAGTTCTTGCAGTCTGGTTAGTGTTGTATATTCACTACTATTACTTGAATAATGAATAGCACTTGCTTTATAAGTGCTTGATCCCAGAATCAAATTTTACTTTGGGAGTGAAGTTTATCTTGATTGCAGCCATTCTCAGATCAATCCAGCAACAGTTGGGTACCAGCAAAACATTGGGACATAAAGGTGGCCAACATGATGTTGATCATATCATCCAATTGAACCTGCCTCGATCACATGAAAATACCGCAACAAATAAACATACAAAACAGCAAACTTGTATTGCTTTGCTACTGCATGTCAGTCCTGCAGTCCACACAAAGGGAACCACAAGATAATATGGAGAGAGAGCTGACACTACAGCTAAACAAGCTCTCAGAACACAACCAAATTATTCTCCAGTGGATATCAGCCCACTGTGGCGTACCTGAAAATGAGAGAGCAGACAGGCTGGCTAAGGAGGGAACAAAACTGATACAACACAAACACCCAGTGTCATTACCAGAAATCAAGACAATCAAGCAAAAATACAAAGAGTTGTGGAGGCAACAAACCCGCAGCAAACATCCACAAGATCACATCAGTAGACTAAACAGAAAACAGCACACAACAATCTTTCGCCTAAGAACAGCTCACTGCAGGCTCAACCACCACATGCACAGAATAAAGCCTGCTCAGACTGCACAGTGTGCATGCCAGACAGAAACACAGACTCCAGAGCACATCCTGCAGTCATGTCCATCATACATACACCAACGAAATTAAACATAGCCTCATGAACAAAGTTTACAGAGCAAGCTATGGGAACTCTTGAGGAACTCCAACTGACATGCAGCTTCATAGAGGCAACCCATCTCATGGTTTCGACAAGCATACAAAATCGAACACGAAGAAGAAGAGGAAGAACCTGCCAACAGTTTTTTTTGATTGTTTGATCACAAAGAAAATGTTCTGTGTTGTGCTAATCTGTCCTATATGCTATATGTTAATCAATTGCAATACTGTATGCTTGCAGAGGCTCTGAAAGGGATGGAGGCAGTTGCTGAACATATCAACGAAATGCAGAAAATTTATGATGAATATGGATTAGTTTTTGATGAATTAGCTAAGTCACACAAGGAGAATAATCCTCATGAAACTGTAAGTTAGTACTAGGTTTATTTCTTCATAGCTAGTAGATTGTTATACTGTAGCACATGGAGTACACAATATTATTTGTTGTTACTTTTGGTTTAAATGAGAATGTAATACAACCAACCACCAATAACAGCATACAAAAAAGAGATTGGGTACTAGAGCTGAAGGAAGACCAAGAAAAGATGGATAGACAATATCAAGATCACACTACATAAACACGAATATAACCCTACGCTTAACTCAAGGCTGGACAGCCAACTACATCTTCCACGTTGGAATAGACAATAGACTTTTGGTTATTGGTTACTGAACTGACACCATATCACTCCAGGCAGACCCATGAGTGCTCGGTCTTCCCCAACAGATATCAAAGGATATGCATCCTGATGGTTCCTGGGGTTTGCTGGTTAAACACAATTCTCTCTCCACCCCTCAAGCATACAGCTGTACTTGTACAATGTGTAATTCTAAACTTCTTAAATTGTTGGATTGATTCAACGTCTATTTTAGTGTCCTCATCCAACAGTAGGTCAACAAGAGACTGAAAAATATCCCCCTTATCCATCCTAAACTCCTCAACAATCAATGCTTTCAATGCAAGCATATCCGCTCTCTCGTTGCCGTGAACACCCGCATCACCAGGACAATAGATATGTGAGTATTTGGAGGCTGGAAACCTCTATAGACGACATCCACTCATAGCGCAACCTGCCATTCTGAATTTTCTGAAGCATTAATTAAAAGTCAGGTATAATAACAGCCATAGTTAACAAAGTTTCCAGACAGCCATTGGAGGGTAGGAGTAACGGTCTCAACCTCCATCTTCATACTGGAAGTAGTTGTCCTGTATGTTCCATTTCTATTTGTTCCATTTGTTGTTAAACTAGAATTGTATCATTACGCACCATTACTATGCCTAAATTCGAGGGTCTCAATGGTGAAGTCATTTGACTGTCGTACTGAAGGTTGAGAGTTAGAATCCAAACTGACATACATGTCTAATTTTTTTCATAAGATCTCTATTATTGTTGCCAAGCTACAGAGTTCATGTTTTGTGCAATGCTCTCAGCAGATGGCATGACATCTCTGCTGACAGAGATGGAGCCATATGGAAAAACTCAGTGCAATGAAGTCAATCCATTGCCTATAGACCCTTTGGATGCCCGAGTGGTTACCGGAGGTATAAAGAATAGAACCACTGTTACCTGCCACGCATGTCATTAGAGGCGACTAAGGAGGTTTGGGTGTGGCCAGCTACCCACACCGTAAAAAACACTAGATGGCTACAGAACGGAGAACGAACCGAGTAAACACTGACTGAAACCGGACATATCACCAAAGGATAAGCACCAGAGCTCCAAATGGTGCTGAAGATGTGATGTAAAACACACCAATGCTACGGCTGCATGAATCAGATTTCCACATGAATAGAATTTATGGGGAGATCTGGTACATCGGTCTGGGCGGTGATCGCGCGCGAGAGAGCGAGAGAAACCCTTTGGACTATTCCTAAATTCATAGCTGGGAAACATGGAACAAAAAAGTAAATTAAAATTAATTAGACATGCATATGACTGGAGAGCCGCTGTAGCGTAGTTGTTAGTGAACTCGCTCGCAAGGCTGGTGGTCTGGGTTCAGCTCCGCAATGCGCATGGAATTTTTCCCGACCACGACAGCTCTCAGGTCGACCCAGCCTCAACTGGGTACCAGACATGCTCTGGGAAGTAAAGGTGGCCGGCGTGATGCTGACCATATCACCCATCGTGTGCAGACGGTCAATGAAAAATACAGGCCTAACACTGTATTAACCTATATACCACGAGGTATGAAAGGGTTCCTTTACTTTTTCCTTTTATGACTGGAATGGTAGGCAAAGAAAAAAAGGGCAAGGCCCAAAAACATTTACATAGTAATAAACATTAGCAGGGAGGTTCATCTTTCATGGCCATAGCTGAGAAGACGACACAGAATAGAAATCAGGTCAGAGGGATGGTTGTAGCCTTATGTTGTACTGTAAGCACGAAAGTTTACTAATACGAGTAAGAGAAAAATTACTTTTCTTTTATTAATAATTTATATTGTAATTTTTTTCAGCACATCGAACTGAATGTTGGTGATTTGCAAATGTATGGAACAGTTGAATGGGTTAATATTGCAGATCACCTGGGTAAAATCAAGAAATCTGCTGAGTTTGAGAATATTGTGTTTGTATTCAAGGCTGGTGTCACTTTTCTTTGCAGAGAAAGGTTAAAACGAAAAAAATCTAAGGTAAATTAATGCTTGTTTTTTTTTTCTTGATATATATTAAAACCATTTGAGACCACCTCCACTTTTGTCCCTGGGCACGCAGGAGTTAGGGGTAATAAATGAACTGATAGACTGACTGGCTTGGCTACAATATCAGAGGGAGCTGCCATGGACCAAATTGACATTCTTCACGCATTGAGTCTTTCCGAACAGAGGAGTTTAAGGGTTGTGAATCCCACTCGCTGACCAGGTTGAGAGAGATGTGTGTCTATGTTGGTGAAGCCTGAAAAGAACGACATACTAAATATGCAAAGAGATTGATTAATCAACATTGAACCGCCCGAGTGGTTACCGGGGCCCAAATTTTTGATGTAAAGAATAAAACCACTGTTACCTGCCACGCATGTCGTAAGAGCGACTAAGGAGGTTTGGCTGAAATCGGATGCACATGTCCTAAACGTAGAAGTCTATGCATTTAGGGGCCTACCAAACCAATGTGCAACGTATACACGTTCTTGGCAAAGATCAAACATATCACAAAGGGTGATTAAAATTGGTCGTAAAGAACGAACGCAAAGAAGAAGAAGATCAACATCGAACGGGTGTGTTGGGTCGCTGGGCGCTGCTGGGATTTTTAATCGGGGATCGGAGCATCTATGTACATGTCTGAAATGCTATGATGATAGTCCTCATATATCTGACATATAATTAAAGTTTGAAAGATTTTGTTTTTGTTGCAAATAATATTGATCTAACATTAATTTGTGTTTTAGTCCCTGTCAACAAGATCATCATTGATTGAAGTTTCGGAGACAATAGAACGTTACAGAACTTTAATACCTACACAAGAAGTTCAAATTCGACCTGGTAAAGTTGGAGATATGGACAGACATTATTGGTGGGATTTAGTACATTCTAGATCTGAGCTAGAAGGCAGACCTGAAAAAGTGTATCAGTGTTGCAACAGGTTAGTTGATTTTTAAAATATAACAGTATTCTCTCTCTGCCTTTTTAAGCCGGATTGTGACATAAGCCCTCAACCAACTCATGCCAAGTCTTCCTATCTCTAGCTATCTCCTGCAGCTCCCTCCATTTCTTCTTTATATTGTTGATCTCTACCTTCAAATCCCATCTCAATGTATTTCTTGGCCTCCTTCTTTTGCTGTCCCTGTGGGTTCCAGAAAAGGACCCTTCTTGTTATAATTCCTTCTGGTTTTCGCAAAATGTGTCCTATCCAGCGTCATTGTCATTTTTAACCTCTTGGTTCACTGGAATCTGTCTTGTTTTCTCTCCATAAGTTCCTCATTTGTAACCCTATCATACTATCACAGTCCCTCTATAGCAGTATTGTTCAAGGTTAATTGATTTGAAAAAAGTATAGGAGTTATGTTGCAGGATTGAGCAAAGCACAGTTGCAAAAATAACTACATGGGAAATGCGATGCCTATTAAAAATTACCAACACCATCAGAAAAGACGGTCACAAACATCAGCATAAGAAAAAAGCTGGGACAGAACCTTGCTTGAATTACATTTGAGAAAAAAAAAATGAAGTAGTTCGGTAAGAATGCAATCAAACTCCTCTGTATACAGTCTTCTACAACAGAACATCAGGAAAGAAGGTGGGAGGAAAACCATGAAAAAGTTGGATAGATGGCATAGCAGAATCCTGTCAAAAAGCAAAGATAACTATCAGCCAAGCCACTAGAGAAGCTGAAGACAAAAACAGAAAACCACAACACTGGACAACAACCCAGTAACTGTGTGACAACAAGAGAAGTTACAGGTTAATTGATTTCAGTAATTATTTTTTGTATCTACACTTTCACCTTCGATGTCTCTGCATGATTATGAACATCAGGTAGTACAACAAGATAACCAGCTCTGAAGTAGGGTTGCAACTTGCAAACTTGCCTTCCATCATGGACATGCTCAGTAGAGGATGACTAAGATGGTTGGGGTATGTGAGAAGAGTGGAAGCTTGTCACATACCAAAACAAATGTTGTTCTGTGAACGTTCCGAGGGGAAGAGGCACCAGGGCAGACCACTACTTAGACATAAAGATGTCTGCAAGGTCTCAATGAAAATTTCTATAGGTCCCAGCACATGGGGAAAAATTAGCTGCTGACAGTTGTGTGGAAGCGTATATTGCGCAAGGCGCAGTCTTTTAAGAAGAGACTTATGTATGAGCTGAAAGACGAGAGAAAATGAAAAATCAGAAGTTGTCACAGTAAAGCACTTGACCGTCTGTAAAGACGAATAGGCCATATATATATATATATATATATACACTATATATTCTAACTGATTATAGATAACAATTGACCATCCATGATGTCATTACAAGACATCCGTTTTAGAAACAATGACTTTATCAGATTGAGCACTTCTTTCTTTAAGACTATTGAAACTACAATCAAGTGGCATCACCACCAGTAGGCCCTACACAGACTGTCTAATCTGATGATAAAGAGAATATCTGTCCATGTTATATGGAGGTTCTTCTATAACATGTTCAATTCACTGTACGGCCAAGGATTTTTTCTGTTGTGGACATAAATGAAAAATCCTAACCTGAACAGCTTTGCGGTGACTGCACTAGTCATGCGGCCATTAAATTCCTCATGCTGTCGTCCCACAGGCTCTAGACCGCCCTAAAAAGCTGTACTACAGGCACTAACAATAGTTTTTCTTTTGTATAAAACATATTCAAAAGCACATATATATGGAGACATGTTATTTACTTATTTGTATTTATTGAACTGTTTCCCATTTTCTATGCAAATTTCCTGAAACATGACATGTATTTGTTTTGTTAATCTTTATTTCAGTACAAGTGAAGCTAAATCTGACTTTATGAAGGTGATCAGGCAGACAATCAGAGAAAGTGTTCGGAAGATGATTATTCCCTCTCCTTCCACTGCTCGCCATCACCCTCATCTTTCGCATACAAGACCATTCTCATCTTCACCAACTTCCCACAGTCCTACACTGTCATCAGAATCAGGCTGCTCAGAAGCTGCAGTGTCTCATCCCCTTTCTAGTCCTCAACTGGCATTGTTCAAGCGCCGCATGAAATCCTTGGATGCAGAGAGATATTCCGTGGATTTAGACAGTAAAGTCTGTGATACAGACCTGGAATTGAACGTTCGAGCACGTAGCAAAACTGTCGGTGATCTTAATGAAGTCAGCATGGATGAATCTGGAGGATTTGTCCCGGGAACTCTAGAACCAGCAACTGGAGACAAGAATAAAGAAAATAGTTCATGTTCCTCAAATTCAAATCTCAGTTGTTCTAGCCAGACAGGCAGTCAAAGTGGCTCAGCTAAACTTCAGTATGCAAGTACAGACCCTCTGCATTACTCATCTAGTTCTGTGAATTCTTCCGAGCGAGCTGGTGCCATTTCTCCTGTGTGGAAGAGGTCAGATGGAAAAGTAAAGTCTTGCTTACAGGAAGACAGTAACTCAACGAAGAGTGGAGGTGAGAGTAGTAGTAATTCAGCGGATAGTATTCCCCCTCCAAGACGAGACACAAAAACTGTTGTGTTTGCTCCTATGCGAGGGACAGTGTCTGCTTTGAAGGACTTGAGTGTTGAGAGTGGAAGTGCTGTGTCTGCCTTGAAGGACACGGAGTGTTGATGGGGTAGAGTTTTGTCTGACTTGAATGACACAGAGAGATTTGATGACGGTGTCTGTCCTGAATGACACAGAGAGATTTGATAATGGTGTCTGACCTGAATGACACAGAGAGCTTTGATAATGGTGTCTGCCCAATGACACATAGCTTTAATGATGGTGTCTGCCCTGAATGACACAGAGAGCTTTGATGATGGTGTCTGCCCTGAATGACACAGAGAGCTTTGATGATGGTGTCTGCCCTGAATGACACAGAGAGCTTTGATGATGGTGTCTCCCCTGAATGACACAGAGAGCTTTAATGATGGTGTCTGCCCTGAATGACACAGAGAGCTTTGATGATGGTGTCTCCCCTGAATGACACAGAGAGCTTTAATGATGGTGTCTCCCCTGAATGACACAGAGAGCTTTGATGATGATGTCTGCCCTGAATGACACAGAGAGCTTTGATGATGGTGTCTCCCCTGAATGACACAGAGAGCTTTAATGATGGTGTCTGCCCTGAATGACACAGAGAGCTTTGATAATGGTGTCTACCCTGAATGACACAGAGAGCTTTGATAATGGTGTCTGCCCTGAATGACACAGAGAGCTTTGATGATGGTGTCTGCCCTGAATGACACAGAGAGCTTTGATGATGGTGTCTGCCCTGAATGACACAGAGAGCTTTGATGATGGTGTCTGCACTGAACGACACAGAGAGCTTTGATAATGGTGTCTGCCCTGAATGACACAGAGAGCTTTGATAATGGTGTCTGCCCTGAATGACACAGAGAGCTTTGATAATGGTGTCTGCACTGAACGACACAGAGAGCTTTGATAATGGTGTCTGCCCTGAATGACACAGAGAGCTTTGATGATGGTGTCTGCCCTGAATGACATGAGGAACAGTGATATAGATGTCTGCCTTGATTGACACAGACAGCTTTGATAATGGTGTCTGCCCTGAATGACACAAGGAACACTGATGATGGTGGGGACTGTGTCTCTCTTGAATTACGCGAAGAGAACCGGTAGTGATGGGAACTACTCAAAGTAGTTCGCTTGTGTGTCTTTCAGTGTATGATACTGACAGTGGTGGGGCTATGTCTGACTTGAAGGAGACAGGTAGTACTGACAGTAGTAGGACTGTGTCTGCCTTGAAGGACACACAAAGAGAATATAAAGTGATTGAACTGTGTCTTACACAACTCAGCAGGTTCTGAAAGAGCTGTGTCTGCCTAGAAGAACATATAAGATGCTGAAGAACTATGTTTGTTTCGACATACACAGATCTGCCTTCAAGGACACATAATATGCTAAAATGGCCGTATATGCTTTGAAAGACACAAAAGTTGCTGAAAACTGTGTCCACCCTGAAAGCTGCATGGGTAATTGCAAGTTTATTTATATATCAGCCTACTGAAAATCATGTGACCAAGGCAGTATACAAAAGATATTGCTTTATGATGGAGGCACCAGCTTGTACTCCAAATATTTATAAAGTAGAGCAGTTGAAAGCACATCTTGAACATCAAAGTGACAGAATCAACAAACTAAAAAGAAACAAGTGTAAAATATTAATTTAACCCCTTCGCTCCTCTGAGCCGATATATTGCCTTGCAGTACTTTTTAAGATGTCACAAAGGCAGTATACTAGCTAATACAGATAACATTGCAATATAAATAAGTTCAGAGGTAAACAAACATTACACAGTGAAAGGATTAATAAAGTCAAATATATCAAAGACATCATTCGGCAGAATTGTCAAAGACATCGTTCCAAAGAATTGGACTGCAGTTTTTGTGAACAATTACTTGTTATAAAAGGACCAAAAAATTGGACATCATTATAAATAGCGTATAGACTTATTTATGTAGTTCTGCATGATTAGATTCACTGAAGAAACTTTTATCAAATTTCATCATTTTTCTTATCTTTATATTGTGTTTTTTTTAAAATCTTTATATTATATATATTTTAGAGAACAAGTTATCATAAATATAAATGAATGGACCAAATGCAGGTTTAACTGTTGTTACGAAGAAAGCAAAAATATGTACCAAAGTGGAACAAATATAAACACAAAGAAAGGTAGATTTACAAAATATAGAAACTGTGACGTTTTGACCAAAAGCAATGGATACAAGAACAAGCTGGAAACAAGACCATATTTAATCATATACAACAGATATCATAAACACAGTGGAACAATTAATTACAAACTGTCCTCAAATAAAAATTATTTTTAGTCATATTTTTATTTTGGGACAGTTCAGAATGAGTTATTTCACAATAAGATCGGAGCACACATGGTTAACAAAAATACAAAAATACATTCTCAGAAAGGAATTAATTCTTATTTTTCATGTTTGTTTGCTTACACGCTGTGATATAACCAATGAAAGGTTTGTCTTAGGTTGAAGAGAGAGTAGCTTGGCTTAAAGAGGCTTTAATCCCTTACATAACATACAAGAAGCACACATTCGGTTGCTCACCAAAGTGCAATGATTATCGTTCTATCAATCAATCAATCATTCTATAAATCAATCAAGCTCCTATTTCACAATGTCTATGATGTGAATTGTTTAGGACTATTGTGTTGTGACCTGTTTGTTCTTGTATCCTTTGCTTAATTCTTCTTCTTCGAACGCTTTTCATCGACCACTCGTTAACCACTCTGTGTGATTTGTATGTGATCTGAGCCTAAGAGCGATTGTACAGTGTGCCAGTTATGCGCCTGCAAGTAGGTCAGCACATCTAATTTCTGCGACAGTTTTTATTTACTAGGGTAGCTTTTCTAGGTCCTACATCAGACGCCTCTTACAACATGCCTTGTAGGTGGCAGTGGTATTATTCTTTTCTTTCCCGGATCCACTCGGGCGGCTTGATTCAAATATCCTTGCATATTGTTTCCATACTTTGTGAAACTACTTTTCATGTGACATTTAAATATTTCGTTGTTGGACCAAATGTACCTCATTTCTACAGACCAATGAAACTGAAACCACGACTTATTGAGCAAATAAAGTTATGATTATTATCAAAGTTTCAATGTTGAATGATCATGAAGTTTTATTACAGCTTTGTTGTTTTTTTTTCTCTTCTGCTTCCTTTATTATGGAAACGTCATTTTCTATGAAGTCTCGAGTTTACAGTGAGAATGTAAAATCTATGCATTTAAGTCTGAATTATTTGCATTTAGCATTACGTTTTTGGGGACCAGTTTTAAATTCTCTTATGTCATATTTTTCAAACTCAGTGTCAGCAAGAAAAGTTGACTTAAAGGATAGAAGATAATGCTTTATAAACTAATGAACATTTGTGGGGAAAGTTTACTTATAGACAATTTTAAAAAGTTTTGTTTGAATTATTTTTGAACTTTCTCTTGATAAAACATTTTGTCAGTTATTTCCCCTTTCTATCTAGGTTTTAATGGAATGAAACTTTGAAAAGGGGGTTGATTGTGACAATAAGGAAAGTGATTTATTTTGTTTGCTGCTTGTTTGCTTTCGCACTTATCAATCCAGTCAACCACTGTTTGTGATCTGTGCAGTTTGCACCATGAATGTGAGTATGTGGCACCCTTGTTGAACTCTACTACATGTAGAATTACATGTAGAATAGACACATCCAAATTTCGTCCATAAGGAAAAAGTGATGACATGTAACGCTAGTGAAAGAAATTTGTATGTACTGCTGCTTTCTATCTTCTGGCAGGTTTTGTGTTTGTCAAACTGTCCTAGTTGACTAGACCAGTTCTCAGCCTGCTTCCAGGTGGATCTGTCCCGGACACGTATCCCAGTTTGCTATATTCATGTCCAACACCTTTAAATCTCATTTGCAGACATCTTTGTAGCTAAGGAAGGGAAATCCAGAGGTTTAGTTTAGTCATTGGATCATCATCACTGTACTTTGAACCAATTGGTCCGTAAGTGCTCAGATCTCCTCCTCACTATGTCTCTGAGCTTGTGGCGACTAACGACACTGGTTCTTTGTTGGTTTACTATTTTTTTTAATACTTCCAGTGCTCTGGTCTAGCTACACCACATTTGCTCTGGTCTAGCTACACCACATTTGACCTGGTATTCTTGCAGTCTGGTTAATGTTGTAGATTCACCACTATCACTTGAATCATTTACACAACCTCTCTTCCTTAGGGAATTCAAAATATCAGTCTGGTCATTTTACAGCAGCAATACCTACAAGCCTATCAGTATCTACGTTATTTCCCGACGACTGTATGCCCTGGCACACTAAAATCCAGAGTATATACTTGTGCAATATATTCAGCTTTTCCTCTGGTGATTTGGTTCAGGATTCACTGACATAAATTATAATGACCAAAAAACAATCAATAAATTATATGTGATCATGACCACAGAGTTATCCGGGTGTGTCAATTCCTTCAAATCAATGATCGCTGATATATTTCATTTCTGGGGTCATTATTTTTTACATTTGCTCTCTAGACCAGTGTTTCCCAACGTGGGGCCACCCTCACAGGGAAGCAATTTGATTGTTAAGGGGGCAATTTGTCAAATGGAAAAAATGTTATTTTACGGTAGAGTAAATGTCATATACATTTAAATGTACATTCTTTAGTCTACGTTTACTCCACTTGAACACATACTTGAACATATACATGAGCAATTCAATTTTTGAATATTAAAAATTATGTATATGTTACATAGTTTTGTTACATACGACACAAGAGTTTTAGAAATACTTAGGTGGGGCATGGCACAAAAAGGTTGGAAAACACTGCTCTAGACAGTTGCAGTTCCCTGCAGATGAAATCTGTTTTTCTGGTTTTGTCTGTAGCTATCATACTTTTAGGTAATTTCAGGATTCTGCATTCAGACTCACTAACTCAAGCTTTTTGGTCATGGTTTTCTTTCTAAAACTATCATTTTAATTCCTGTAGTCTTGGGAATAGTGTCACTGGAAACTATCCTTTAATTCCTGTAGTCTTGGGAATAGTGTCACTGGAAACTATCATTTAGTCCCTGTAGTCTCGGGAATAGTGTCATTGAGGTAGAAAATAAGACAAGGAAATAGTGTCCTCAATAGAGAGAGTGAGCTGCTATTTGACCCATATATTGAAAGTGAGTTGGTTGCAACCAGAGCGTACCACTTGTCAGTGGATTCTGTGCTGTCACCTTATGGTGCTGCACTCTACCCATCTGTCTGACTTTTCACTTTCAATCTGTTACGCTTGGTTGATCCTGTCACCGACCGAGTGGTTACCAGGGCCCAAATTGGCGTGTAAATAATAGAATCACTGTTACCTGCCATGCATGTCACAAGAAGTGACTAAGGAGGTTGGGAGTGTGCTAGCTACCCAACACCTTAAAAACACTTGAAGGCTCCAGAACAGAGAGCGAACAGAGTAACTGCTGGCTGAAACTGGACACATCGCTGAAGGATAAGCACCAGAGCTCCAAATGGTGCTGAAGATGTGACGTAAACACACCAATGCTAAGGCTGCATGAATCAGATTTTCAGATGAATAGAATTTGTGGGGAGCTCTGGTACATCAGTCTGGGCGATGATCGCGAGAGAGAACCTGTCACAAGTTCTCACTAGGACAAGCTGAAAGATCACAAAGCCATGCGAGCTTCTCAACTTAGACAAAGTAGGATGGTATAGGGATAATTGTATATGAAATACTTCTTCTTCTTTTGTCATCACACTGTTACCGGGTTGTTGCTTAGTGTCGTGGTTATCTGATTGTGACTTGCATTGTTTGGGCGGCTTTAGTGATTGTTATTTTTGCTCTCTGACAGGATTCTGTTATGTGGTATCAGATAATGATGAAATAAATGAACTGCTTTTATGCAGATTATCAGTGCCTGATACACCAAAATTAACAAGATCTACAACAGCACATTGACACCCTGAACCAAAATTGTATAAATCATGACATGAAAATCAATATGTAATACTAAAGTTCTCAAAAGACTGACATCTGAAGATGGAGTTGACTATTAACACTATAAACACATGATAAACAATGAATTATGAACAGATTAATATATACCTGCCATGATTGTACATGGCTTTCAATGTCATGTATATTTGGTTTATTAATAAATAGTAAATCTCATCCTTCTCTGCAAGCTCATGTGGCAGAATAGTCAAGAATGCCAGCGCTGCATTTAGTATAACAACAAGTAGCATGACAATGGATGTACTGTTGGTGACTAAGGTTCTACTCTGGCTGGAGTCACAAAACTACACTCACGCACACATTCTGAGGGCTTAATTGAGGGGTTCATTCTGAAGGATTCATCTGTTCATATGAAAAGTGAAGGCTGGTGCAGTGTGCAGGCAATCACTATTAGTGTCAACAATTTGAAGAATTACATTCATCTTTGTTCTGGGGCACATGAGTGTCATTGGAAATGAAAGGGCAGACAGGCTGGCTCTGTCACCATATCATGGGGTTAACCAAAGGATAGAGATGAAATTCTGAATCCACATCAATTGCTAGATTGCAAGAGTTTGGATTAAAGATTAGAGTGGCCAGAAAAGGGTAGCATAGCAGGAATATGAGTAGACTCATCAATCAAAATATAACTGGTACTGTCAGCTGCTGGAAGCTGTTAGAGATATTGCGAAGGAAATCAGAGCACCTATGTACATGTCTGAAGTACTATGAAGATATTCCAAACTGAAACTGAAATTCAGCCAGCCTTATATAATCAAAGTCAAAATATACAATTTTTAAAACTGCTTTGTGTGTGTGTTGTGTCTGATTAGAAGTCTATTCTCAAGTCTTGGCTTTCTAAGTGTCATACTGCTAATTATTTTAATAACAAAATGACTGGATATAACCAAACTAATGTTGCCATTGGTTGAAAGCGTGCGGTCTCATGAAATGAAGGCTTAACTTTCTGACTAGGATAGCTTCCTTAGGTCTTACATCAGCCACCTCTTATGACATGCGTGTAGGTCGCAGTGGTACTATTCTTTGCTTCCTTGCGGGCTCCAGCACTACACAGGCGGTTAGACAGTCTGAAAACTTGTGAAAGAATGGTCTGATCATGTTTGGAAGTCATGCCCTCTGCAGTTTTAGCCATCCTCAGTTCTATTTAACTCATCCAAAGTCAATTTGAAATTATATATTTCTGCATGATTCTGCGTTGAATGCTTTTTTCTGCACCTAGATTTGATCACCCTGTACTTTCTGTAGCTAATAAAAAAAACCAAGATACTTCACATTGAAAATTAGACTTTATAGTTATTCACATCTGTTTTGTATTACAAAAGAAATATGTACTTTAAAAGTATTACAATGCTATAGTTGTAGTTTTATGTTCTTATTTCTCATCATTATTCTAAACTGATATTAATATTATTGTAAGGCAATGTACATTTAAAAAACAAACGGGTAAGCATAAAATGTTTGCCAAAATATCGAAACAAACATTATACCAATATATTTGATGTTTTCATGTATACACAAACACAATATTTCTGTTATGTTCTCCCATTGTTTTATCAATCATATTGATTATGTTATGATTCATGTTGTATATATTGAATAATCATATTGTTGATATTATGATTGATATTGTTGATATTTTTGTGTTATTCATGATTAACATTGTTTTTAATCATATTTAATGATTCACATTGTTTTTACATATATCATTGTTCTACTTCATTCTTCATATGATTCACATTGTCTTGACTTCATATTCTTCATATGATTCACATTGTCTTGACTTCATATTCTTCATATTCATTCATCCTATATCAACCACTTGTTAGACCACTGTTTTGAAATCTTTTTTGTCATTTGTAACATCAATTTTGTCATTTGTAACACCAATTTTGTTTTGTGTCAGTTAGACAAGCACATCAGATTCTGCATCAGTTTAAAAATTGTGGTTTGACTTTCTAGGTAAAAAAAAAATCAAAACTGATCTAGGCAGTTCATTCCTCTTCCTTCCCTAGCGAGCCACATCACTATTAGCCTTTGACCTGTGGTCAAAGTGTCCAGGTCTGCCCCCTGGTGGTAGAAGGAAGGTTCGTTTATGTGTTCTAGTGCCCTACAGGTCACAATAGGCTACTAATTTGTATCCTCTTGTGTACCACAACTCTGCAGGATAGACAGCAAGGCCCAGAATACACACCTGTAGACACACAAACTGCAACTGCTGGATAGACAGCAAGGTGCAGAATACACCATGTAGACCAGTACTCTGCTGGATGGACAGCAAGAAACAGAATACACCCTGTGGACCACAACTCTGCTGGATAGACAGCAAGGTACAGAATACACTGTGTAGGCTACTTTTCTTATGATTCTTATTGCTGTTATTATTACTCATATTTCTGACAATACAGTTTACATTCTGCATATAATTTACCTTGTGTTAGATTCACATTATGTAATATGTACATATTTTAACAATTAACAGGCTCTGTTTTCTCAGACATTTTCTCTGTGTGTATGTGTATATGAAAGAATGTACTTTATAACAGGTAGATCATAAACACTTTAGGTAGTACATAAATAGCTTCATATGTAAGCGTAATTTCATCATATGTAAATAATGAAGACATATTATGGAGACATGGCGTGCCGTGCTATGATGCAGAGAGAGGCCGCATCAGGTGGCACCGTAATGGGGACGGCATAAGCAGCAAAATCAAAATTACAAATGAAAGTATTTTAAAGAAAAAGATTTAAGAGGCAGCATTTCGAAGATTTGTATCATACTGAGAAAATATACTGCACGGTCCTGTAGGAGACTTCTGTGGAGATAAGGTACTGTCTCTTGGCAGGAGATGAAATAATAAACATAGATCTCATGTTCAAGTTGAGCATGTTAAAGAAACCTGTCAGTTTCTAAATCAATAAGAGTAGAAGGAAACACCCTGTCAGGGGAAATATAGAGAGAAATTAAAGTAAGATTCATACAGAAATTAAAGTAAGATTCATACAGAAATTAAAGTAAGATACATACAGAAATTAAAGTAAGATATCATAAGAAATTAAAGTAAGATTCATATAGAAATTAAAGTAAGATTCATACAGAGAAGATCATACAGAAATTAAAGTAAGATTCATACAGAAATTAAAGTAAGATTCATACAGAAATTAAAGTAAGATTCATACAGAAATTAAAGTAAGATACATACAGAAATTAAAGTGAGATTCATACAGAAATTAAAGTAAGATACATACAGAAATTAAAGTAAGATTCATACAGAAATAAGTCATAAGAATAAAGATACATACAGAAATAAAAGTAAGATTCATACAGAAATTCAAATAAAATTCATACAGAAATTCAGTAAGATTCATACAGAAATTAAAGTAAGATTCATACAGAAATTAAAGTAAGATTCATACAGAAATTAAAGTAAGATTCATACAGAAATTAAAGTAAGATTCATACAGAAATTAAAGTAAGATACATACAGAAATTAAAGTAAGATTCATACAGAAATTAAAGTAAGATACATACAGAAATTAAAGTAAGATTCATACAGAAATTAAAGTAGATTCATAAGATATTAAAGTAAGATTCTGGCAAACATTTCAACGTCTCAAATTCAGTGATTCAGGAACTTAAAGTCAGTCATACAATTGTATTCATCGAAATAAAGAAGATTCATACGACTTAGTGAAGAAAGAGATCAAAGTAGACACATGATTAATATACATAAGAAATTAAGTGAAGATTGTCATGAATTAAAGTGAATCAATCAAATAAAAATTCTCTTAGAAAACTGGAAATATGAAATCATCAGGTGCTCAGATTTTCAGATAAGTTTCACAATATTAAAGCAAGAACATTGAATTAATATTCTAAGAATGAAGTAATAGAAGTAGTGATTCTGAGTAAAAATTAAAGTAGATTCACAGAAAGTGCAGTAAGACAACAATGAAATTAATAAATCATACAGATCTAAAGTAAGACAGAGAACTTTAAAGTAAGAGCTTTGAGCAGAGTTGTAAGATACAGGACAGTGTGCAAGTAGATTCATGCAAAATTGATGAAGAACGAATAAAGAATTATTAGAATAAATAAACCATCAAAAGCAGAACATAGGATGTGAATTGACATACATTGCCATACTAAATTAAAGTGAAGATTCACATTAATCAAATTCATACAGAAATAAAGTAGATTCATACAAAATTCATAGTTCATCACAGATCACAATAGACTCATCCCAAATAAGCAATACATCTTGGAGATGGATTCTACTACAGCACATTATTTCATACAAAACCTGTATGCTAAGATACCAAAGAGCAGTAGTAGAAGTGATCTCGACTTACTAGGCTACAGTCCTGGTTAAGATGACATGCATGGAAATTTAGTTCTACGCAACTCCTTTACAGCTGACTCCACAGTCAATTAAGTACCAGAAAACGAAATTAAAGTGAGACTCAGAATAGTGATGATTCATCACCAATCTAGCGAGTCTCAATGAAACTTAAGACTAACTGATATTAGAAAATTTTCACCTCAAATGATTGATCCTGCATGGTGATTCCTTTACTCAGTCTAATGTGCCAAAACTGAGAAAGTTTTCATGATGATGATTGTCGTCATAAGAAGTTCATAACTCGGAATTACTGAATATAACTGCCTCAGATTCAGTAATTTAATAATGAGATAGCGGACAGTTGCATATATTAAAGATCAACTGTTGGAGAGTTCTGAAGATGGATAAACGGGATGTTCTTCAGCAGACACAATGAAACTTAACATGAGTCTAAAGTAGGCAGGAGAACTTATAAAGACAGAGAGCTTTGAGCGAGTTATGAAAGTGACGTTGTGCAAGTGACATGCTACTTGATGAAGAGACGAACAAAGAATTGTTAGATAGAATGAACCATCAAAGCAGAACATAGGATGTGTTGACATACATTGCAATAACTAACCTTTGACATGAAGATTGCACATAATCAAATTTCAATAGAAAAAAGTACAACAAAATCTTCATGCCATGCACAGATCACAATAGACTGCTCCCAAATATAGCAACTTTGGGGAGATGTGATTCTTACACAGCCATATTTTCTGCCAAACACCTGTTGCTAAGGTACCAAAGAGGGCAGTAGTAGCATTGTGAACTCGCTTCTCAGGCTACTGGTCCTGGTTCAATCTGACAGTGGGCATGGAACATTTTTTTCGACCGCAACTCCTTTCAGCTCGACCCAGCGTCAATTAAGTACCAGGAGAAGCACTGGGAATTAAAGGTAGCCAGAGTGATGATGATTACATTACCCATCATCTGCCGGCTCTCAATAAAACTTACAGGCCTAACCAGAGTGATGATGACTACATCACCCATCATCTGCCGGCTCTCAATGAAACTTACAGACCTAACACTGTATTAGAAAATTATACCTCAAGGTATCACAAGGTGTTCCTTTACTGTTAATGTGCCAAAACTTGTAGAAAGGTTTCAGTATGAGTGGATGTCGTCTATAGAAGTTTATAACTCCAGGGGATTACGTGAATATACTGCCCTGACATTCGGTGTTTACGGTAATGAGATAGCGGACAGGCTTGCATAAATAGCATCAACTGTTGGAGAGTTGAAGATGGATAAGGGGGATGTTCTTCTAGCGACAGTCAATATAGCGACTGTCTGATGGATGAGGACATTAAAATAAATGTTGAATCGACCCAGCGGTTTAATCAGTTTGAAATTACCTGTTATGCAGGTAGAACTGGATGCCTGAGAGGCAGAGTGAGAAGTGTGTTTAATCAGCGAGCTACGGGAACCATCAGTATGCATACTCTTCGATATCTGTTGGGGAGACTGAGCACCTATGGGTCTGCCGGAGTGCAATGACATCAGTTTAGTAGCCAATAACCAATTACCAGTGGTTCTTTTATATTTTCAACTGAATGCAATACTTAAATTTACAGAAGACCATTTTCTCTTATAGGACTAGGAACTTTATCTCACCTACATTGAGATCAAAGATCACTGGAAATCTCACTCCATTATTGCTAACAGAATTGGCACTTGGAGGGTTCGATCATATCTAAAAATCAACGCAAACAAGGTACATCTTCACTATGAAGAACTTATTAAGAAGAAAGGGTGTAGACTCAAGAGAGACAGATCATGGCTGAGTCAGGCTGGAAGATACTCTTAGAAAATATGTGATCCTTCTGGAATCGAACCAGGAGAGGAATGGATTGCTATGCTACCTCAATTCAGACTGCTTTCACAGTTATTACATCTATTAAGAAAAACTGCGAACAAAATAATCACTGATTAACATGGAGGTTGAGCCTCTGAATGACAACATCACTCTTCTTCTTCTTTGCGTTCGTTCTTTACGACCAATTGTAATCACTCTTTGTGATATGTTTGATCTTGCCAAGAACGTGTATACGTTGCACATTGGTTTGGTAGGCCCCTAAACACATAGACTTCTACACGTTTAGGATACATGCATCCGATTTCAACCAAACCTCCTTAGTTGCCTCTTACGACATGCGTGGCAGGTAATAGTGGTTCTATTCTTTACACCCCAAATTTGGGCCCCGGTAACCACTCGGGCAGACAACATCAATGATACATACTGTATATGGTTTTTCACACCGATGGTTCAGTTATTCACCAACAACGCTGTGCGTGGGCTTTTTCTGCACGCTCAGGAGGAAAATAATAACAGATGCCAGTGGGACCTACGCAACAATCACAAGTAGTTTGACAATGAAGGTACGGGCGGTTACAGAGGCGGTGACATGGTTGATATCTCATACCTACTCTCGTGTTTTCATACTCAGTGACTCCATGAACAGGATTCATAAGGTCGATTCAGGAATGGTGACACGAAACTGGGTGGAGGTACTACGTGCGCACGTGCCCATCTCTTCCACTCCCAGAAAATGGCTTTTTGATAACACAGTTTTATGCCAATCTGGTCATCTCTATTCCCACATAGTAAACTACGAATTAAAAATCTTTTCCTTCAGTTTACCCCCTCCTGGAAAAATGTATGTGGACGCCTATGGTGTGTGCAGACAGGTAACTATACAATATTACAAAAGAAAAACCCCACTTTAAAGTACTACCTCTGGCGTTATACTGTAGCATGATATCAGATCTAATTGGTCATATGTAGACCATCAGAGCTGACTCGTGCCATCATTGTACATAATTGTGTAGAATTCAATTATAATAGAGATCACGCAACTATATCTCAGCCACATCCCCTTGTAGTCATAAGATTGCTCTGTTCAAGTGGAAATTGACAGAAATCAGACCACTTAAGTCACATGACCCTTACATTCCAGTATTGTTAACCCTTTCACTCCGCAATTATTTTGTTTTACATTCGGACGCACTTATATTACATCATCATCATCAGGTGCTGTGCTGGCTGGCGTAGGCGATCATGGATCTTCACAAATCTCTGTCTTTGTTGTTTGCTATCAACTCAGATGTTGACGCTCTACCATGCCATGAAGTCAGGCTATCCAAAATTTTCTCTCTCTGTCTTCCTCTGTCTCGTCTACCCTCGATTTTACCGGTTATTAATGTGTTATAAACCACCCTTCCTCATCAGATGCCCGAAAAATGATGACTGTCTCTTTCTTATATTGATGATAAGCTTTCTTCGTGTCTTGATCTCATTCAACACCTCAACATTAGTCATTTTAGCAGTCTATTGGATTCTCATCATTCTTCTGTAAAACCACATCTCTGTGGCCCTCATAGACTTATATTACAACGGATACTAAATTAGCAAGTATACTTGACTTTGCGTCGTCTTACAAAAACACTGCGATCCAGTGTGTCGTCTCAGAGGGACGAACGTGTTAAATAAAAAAGAATTCACTCTAAAAATAATACAGTATGAGAAAACAAGGTTATATTAAGTTACAAATTAAATTTACTGCTAAGTAATATCAGTATTATTAGAACTTACAGCAATAAAACTCATAGACTCGGAGAATTATGTAAAATTGCAATAAACTTTACAATATTTTGTCAAAAGTATATAAACCGCAAACAATGATGACAGCAGCCTCTGACGTGTGTTGTTGACAACAGATAACACACGTCTGAGGCTGTTGTATTTCTCTGGTGTGTGCGGAGTCGACCGCAGATTCCAATCTTGGAACCTGAGCCTCAACAATACGATGATTCTCAACTTCTGTTGTGTGGAAGACCCACCCAGAACAAGGTTTGCCTTTTATTAAAATTAACATAAAAAACTAACAAACATATTGTCATACAATTAGGTTACAAACATATTGTCATATAGCGTGAACCTCCCAAAAATGTCTAACCCAATTGGTTTTGTAGATATGGTTTTTGCAATATAACCCTTCCAAATTACAAAATATTTCAAATTAGAACAGCAATATCTCTGCATATATACAGTTTAGACAAAAAGTGGAGGTTCATGCTATAGCTATGGGTGATATGTACATCATATGCCAGTTTAGCATTCTTTGACTTCTTATATTTGTGAAATCCACTGCACGATTAAGTGTGTGTGTGTGTGTGTGTGTGTGTGTGTGTGTGGGGGGGGAAAGAAGGGGGTTAAATGTACAAGAAAATTAAATATAATTGAAATAACTAATTACAATGCATACACTAAACGTTGTTTATCCTAATAAACAATGCTTTTTGCAACATGTGGCCAGTAGTATGTATGACAATATGTTTGTTAGTTTTCTTCTGTTAATTTAAAAAAGACAACCCTTGTTCTCGGTGAGTCTCCACCAATATATTTTGAGCCATTGCTATTCATTTCTTAACATCCATTTTACTTCTTCTATCATGCTGGATATGATCTTGTGGTATCTTCTGTCTCCTTCTCCTCCTCCTGATCTTCGTGTCATATGTCGAGATACATCATCAGAATAAAGATCCAAGTTATCATTTATATGAGCACTATCATCATAGCACTCCATACACGTCCCAAACTTCTCTGATCCCTGTCTCACAATATCTACTGTAGTGTCTGGCCGAATTGATTAGAGTGCGGTTCTCATGCGGGAGGGAAGTGTTTAATTCATGGTAAAGCTAAAGATTTATTAAAAAAATGTAAAACACATATTTGATTAGTTTATAATCTGAATAAATTCAATTTCATCATCAAGGTGCGTATCCTTTATAGGACGTTGCTCTCTTCAGCACATCTGAAATTCACCCTGTCTCTAGCCAGTTCACCCACTTCGTCGATGGTCATATTCATGGTTTCTTTAATATCTTGTAGCCATCTTCTTCTTGGTTTGCCTCTGCGTCCTGGGACCTTGCCCTCTAATACTGTTCTCTCCAGGCCATCTTGACGCTTGATGTGACCAAAGTATCTAATTTTTCTGTATAGAATGTTGTTTATCAGCCAATTCTCCTTTACATTTAGTTCTTTCAGGACATTAGTGTTCTTTCTTTTTCTGTCCATGGTATTCGTAGGATCTTTCTGTAGCATTTAGTTTCAATTTACCAATTGTTATTTGTCAACTTTCGCTGGAATTCTAGTGTATCAGGTTTCTCTGGCAATCGGAATGAGCGACATTTTAATCTTATGTGGTCAACCGACAAAGTTTACCATGAAGCATGGAGAGAAAACGTATTGCTATTAATGGGAAAGCTGCCGATTTTGAGGGGGCGGGGCATGTTTCTTTAATATGTTCAGTATCGCACTGTTTGGGGTTTAAAAATGTCGGTTAAATCATACAATTTCGTAGATCTATGGAAACTAATGAAGTTGGAGATATGAGGTTGGAGAATGATACAATTTCGTAGATCTATCGAAACTAATGAAGTTGGAGATATGCGGTTGGAGAATGATACAATTTCGTAGATCTATCGAAACTAATGAAGTTGGAGATATGCGGTTGGAGAATGATAAGAAAAGAAAAATGAAGACCAGAAACATGGAGACAGAGGAGGAAAGATATTAGTTATTAGGCTTGACTACAAGCGTTGGAGGAGTACAAAGGCGATTGATGAGGAAACTAAAGAGGAATGACTTGGAAGATCAGTGGAAAAGGATAACAAATGTAACTTAAAGTGTTGAACATTACAACTAGAATTTAAACTAAATTCCTGTGCGAAGAACAGGTACATCTGCTAGTATTGTATATCAAAAGGGTATACGACGAGGTTCGGATTTGAACTCACGATCTTCGGAGCGCAAGGCAATCTTAGCCATTTAGTGGCTGAGTGTATGGTTAACAAGGGATCCAGATGAACAATTAGTATAGAAAACCTTGAATGCAGGATGAAAAGACTGTGCATCTACCAGTGTTTGCAATTCTATATGATGGTCTCAATAGCCATATCTGTGTATCAGATGTTGCTTTCATATCTTCTTCTGTGAGGATTTTAAGGAGACTCTGAGGATTTTAAGGAGTCTCTGGGGCGCAGAGATTAGGTGCTCGTCTCTCGTGCCAAAGGTAACAGGTTCGCTCCCTTGTAGAGCCGTTTGGATATTTTCCTAGAGATCTCTGATCTCAGTGTAGGTGAGATCGAGTTCCTAGTCCTATCAGAGACGTAGATAAAATGTAGGTCCCGTGTTCAATTTGAGCACATAAAAGAAGCCTGGCAGTTCAAAATCGAGAACAGGCTGGAAAGCCGCTGCCCAGGCAAAATTCATTATAGAAGATTAAAAATAAAATTCCTACCAAAATATCTTCACATCTTCAAAATTACATCGGGGACCCTGGCCGGTGCTGCGTAGTACATGCACTACAGCTGAGATATTCCTGTGTAAGAAAGAGATCGGAGCACACATGGTTACTCACCGAAGTGCAATGGTGATGATCTAGTCAGTCTTGTAAGGTTTAAGGAGTTGACTAAATATATGTATATGTGTACTGACATAAACTCATTGAATATCATCTTTGTATGTGATGTAATATATGTGTATCTACTGTTAAAATGACACTACTTGACACTCTCGTTCCAGTCCAGTACAAAGTAAATGGTGAGAATTAATTTGACACTAATTATATTGTCCATTATTATGAAGGTAACCATGGTGATAGTTTATTGAAGAATAAAATGAAAATCGTGACATATCATTTACATGGCGTTGCCATCAACCCAAGTAAACAAGTTGTCAATTTTCTAGACACCACTTATACATTCAGTAGATTGACATTGCTTTCTGAACGGTGAGGTCTTTTTTTCCCGTTCGTATAAATCCACGGTGACAAATTTGCTTCCAAACTGACGGCCATGGTGTTTGAACCAGCTACTCCTGTGTTGTGATAAGCCATAGACGCCCACATGCGCGATATGGTCTATTAGTAGAAAGACACGTATGTTCTGGTATCACATAAGCAAGCAAAATGAATAATTAAATCATAAAACTAACAAAAGTTATTCATTTTGCTTGCTTATGGGATACCATACATATTTGGCTTTGTCCTAAAACGCCAATTTATCACAGCAGCCACACCTGGGTCTTCTCCAGATCTGATCACAGCAGCCACGCCTGGGTCTTCTCCAGATCTGATCACAGCAGCCATGCCTGGGTCTTCTCCAGATCTGATCCACTTTGACCACCTCAGATGTGTAGGTTTCCATACATCGCCTATGGGTTATTAGGATGTTTTTATGTTCTTTTACTTTCTCTGGGAATGTTTTTTTTTCATCCTGTTTCTATATTATATTTCTCTTGTTATAGATTGACATAATATTTGTTGTATTCTTGTTCTTTGAATTCTTTCTTTGCTATTCTATTATATTAATCATCACAATATAATGGTTGTGATATATATATATATATATATTCCTTTACTTTAACGATTTCATCATGCTGTAGTGTTGAACTTGTTTATTATTTCTGTTACATACTAATTTATTTGGCAAATGTATAACCATTAAATAATGAAAGTAAACAAAATAAAATAATGCTTTAAAGAAAGACATTTGTTTTCTAATTTAAAAAATTTATTAAAAAAACCTTTTATTTGTGATCTCATTAGATTGGTAGCCTTCTGGATATTTTTCCAGAGATCCCTGATCTCATTGTAGGTGAGATCGAGTTCCTAGCCCTATCGGAGACGGACGATAGTACGTATGTTCCTTGTTCAATTTGGGCACGTAAAAAAACCCTTGGCAGTCCAAAATCCCTTGGCAGTCCAAAATCGAGAAGAGCAGGTTGAAAAGCAGCTGTCCGTGTCAAAATTCATTAAAAAGATTGAAAATAAAATTTATAAAAAAATATCTTCACCATCTTCAAAATTACATCGGGGAATCTCACCGGTGCTACGGAGTTCGTGCACTGTAGCTGATATTTTCCTGTGTCAGAAAGAGATCGGAGTACACATGGTTACTCACCGAAGTGAAATGATGATGGTACAATAAATCAATCAATAGATTGAGATTTCAGAATCTCTGATAATGTCTGTCGTCTTCTTGATGTTGTCAGTTGCGTCATACAGTTTATTTTGTTTTGATTGATTGATAGAGCCATCATCATTGCACTTCGTTGAGGAACCGTGTGTGCTCCGATCTCTTTCTTACACAGAAAGATATCAGCGGCAGTACACCGGCGAGAGTGCTGTCCTAACTTTCTTTCTAATACTGATGTTGGTGACTCTCTATTCTGGTATTGTTGATAACTTTTTGTAGCTCACTACTAACTAAAATTTGCATTTATTATCCTTCATCGCTATCTAGAAAACTGTATGAGTACACCATGTACGCTACGTTTAACACCTTGACGCTATGTATAACACAAATACTACACTGTATTGATCTGAAATGCAAGAGTTCAAGTATGACTGGATCACTAAAGAAGTGGAAGATGTTCAAGTCTTGTCCACTTCCTTATTATCACAGTGTGCCGGGACAGCCTTGACGCTATGTAGAACACAAATACTACACTGTATTGAACTGAAATGTAAGAGTTCTCTCTCTCGCTCTCGCGATCACCTAAAAGACTGATTTACCAGATTTCTCCATAAATTCATTCATGTGGAAATCGGATTCATGCATCCTTAGCATGGGTGGCTTTTGTCACATCTTCAGCGCCATTTGGAGCTCTGGTGCTTATCCCTCGGCGATGTGTCCGGATTCAGCCAGCGTTTACTGGGTTCGCTCGCCGTCAGCCTTTGGCTGTCCCCAGCCGTCCTGCAAGACAGTAGGTTGACTGCTACACATTTAGGACACGTGCATCCGATTTCAGCCAAACCTCCTTAGTCGCCTCTTACGACATGTATGGCAGGTAACAGTGGTTCTATTCTTTACACCCCAATTTTGGGCCCGGTAACCACTCGGGCGTAAATGCAAGAGTTCAAGTATTACTGGATTACTGAAGAAGTGAAATAAGTTCAAGTCCTATAAACTTCCTTATTATTACTGTGTGCCAATTCGTCTGGCTTCACCTGTTCAGTTCTTGGATGCTAATTTTCCCAAGGATTTTAAAGCAGAAGGATTGACTTCATTCCACCTGATTTTACCCCATATGGCTTGGTCCTCTCCGCAGAAACGACACGCCACCTGCCGAGAGTATTGCACAAAGCCCGAACCCCGTAGCTCCGGTAACTATCCTAGAGGTCTCTGGAAAAAATGCACTTGTGAACAGAACGGTGCAGCTCAGATTCGAAACCACGACTTTCGGGTAGCACGACAAGGGTTTAACCACTTAGCCACAGAGACCACCTGCTAAGTGTGTCTGGCTAGTACATTCAGATAATCTTCTCCGTATTCCTTTCTTGTTGAAAACCTCTTCTTCTTCTTTTTCCTCTTTGCGTTCGTTCTTTACAACCAATTTTAATCACTCTTTGTGATATGTTTGATCTCTGCCAAGAACGTGTATACGTTGCACATTGGTTTGGTAGGCCCATAAACGCATAGACTTCTATACGTTTTTATTACACATGCATCCGATTTCAGCCAAACCTCATTAGCCGCCCCTTACGACATGCGTCGCAGGTAACAATAGTTCTATTCTTTACACTCCAAATTTGGGCCCCGGTAACCACTCGGGCGGTTGAGAACCTCTAATTTACTGCATCTCTGAAATTCTTTCATCGTGGCGCTCTCTGTTGTTGTCTCTTATGTTTGAACTTGAGGCTGAACGCATAAACAGAATGTCAATAAAGAAATCGTTCACGGCTAACATAAATATTGATAGCACTAATCACACCTCTCCTTTTCAACTTTGGCAAAGAAGAACTAAGACGACCGGAACAGTATTCTTACACTGCCACACAAACACAAAACACTATCCCCCTAACTCGTCGTATTGTTCGAGAGATCACCACCTTACAAAACGACCTTGCCTACACCTCTGATACTGAATCCTCAAGGATTGAATGAGCAACCGTTGGTCCAGAACATCTTAAGATGCTGAACTAGGTTAAGAAGCCTTTGTTGACAACCAGTATTGACAAATTGAAAGAACAAAATGATGATAAATCCAAACTTCACAGAGGCGTGTCCTTGTCTGCCTTTCAATCTCTCCTGGTTTCCTGGTGTTAAGTTGGTGGGATTTACTAGCACACAATGTTCTAATGGGGTCATTGTGGCTAAGTGGTTAAGCTGTTACGAAGGTCGTAGGTTCGAATTCTGACCGCTCTGTTCTGTTTACGCGTGATATTCCAGAATTCCCTTAGAATTGTTGTTGGGGCTACGGAGTTTGTGCTTTGTGCAATACTCTTGACAAGTTGCCGTCACTTCTGTGGAGAGGTAGCTAGCTATATGAGTAAAACCTGGTGCAATGAAGTTTATCCTTCGATTTTAGGCTAATGTGTTGCTGGGGTCCACCAGGGAAGCAATGAATAGTACCACTGCAACCTACAGGACACGTAAGAGGCGACTAATGTGGGACCTAGGAAACTACCTAGTAAATAAAAATCATTACAGAAATCGGATGTGCTGGTTTACTTGTAGGCACGTAGCTGGCACAACGTACAATCGCTCTTAGGTCCAGATCACATACAGAGCACAAAGAGTGGTTAACAAGAGGTCGATCTGGAGTGTTTGAAGAAGAAGAAGAAGAAGAATACGTCTTCTAGTTTTTCGTGGGCATCTGTCGCGGGGAGGTAAGGTGCCCGTCTCTCGCTCTAAAGGTACTCGTTTCGCTCCCTCATAGAACGATAGGGATAATTTTCCCAGAGATCCTTCACCACATTAAAAGTAAGATGGAGTTGCTAGTTCTATCGCAGACGGACGATAAAAAGTAGATTCCACGTTCAATTTGAGCATGTAAAGAAGACATTGGAAGTTGAAAATTGATAAAAGTATTCTGTCAAGTCGCTTCCAGGGTAAAATTCATTAACAATGTTAAATCAACATTTTTACAGAAATTTTAATCATCTTCAAAATTACACCGGGGACTCTAGCCGGTGCTACGGAGTTTATGCACTGCTGATATCTTCCTGTGTAAAAAAGAGATTGGAGAACAGATAGTTCCTCACCAAAGTGCAATAATGATGTTCCAATCAATCAATCAATCAATCAATCAAGGTTTGACGTCTCCCCACTAAAATTTTATATTAAACTGAAGATGATCCGAAGATTTTGCAAAATTTAGGATATGAAATGATTGTCAATTCATATTTCTAGCACCAAGCATACATGAGCTAGGCGATTCAATTTCTTTCCGCACTTCTAGAATGTTAGTTGCAGGAAATGAGCACCCTTGTGTGTCCGATTTGATATACGATCGTCCCTCGTGTTTATTGTCTCAGTTCCTCATTATTTCATATTATGACAAATAAGCGTTTTTACTGAAAGTAACCCAAACAGAACTAGTTCAAGTGAACTCATTCTGTTTTACTGAAATAATCTTCTGTAGATTCTGTAGCTTAGGGGATAGTGACTCGGTCTATTAACCCAGACGTTCTGTGTTCGAATCACACTGCGAACAGTTTGGTTGCACATTGTTTAGCGTGGATTTTTACAAAATGACGATGGCACCACCCGTTCAGAAAGCAATGGCAAACTACTGAAGGTAAAAATGCCTAGAGAAATCACAAACAGAGTTAAAAAGCTGGGGTTGATTGGCAAAGTCATGTAAAGGATATGCAATTAACTTTTAGATAAATATAGTCCGTTCAACAACTAACAGTTCAATGCAAGTTGCAGCAGCACCATCAATTCTACAGTAGTAAAACTTTGCACCCAATCTTAGAATTATACCGACCTCTGAAGACGGAGAAGGCTTGTATGTATGGCAAGGGACATCAGTAAAATGGTAAGCAGGCCTCACGCAAAAAGTCAGAAGCGCAATACCATTCGTCATGAATACCGCCTGAATTCACAGCTGACGATCGAAAAGACGAAGAAGAAGAATTATACCGACGTAAATGTCTGATGGAAGAAAGTGCTATAGAAAACCTGGATTTTAGGTTATAACAGTTTTCTTTGAGTCTCATGCATCACAGCTTATACATGGGAGCTAATGTTGATACTTGCAATAGAGACATGAAATAATAGCTTATACATGGGGCTAATGTTGATATTGATGTGCAACTAGAAGGATATTGAAATGAAATAACAGCTTATACATGGGGGCTAATGTTGATACTTGCAATAGAGACATGAAATAACAGCTTATACATGGGAGCTAATGTTGATATTTGCAATAAAGACATGAAATAACAGCTTATACATGGGAGCTAATGTTGATACTTGCAATAGAGACATGAAATAACAGCTTAAACATGGGAGCTAATGTTGATACTTGCAATAGAGACATGAAATAACAGCTTATACATGGGAGCTAATGTTGATACTTGCAATAGAGACATGAAATAACAGCTTATACATGGGAGCTAATGTTGATACTTGCAATAGAGACATAAAATAACAGCTTATACATGGGAGCTAATGTTGATACTTGCAATAGAGACATGAAATAACAGCTTATACATGGGAGCTAATGTTGATACTTGCAATAGAGACATGAAATAACAGCTTATACATGGGAGCTAATGTTGATATTTGCAATAAAGACATGAAATAACAGCTTATACATGGGGGCTAATGTTGATACTTGCAATAGAGACATGAAATAACAGCTTATACATGGGAGCTAATGTTGATATTTGCAATAAAGACATGAAATAACAGCTTATACATGGGGGCTAATGTTGATACTTGCAATAGAGACAGGAAATAACAGCTTATACATGGGAGCTAATGTTGATACTTGCAATAAAGACATGAAATAAACAAGAAATGCAGACTTAGTTGAATTATTGTTTTTAAATAACTTACATTACAGTTAGCTGTCATCTCATAATGCCGTTCTCATTTCACACCCAGGCTTGGGACTGGCATTGGCAGAGCTACTAGATGTTCTCTTCGAATCGCTACTTCTTCGATACAATGTGCTTGTGTTAACATATGTGGTAGAGAAATATCACTATAATAAAATAGCTCTTTTCTCTGGTTCTTGTACACTGTGGTACAGATGACCCATATGTGCCTCTTTGCGGAAATGTGCTTATAGTATTAATGACACTTTTTGTATTGTAATCAATTTGCACTTCAAACTCATTATGAATGTTATATCAATGTCTTGCCGCCGTCTGCCCAGCGTGTTCGTAGCGCGTTGGACTACGGTGACTATCCCTCTGTGTGTGCGGGTTCAATTCCGCGGGATGGCAGAAAAAGCCACAGATTCCCCAGATTTACGGTGTTCGTGGCACCGAACCGAAGGGTTACGATGTCCATGGCACCGAGCCGAAGAGCTGAAAAGCTCAAGTGCTTCTGGATCGAAAAAAAAAATCAATGTCTTGTCCGTGTGTTGCCGGGGCGCGCAAGGGAAGCAAAGAATAATAACACTGAGCATGTCGTAAGAGGCATGTCGTAAGAGGCATGTCGTAAGAGGCATGTCGTAAGAGGCATGTCGTAAGAGGCATGTTGTAAGAGGCGACTGATGCAGGGGCCTAGGGAATCTACATTAGTAAATAAAAAGCGTCGCAGAAATGGAATGTGTTGGCCTTATTGTAGGCGCATAAATGGCACAACGTGCAATCGCTCTTAGGCACAGATCACATACAGACCACAAAGAGTGGTTAACAAGTGGTCGATACTAAGCATTTGAAGAAGAAGATCGCACGAGTGGTTACCGGGCCCAATTTGGAGTGTAAAGAATAGAACCACTGTTACCTGCCACGCATGTCGTAAGAGGCGACTAAGGAGGTTTGGCTTAAATCGGATGCACATGTCCTAAACGTGTAGAAGTCTATGCGTTTAGGGCCAACCAAACCAATGTGCAACGTATACACGTTCTTGGCCTAGATCAAACATATCACAAAGAGTGATTAAAATTGGTCGTAAAGAACGAACGCAAAGAAGAAGAAGAAGATATCAGTGTCTGTTTTGAGATGTCAACAATATGACACAATAGCTTTACACTAATTTTGATATACGCCTTTAATTAAACGTCACTCTCGAACTATGACTTCATTTGTTTACAGGTTAAAATGGTGCACGGGAAATGCAAGAATTATTCCAAAAAATATAATTCTTACCTGAATGTTGATATTTTTGTCATCAATGTATTAAATGGCTGTAAACATTAGTTTCCTTCAACCAATCCATTGGACACGTTAAATACATAGCACAAAGAAGGCAACTACTAGATGGTATAACTATTTGAATGGCAAAAATATTTAAGTAACGTCGGGAAAATGTGCAGTTTACATGATGGTTTTCAATTTATTTAATTAAATGGTTACAAAGATACACATTTTTATCTCTGTGCATGACAAGTTAAACGAACTATAAAATACATGTAATGTCAAAAAGATATGTGACATATTTTCTTCCCTTTCATACAGGTCACCAGACTAATCACAGAGTTATAGAACTTGGCTGACATTAAAATATATATAAAGAAATTTGCTGTAGAATTGAATGCCCAAAGAAGGTCTTCTACATTACTCAACAAAATAAACATTTTATTTGGTGGTTTCATAGAAGTATCAATGTAAAAGTAAGAGAAGATTGCAACACTTGGAAAGTTGCAACAGCAAAATACAACACAGACAGCCAACAACATTCGGGAGACTTTGATATCATTTCCGTGTCTGTTAGAACTTCTGGACGTCATTGATAATCTTTGATGTGATACCACGTACAACTTGTAAGCAATGGCACAACAGTTGCCAACAACTACAACAGAGAACAGTACAAAAAGTGTATTGATAACTATATCATTAACTAGATTTAAAGTTTGTCTATTTTGAATACAAAATCGCGTCTCTTGGATTGAAAGGGACGTTTTATTGTAGATGATATGAAATGATAATTCTACTCGATAGCAAGCAATGGCCCAAGGCCAAGCACAAATGATCCATGCAACATACGTAACCGCAATTACTGCCAACATTCTATGTTGAGTGATCCATTGGGAGACTTTTAGAGGATAAAACACAGCCACGAACCTCTCACAAGAAATAATAACAATGTGGGTGATACTTATCAACAATGACGAGCGACCAGGTATTCGTACATAACTGAATGTATATAAGTAATAAATGTCTGCTAGAATTGGATGAAATCTTCCGATGATACAGTCAAGTTTTCGAAGAGATAGATTCACAAGAAAGAATAAATCACAAGCTGCCATTGATATCAACAAAATACTACTTGTATCTTTGACTCTGCTCCGAGATAAAACTATTAATGTAGCAATATTACCAGCTGAACCAACAACTGCACAAATATGGATGAGAAAACAGTTGATGATTATGTTGATAATAGTTATCCAATCTGAGCTGTGACTCTCTGTGGTGTATATCTCTGTGGTGTACATTTCTGTAGTCTGCATTTCTGTGTTGTACAGCTCACTTGAATTAAGAAATGATGTCTCCTTGCAGTGTAATGCTGTAGATTTGTTCATTTTCTCTGTGTGTCAAAAATGTCTTCTTTGTTTGAATGATTTAATGAACTTATCAAATATTCATGAAAATGAGCACACATTTTACTTATATCATATCAAAGCCCGCCTGCCCAGCGTGTTCGTAGCGCGTTGGACGATGGGTGAAAAAAACCCCAGTGAGTACGGTTCTATTCCACGGGCTGTCAGAAAAGCCACAGGTTCTCCAGATTTACGGTGTTCGTGGCACCTAAACGAAGGGTTACGATGTCCATGGCACCGAGACGAAGAGCTGAAAGAGCAAGTGCTTCTTGGTCGGAAACAAAAATATATCAAATATTTATTCTATATTATTGATCAATTATTGAATAATACTCGATAGATAACTTGACTATGTTTAAATAATATTTGTATAGCGTTAAGTCATTTTCTTCTTTGTACGCTTCATATCAATCACTTGTTAACTACTCTGTGTGATTTGTATGTGATCTGAGCATAAGAGCGATTGTACGTTGTGCCAGTTATGTGCCTATAAGTGAAATAAAACAATCTAAAATGAACACATTTTCTGAATAAAATAAATTACGATTTAAAGTCAGAATTAGCGTCCGGTCAAGATGGAGCGTGACACTGGATCTGAATTTCAGCCGGCCTCTAACCGATGTCGATTTTCAGTTTTCTTTGGACGGAATTTGTGTATTCTAGCCAGAATGTTATGTTATGTTATGCGATCGACCTCATGGTACATTGGGCATTCCCTTTCGTGCTCTGTCCTCCGCTGCAGCAACCATTCCAAAGCCTGAATGTGATAGACTTGTAAACAGTGTGACCCATCTAGAAGATTCTGAAACCAATGGGGCAGGCCTAGCAAGTCGACAGTGGTACATATTTTATAATGATAGAATTTTAAAGAGTTTTCTAGATACAAAGCAAAAGGCCGTCCACGCAAAAAGTGGATCCTAGAGATAACAGAGGGGACGAAAATCACTATTTATGAAGCGCACACTAAAGCACACTAACAGATTCAAAGAATATATTTCAACATTTATTATATCACTTTTCTGCAGTCTTCCTCATTATGATATATTATCACATTATGCATGATATATTTAAATTAATAGCAACAGACTGTGATAACATTCTCAGTTTATATTCATCAGTTATTGATTCTCCTACCAGAACGCGACACATTCAAACAGAAATCCAGAAATTTAAAGATATTCAATTGTTAGATAAACTTTCCTTTTGATCCGTAGATAATTTGTCATAGTTTTGCTGTTTCCTAGGCAACCATGTTTACATATAAACTGTATCCGTAAAGATCGATTCTTGAATTGTGGGAAATAACTATTTGATATACACTTTGATTATAGAAATGTATCCCATAATTTTCAGTATTATTACCAGTAATCTTCGCACATTTAGTCACTAAAGATAGCGATGAACTGTAGATTAAACCCTCTTTGTGAAATAATTTTTAGCAGACTTATTCAACTCTCTCACTCGCTTCTTATCTGCCTGGCTAACATACTGAAACTATTATAACAGAACACGTTTAACATTTCTCAACAGGGACTCCATTTACTGGGGACGTTGCTGTATCTGACTCTCAGTCGATGCTTCACAAGATCCAGAAGGGCAGGTTTCGGTATGAGTGCATGTCGTCTATAGAAGTTTCTAACCTCCAGCCGCTTACGTGGATATACTGTCCTGGACATGTGGGTGTTTACGGTAATGAGAGAGCGGACAGGCTAGCATCAACAGCATCAAGTGTTGTGAAGTTGAAGATGGATAAGGGGCAAATTCTTCGGTCTCTTCGCGACTGTCTGTTGGATGAAGACACTAAAATAGATGTTGCATCGATCCAGCGATTTAAGCAGTTTGGAGTTTTCCGGTGTACAAGTAGAACTGGATGCCTTAAGGGCAGAGTTAGGAGTGTGTTTAATCAGCGAGCCACGGGAACCATCAGTATGCACACTCATCGATATCTGTTTGGGGGGAGGGTGGGAACTAAGCACCTATGGGTCTGCCCGAAGTGCGATGGCGTTAGTTTAGTAATCAATAACTAATAACCAATGTAGTGATTATACGTTTGTTTTGTTTCGTTGTGCGGGATCTTTATATTTATACTTACTTTTTATATAGAAGATATAGAAAACAAGTTGAATGCATTTGAAAATAGATGTCTGCAAAAATATTGAATAAAAAATGAAACAACTTCAGGAGAAGTGATAAAATCAGGAAATGTCTGGTCAACCACTAGTAACAACTGTTATAAGAAAGAGAAGATGTAGATATTTTGGGACACACCTTGAGAAGAAAGGATCAAAGAATAACAAAGCAGGCATTGAAGTGGGATGCAAAGGGTTCTTCTTCTTCTTTGCGTTCGGTTTCGTATGCTCGTCTAAACCATGAGATGGGTTGCCTCTATGAAGCTGCATGTCAGTTGGAGTTCTTCGAGAGTTCCCCATAGCTCGGTCTGTAAACTTTGTTCATGAGGCCATGTTTCATTTCGTTGGTGTATGTATGATGGACATGACAGCAGAATGTGCTCTGGAGTCTGTGATTCTGTCTGGCATGCACACTGTGCAGTCTGAGCAGGCTTTATTCTGTGCATGTGGTGGTTGAGCCTGCAGTGACCTGTTCTTAGGCGAAAGATTGGTGTGTGCTGTTTTCTATTTAGTCTGTTGATGAGATCTTGTGGGTGTTTGCTGTGGGTTTGTTGCCTTAATACCTCTTTGTACTTTCGCTTGATATGTGTCTTGATTTCTGGTAGTGACACTGGGTGTTTGTGTTGTGTAAGTTTTGTTCCCTCCTTAGCCAGCCTGTCTGCTCTCTCATTTCTGGTATGCCACAGTGGGCTTAGTATCCACTGGAGAATAATTTTGTTGTGTTCTGAGAGCTTGTTTAGCTGTAGTATCAGCTCTCTTTCCGTGTTATCTTGTGGTTCCCTTTGTGTGGCCTGCAGGACTGACAAGAAGTCACATAGGAAGACAAGTTTGTTGTTTTGGATGTTTCTTTGCTGAGTATTTTGAGGCATCCACAATTACCTGTTGTTCGGCTCTAAATTTGTTGAGAGTTCTCCAGTGGCACTTGAATTTTTTTAGTGTGGCGCCGTCTTGGAGTATGATGATAGTTCCGGCACCTCCTTTCCTCGCTGTCGTGTCTGATGATCCGTCTGTGTATATATGGGTCCACTCGGGATGGAGGTATGAGGTGCCAATGTGTTCTAGTGTCTTTGCTCTCAAGATGGGACCTGTTTCTTCACCCTTTTTGTCTACATTTGGAATTGTTGTTATCACTGTCCAGTTGGGCTGTAGGTCTGTGTTGTTGAATGGTACTATCATTTTCCAAATTGCTGGGTCTTTTGAGAGGATGTCCATGTTTTTTTCAGAGAGTGATTTTGACAAGTGGTGGAAGCTGTGTCTTTTTATGCGGTTTTTGGTTGGTTCGTTGATTGTTTGGTGCATGGGGTTATTTTCTGTGCTTTTGAACTTTTCTGACATGGTGAGTATTTTTTGTTCCCTGCGTCGTCCCAGGCTCTCAAGGCCAGCAGTTGCTTCCAGATCTTTGATTTGTGTACTTCTCAGACCTCCGATGATGATTCTGAGGCCTGTGCTCTGTATTTTGTCTAGCTTGTATAGATTAGTTTGTGCTGCGATTGTGTAGGCTCCTGTGCCATACTCCAGTTTTGGACGTACATACCCTGTGTATATTTGGCGTGTAGTGTTTGCATCTGCGCCCCAGTGGGTTCCTGCTAGTTTTTTCATGAGTCTTAATCTGAGTGTGGCTTTCCTTTGTGTTTCTTCTATGTGGGGACCTCATGTAAGTATTTTGTCAAATTGTATTCCTAGATAGGTAGGATTGTCCTCCTTTGGTAGTGGTTTGTTGTCCAGGTATAAGTCAACTTGTTCAGGTTTGTAGAGAGTGAGAACAGTGTTGACACTGTCTTGTTTTGGTTTATTGTGACCCCCAAGTGTCTGCCCATTTCTTTACTGCATTTATGGCTCCTTGCATTCTGATCTTGGCAGTTCCTATGTATTCTGTTTGGGTCCATATGGCCAAGTTGTCTGCATGGAGTGCCTTGTGAATGATAGATGTAAATTGTTTGGGGAGATCATTGATAAAAAGGAGGAAGAGTGTAGGGGATATTGCACTTCCCTGTGGAACCCCGTCTTCTAATCTGACCAGCTTGCTTCTGTGTCCTTCCAGTTTGACTCTTGCACATCGTCTGTGTAGGAAATCTCTGATCCATGTGTACATGTGACCTTTGATCCCGCTTTGTGCTAGTTTTGCGGAGTCCTTTTTTTCCAGACTTTGTCGAAGGCTTTTGTCAGGTCCAAGAAGGTGGCCAGCAGCTTGTGTTTATTTTGGAAGACATCTTCAATTTGTTGGGCAAGATAGGTAGATTGGTCGTCTGTGCGTCCAGAATTTGTCGAAGGCTTTAGTCAGGTCGAAGATGGTGGCCAGCAGCTTGTGTTTATTCTGGAAGATATCTTCAATTTCTTGGACAAGATAGGTGGTTTGGTCGTCTGTGCTACTGTGTTTTCTGAAGCCTGATTGACAGTTATCAAGTATTTTCTTTTCCTCAAGAAAGTTAAGCAGCCTGTTGTTTACGAGTCGCTCCATTGTTTTCCCAAGGCAGCTGAGGAGGCTTATGGGACGGTAGCTTTCTTTGTTTTCCTTGGGCTTATTTTTTGCTATAGGGATTATTTCCGCCTCCTTCCATTCCTTAGGATATACTCCTTGCATCCAAGATTGGTTTATCAGGTCCAGGAGGTGTTGTCTGCCACCTGTTCCTAGGTTTATTATCAGTTCATTTGTCACCACATCTGGTCCTGGTGTCTTTTTTTTTCTTTAGTTTTTTTATTGCACTGTCCAGTTCTTTGAGAAAGGTTTGTTCATTGTGTCATGTTTGTCTGCCTGTTGTTTGTTTATTTTTTGTTCTTTTTGTTTACCTGATTTTGGGCATATGTGTGTTGCTTTCTTTTGCAAAGCCATCCGCGAGAATGTTTGCAGCTATTTTGCCCGTGTAGGTTTTCCCTCCTTCTTCTATGACTGTGCAGGCATGGCTGGTGGTATTTTTTTCATTTAGGCTCTTTACAAGATGCCATAGTTTTGTGCTGTCTTTTTCCATATTTAGGGTTGCTGTTTTCTGCCAACTTTTCCTTATACATGTGAGTTTTCTTTCTGTATATGGCTTGGTGTTTGTTGTGTTCTGTGACATTTGTCTCAGATGGGTCTTGTTCCATTTTTGTTCATGCTGCTGTGGTTTTTTCATGTGATTGTTGTAGTTCGTTGTTCCAGTAGGGTTCGTACTGTTTTCTTCTTCCTCTGGGGATTGATTTTTGTGCTGCTTTTAGTATGATGTTTGTGAGTGTTGTAATGTTTTTCTTGATATCATTTGTTGTGTGGGTTTCTGTCAGTTTTCCTTCAGTTAGGTTTCTGTACAGGTTCCAGTTTGCCTTTTGTAGTTCCAGCTGGCATATTTTTCCCTATTTTCTGGTGCTTGAACTTTCTATAGTAATAAATATTGGTTTGTGGTTACTTCCTCCTAGATGTTTCATCACCTCTCTTTCTGCACGTCTCTGGATGTCTTCTGTGGCTATTGCCAGATCGGGTGTGCTTTGTGTTCTCCATACTCTTGAGTAGAAAGTTGGCTCTGAGTCAGGTTTGTTTATGAGTATGAGTAGGTTTTCCATCATCCATTCCTCTACTTCATCTCCTCTTGAGTCCATAGTAGAAAATCCCCCGCTGGGGAGTGGCTGTTAAAGTCGCCTAGGATTATTTGGTTCTTCTCAGCTGTATGTATGCTCTCTAGTTCTTATTGTTGGGCAGTAGTAGTTTGTGACATGTATTGGTTCTGGGAGGACATGTATTTTGATTGTTAGGTGTTCGGCTTCACCTGTACTTCTGGAGGTTTCTGAGGCTGCGATGTTTTTTTTAGAGAAGAGTAATGATGCTTCCCTTGTGTCCGTCTCTATCCAGTCTGTATGTCTCGTAGCCTCTGATGTAGAAGGGGCAGTTTTTATTTAGATGTGTTTCCTGTATGCGTATGATGTCGATTTTTAATGTGCTGTACTTGTTTTGACCAGTAGCAATACTCTGCTTAATCCTGGTTCTTCGATGCGCAGAGCTACTGTCAGTAGCTTGGGTGGATCCCTTGAAGTTTGGGATCTGGCACTGCTTCCGCCTTGTCAGATCCACAGGAGCAACCCCATATCTAAGTAAATATCTGAGCATACTCACTAACCGTATTGTGCGTTGATGTCTTTTTCCATTTCTGGGTGCCCACGACATTCTGGCTGACATGTCCGTCTTCAGTGAGGGAAGTTATGGAGTCTTCCTATCAATGTCCTGGCTCTTCCCAACACTGCCTGTCAGGCATCAGAGGTTTTTAGGAGTTACCTTTTCCCTTTTTTCAACCAGGGTGAGCTCTCTGGGTGTGATCTTGGTGGGAACTGGACTTGTCCACACACCGGTGGGCCATGCATTCGCTTCACCTATTACCGGGATTACACCTCCCAGGGGTTTTCTCTGGCTTACCCCAGTCATAGCCTGGTATTTTATACCTTCCGGCATTGGGGGCCCAGTTATAGCGCCTGGAGACTCGCTTTTGTCAGAGCCGTGTGAGTTTAAACGGGGAGCACCACGTGAAGGTACGGTTGACTTGACTGCGGGCATTTCTCATTATTTAGATTAGGCCTATAACAGTCCTTGTTCCCCCAAACGGTTCAAGAAAGAGAGAACCACCTAGGAAGACCATGAAACGAGCTTTGCTGAGAGAGGCAAGAAATATCGGACTCTATTCCATGGAAGGGATTTAAGCAAGTTGCCCAGGACAGAGCGGTATGGAAAAAATTACTTGCAGGCCTTATAACGGTACGAGAAAAATTATTATGATGACTTTTTAGAAATCTCATCTGACGATGACATTTACTTGCGAACCGGAGAACAATAAAATGTGAACCATGATTTAATTATAGCCTTGTTTATGAAGGATGACTACAAACGGAAAGTGCTGGAGATGATTTACCTGCTGTTCTATAATAAGTCACTAGTCATAGAAACCACAGATTGATTCTCTGTTCAATCTCCTTATGGCTTTGAAAGTAATAAAAACACCATTGTTTGGCTAAAGAAGACAGTACAAAAAGACACTGCCAAAGAAAGACAGCGTAAAGAAAGACACGCCAAAGAAAGACTCTGCCAAAGAAAGACACTCCAAAGAAAGACTCATGCAAGAAAGACTGCCAAAGAAAGACACTGCCAAAGAAAGACTCTGCCAAAGAAAGACACTGCCAAAGAACAAATGAACAAATAATTGTTTCTACAAGAAATCAAAACTCTTATGAAGAGAATTTAAGCAATATACTTTAAGACAAACACTGATTCTGTACAGGAAATATAATCTATTATTCTGCCTATCCACGGCTCAAAGGCATTATTATGATTACGGAACAGTCTTCCTTAAAGATCTCAGCAGAACAGACCAAGTCATTATATTTCGTCTAAGTATAGGACTTTACCTGGAGCGGATTATCGTGATATATAAGCGTGTGCAGGAACCGCGTGACTTTGAATTTCAGCAAGGGGGCGACGGTGGTCCTCAACGCCCCCAAAATTTACTTTTCAAATAAGCGCCGCCTTCCGACTTCTCAGCGCCCCCAGTGGGCGGTACCGCCCTGTTTTTGAACCTAAGCAATACACGAACATTCTTCTCGATTATTGCACTAATCCATTTCTCCCAATCTGATATATTTCTTCTTCAGTGATCTCTGGTCATACGATTAATTTATTGTAGACTACAAACTTGGCAGTCAGCTTTAGATCTGATAGGTTTTCGTTTTCAGCGATCTCTGGTCATACGATTAATTTATTGTAGACTACAAACTTGGCAGTCAGCTTTAGATCTGATAGGTTTTCGTTTTCAGTGATCTCTGGTCATACGATTAATTTATTGTAGACTACAAACTTGGCAGTCAGCTTTAGATCTGATAGGTTTTCGTTTTCAGTGATCTCTGGTCATGCGCTTAATTTACTCTAGACTACAAATTGGGCAGTCAGCTTCAGGTCTGTCAGATTTCCCCAAAGCTTAGTTTTTATGTCGACTGAGTGTGACCACAGGCTGCTTCTTAGCTCACCCAGGAGAGGACAGTCTTGTAGGACATGCTACGGTGTCTGTTCCGTATGCTCACATTGGCAGAGAGCTGTTTGACTTATTCCTAGTCTATATAAGTGTTTGTTGAGTCTTCAGTGTCTGGTAGTTAGTCGAAATATAATGACCTGGTCTTTTCCATAATCATATCCAGTGTTTGTCTTCCAGACTTCTGCAGATTTATTTCTCTATATGAAAGTTTTGACCTCTTGAAAAGACAGGGGTTGGTATATTTGCTTTTTGGCACTTCCCTCCTTAGCATATCATGACAAGAAAATAATCGTAACAGAATTAGTCCCAGTAAACTCATTGTGTTTTATAAAATAACCTTCGACAGATAACTAAAATAAATCTGCTGTCAAAAAGATATGTGACATGTTTTCTTCCCTTTCCTACAGGTCACCAGACTAATCACAGAGTTATAGAACTTGGTTGACATTAAAATATATACAAAGAAATTTGCTGTAGAATTGAATGCCCAAAGCAGTTCTTCTACATTATTCAACAAAATAAACATTTCATTTGGTGGTTTCATAGAAGTATCAATGTAAAAGTAAGCGAAGATTGCAACACTTGGAAAGTTGCAACAGCAAAATACAACACAGACAGTGAGCAACATTCGGGAGACTTTGATATCATTTCCATGTGTGTTAGAACTTCTGGACGTCATTGATAATCTTTGATGTGATAACGTGTACAACTGGTAAGCAATGGCACAACAGTTGGCAGCAACTACAACAGAAAATAGTCCAGTTAGTGAATTGATAATTAGATCATTAACGAGGTTTAAAGTTGGTCTATTTTGAATACAAAATTGTGTTTCTTGGATTGAAAGGGACGTTTTATTGTAGATGATATTAAACGACCATTCTACTCGATAGCAGGCAATGGCCCAGGGAGAAAAATAAATGATCCATGCAACATACGTAATCACAATTACTGCCAACATTCTATGTTGAGTAATCCATTGGGAGACATTTATGGGATAAAACACAGCCACGAATCTCTCACAAGAAATGATAACAATGTGGGTGATACTTATCATCAATGATGAGCGACCAGGTATTCGAACATAACTGAATGTATACAAGTAATAAATGTCTGCTAGAATTGGATCAAATCTTCCGATGATACAGTCAAGTTTTCGAAGAGATAGATTCACAAGAAAGAATAAATCACAAGTTGCCAGTGATATCAACAAAATACTACTTGTATCTTTAACTCTGCTCCGAGATAAGACTATTAATGTAGTAATATTACCAGCTGAACCAACAACTGCACAAATATGGATGAGAAAACAGTTGATGATTATGTTGATAATAGTTATCCAATCTGAGCTGTGACTCTCTGTGTTGTACAGCTCACTTGGATTAAGAATTGATGTCTCCTTGCAGTGTAATGCTGTAGATTTGTTCATTTTCTCTGTGTGTCAAAAATGTCTTCTTTGTTTGAATGATTTAATGAACTTATCAAATATTCATGAAAATGAGCACACATTTTACTTATATCATATCAAAGCCCGCCTGCCCAGCGTGTTGCGGCGCGTTGGACGAGGGTGAAAAACCCCCAGTGAGTGCGGTTCCATTCCACAGGCTGTCAGAAAAGCCAAATGTTCTCCAGATCTACGGTATTCGTTGCACCTAAACGAAGGGTTACGATGTCCATGGCACCGAGACGAAGAGCTGAAAGAGCAAGTGCTTGTGGATCGGAAACAAAAATATCATATCAAATATTTATTTGATATTATTGATCACTTATTGAACAATACTCGATAGATAACTATCGTATGTTTAAATAATATTTGTATAGCGTTAAGTCATTTTCTTCTTTGTACGCTTCATATCGATCACTTGTTAACTACTCTGTGTGATTTGTATGTGATCTGAGCATAAGAGCGATTGTACGTTGTGCCAGTTATGTGCCTATAAGTGAAATAAAACAATCTAAAATGAACACATTTTCTGAATAAAATAAATTACGATTTAAAGTCAGAATTAGCGTCCGGTCAAGATGGAGCGTGACACTGGATCTGAATTTCAGCCGGCCTCTAACCGAAGTCGATTTTCAGTTTTCTTTGCACGGAATTTGTGTATTCTGGGCTGAAGGTGATAGACTAGTGTACCGTGTGACCCATCAAGAAGATTCTGAAACCAATGGGGCAGGCCTTGCAAGCCGACAGTGGTACATACTTTATACTGATAGAATTTTAAAGAGTTTTAGAGATACAAAGCAAAAGGCCGTCCACGCAAAAAGTGGATCCAAGAGATAACAGAGGGGACGAAAATCACTATTTATGAAGCGCACACTAAAGCTCATTCGAGACATCTCTTATTATCCTGACGCTTTGAGACGAAACAGAATTAGAGGAAAGAGCCAAAAAGAAAAGAAAATCATATTTGTTAAATAGTTACAGTTAACAAAAAATGATGAAACATGAAACAGGAAAATGTCAAAAGATTACTTGAATAAGTACAACAGATGAAATCACTAACAGATTCAAAGAATATATTTCAACATTTATTATATCACTTTTCTGCAGTCTTCCTCATTATGATATATTATCACATTATGCATGATATATTTAAATTAATAGCAACAGACTGTGATAACATTCTCAGTTTATATTCATCAGTTATTGATTCTCCTACCAGAACGCGACACATTCAAACAGAAATCCAGAAATTTAAAGATATTCAATTGTTAGATAAACTTTCCTTTTGTTCCGTAGATAATTTGTCATAGTTTTGCTGTTTCCTAGCAACATGTTTACATATAAACTGTATCCGTAAAGATCGATTCTTGAATTGTGGGAAATAACTATTTGATATACACTTTGATTATAGAAATGTATCCCATAATTTTCAGTATTATTACCAGTAATCTTCGCACATTTAGTCACTAAAGATAGCGATGAACTGTAGATTAAACCCTCTTTGTGAAATAATTTTTAGCAGACTTATTCAACTCTCTCACTAGCTTCTTATCTGCCTGGCTAACATACTGAAACTATTATAACAGAACACGTTTAACATTTCTCAACAGGGACTTCATTTACTGGGGACGTTGCTGTATCTGACTCTCAGTCGATGCTTCATAAGATCCAGAAGGGTAGGTTTCGGTATGAGTGGATGTCGTCTATAGAAGTTTCTAACCTCCAGCCGCTTACGTGGATATACTGTCCTGGACATGTGGGTGTTTACGGTAATGAGAGAGCGGACAGGCTAGCATCAACAGCATCAAGTGTTGTGAAGTTGAAGATGGATAAGGGGCAAATTCTTCGGTTTCTTCGCGACTGTCTGTTGGATGAGGACACTAAAATAGATGTTGCATCGATCCAGCGATTTAAGCAGTTTGGAGTTTACCTGTGTACAAGTAGAACTGGATGCCAGGGGCAGAGTTAGGAGTGTGTTTAATCAGCAAGCCACGGGAACCATCAGTATGCACACTCATCGATATCTGTTTGGGGGAGGTGGGAACTAAGCACCTATGGGTCTGCCCGGAGTGCGATGGCGTTAGTTTAGTAATCAATAACTAATAACCAATGTATTTTTGAGGCATCCACAATTGCCTGTTGTTCGGCTCTAAAATTTGTTGAGAGTTCTCCAGTGGCAATTGAATTTTTATGTGGTGCCGTCTTGGAGTATGATGATGGTTCCGGCCCCTCCTTTCCTCGCTGTCATGTCTGATGATCCGTCTGTGTATATATGGGTCCACTCGGGATGGGGGTATGAGGTGTTAATGTGTTCTAGTGTCTTTGCTCTCAAGATGGGACTTGTTTCTTCACCCTTTTTGTCTACATTTGGAATTGTTGTTATCACTGTCCAGTTGGGCTGTAGGTCTGTGTTGTTGAATGGTACTATCATTTTCCAGGTTGCTGAGTCTTTTGAGAGGATGTCCATGTTTTTTCAGAGAGTGATTTTGACAAGTGGTGGAAGCTGTGTCTTTTATGCGGTTTTTGGTTGGTTCGTTGATTGTTTGGTGCATGGGGTTATTTTCTGTGCGTTTGAACTTTTCTGACAGGGTGAGTATTTTTGTTCCTGCTTCGTCCCAGGCTCTCAAGGCCAGCAGTTGCTTTCAGATCTTTGATTTGTGTACTTCTCAGACCCACGGTGATGATTCTGAGGCCTGTGTTCTGTATTTTATCTAGCTTGTATAGATTAGTTTGTGCTGCGATTGTGTAGGCTCCTGTGCCATACTCCAGTTTTGGACGTACATACCCTGTGTATATGTGGCGTGTAGTGTTTGCATCTGCGCCCCAGTGCGTTCCTGCTAGTTTAATTCATGAGTCTTAATCTTAGTGTGGCTTTCCTTTGTGTTTCTTCTTTGTGGGGACCTCATGTAAGTCTTTTGTCAAATTGTATTCCTAGATAGGTAGGGTTGTCCACCTTTGGTAGTGGTTTGTTGTCCAGGTATAAGTCGACTTGTTCAGGTTTTGTAGAGAGTGAGAACAGTGTTGACACTGTCTTGTTTTAGTTTATTGTGACCCCCCCAAGTGTCTGTCCATTTCTTTACTGCATTTATGGCTCCTTGCATTCTGATCTTGGCAGTTCCTATGTATTCTGTTTGGGTCCATATGACCAGGTCGTCCGCATGAAGTGCTTTGTGAATGTTAGATGTAAATTGTTTGGGGAGATCATTGATAAAAAGGAGGAAGAGTGTGGGAGATATTGCACTTCCCTGTGGAACCCCATCTTCTAGTCTGACCAGCTTGCTTCTGTGTCCTTCCAGTTTGACTCTTGCACATCGTCTGTGTAAGAAATCTCTGATCCATGTGTACATGTGACCTTTGATCCCGCTTTGTGCTAGTTTTAGCAGGAGTCCTTCCTTTTTTTCCAGACTTTGTCGAAGGCTTTTGTCAGGTCGAAGAAGGTGGCCAGCAGTTTGTGTTTATTTTGGAAGACATCTTCAATTTCTTGGGCAAGATAGGTGGTTTGTTGTCTGCTACTGTGTTTTCTGAAGCCTGATTGACAGTTATCAAGTATTTTCTTTTCCTCAAGAAAGTTAAGCAGCCTGTTGTTTACGAGCCGATCCATTGTTTTCCCAAGGCAGCTGAGGAGGCTTATGGGACGTAGCTTTCTTTTTTCCTGTGCTTGCCTTTTTGCTATAGGGATTATTTCCCCTCCTTCCATTCCATTTGATATACTCCTTGCATCCAAGATTGGTTTATTAGGTCCAGGAGGTGTAGTCTGTCACCTTTTCCTAGATTTATTATCATTTCATTTGTCACCCCATCTGGTCCTGGTGTCTTTTTTTTCTTTAGTTTTTTATTGCGCTGTCCAGTTCTTTGAGAGAGAAAGATTTGTTCATTATGTCATGTTTGTCTGCCTGTTGTTTGTTTATTTTTTTTAGTTCTTTTTTGGTTTCTCTGAATTTTGTTTTGGACATATGTATGTTGCTTTCTTTTGCAAAGCCATCCAGAGAATGTTTGCAGTCTATTTGCCCGTGTAGGTTTTCCCTCCTTCTTCTATGACTGTGCAGACATGGCTGGTGGTATTTTTTTCATTTAGGCTCTTTACAAGATGCCATAGTTTTGTGCTGTCTTTTCCATATTTAGGGTTGCTGTTTTTCCTGCCAACTTTTCCTATGCATGTGAGTTTTCTTTTCTGTATATGGCTTGGTGTTTGTTGTGTTCTGTGACATTTATGTCAGATGGGTTTTGTTCCATTTTTGTTCGTGCTGCTGTGACTTTTTCATGTGATTGTTGTAGTTCGTTGTTCCAGAAGGGTTCGTAGTGTTTTCTTCTTCCTCTGGGGATTGATTTTTGTGCTGCTTTTAGTATGATGTTTGTGAGTGTTGTAATGTTTTTCTTGATATCATTTGGTGTGTGGGTTTCTGTCAGTTTTCCTTCAGTTAGGTTTCTGTACAGGTTCCAGTTTGCCTTTTTGTAGTTCCAGCTGGCTATTTTTTCCCTATTTTCTGGTGGCTTGAGCTTTCCTACAGTAATAAATATTGGATTGTGGTTACTTCCTCCTAGATGTTTCATCACCTCTCTTTCTGCACGTCTCTGGATGTCTTCTGTGGCTATTGCCAGATCGGGTGTGCTTTGTGTTCTCCATACTCTTGAGTAGAAAGTTGGCTCTAAGTCAGGTTTGTTTATGAGTATGAGTAGGTTTTCCATCATCCATTCCTCTACTTCATCTCCTCTTGAGTCCATAGTAGCATATCCCCGCTGGGGAGGTGGCTGTTAAAGTCGCCTAAGATTATTTGATTCTTCTCAGTTGTATGTATGCTCTCTAGATCTAATTTCTTATTGTTTGGGCAGTAGTAGTTTGTGACATGTATTGGTTCTGGGAGGACATGTATTTTGATTGTTATGTGTTCGGTTTCAACTGTACTTCTGGAGGTTTCTGAGGCTGCGATGTTTTTTTTAGAGAAGAGTAATGATGCCTCCCTTGTGTCCGTCTCTATCCAGTCTGTATGTCTCGTAGCCTCTGATGTAGAAGCGGCAGTTTTTATTTAGATGTGTTTCCTGTATGCATATGATGTCGATCTGTTGTTCGTGTAGGAATTTTTGCAGTTCGAGTTTTTTTCTGGAAACACCTTCTGCATTCCATTGCATAATTTTTAGTGTGCTGTACTTGTTTTGACCAGTAGCAATACTCTGCTTAATCCTGGCTCTTCGATGCGCAAAGCTACTATCAATAGCTTGGGGTGGATCCCTTCGAAGCTTGGGATCCGGCACTGCTCCCGCCTGGCAGCAGTCCACAGGAGCAACCCCATATCTAAGTAAATATCTGAGCATACTCACTAACCGTATTGTGTGTTGATGTCTTTTTCCATTTCTGGGTGCAAACGACATTCTGGCTGACATGTCCGTCTTCAGTGAGGGAAGTTATGGAGTCTTCCTATCAATGTCCTGGCTCTTCCCAAGACTGTCTGCCAGGCATCAGAGGTTTTTAGGAGTTACCTTTTCCCTTTTTTCAACCAGGGTGAGCTCTCTGGGTGTGATCTTGGTGGGGATCTGGACTTTTCCACACCGGTGGGCCATGCATTCGCTTCACCTATCGGAGATTACACCTCCACAGGGGGTTTTTCCTGGCTTACCCCAGTCATAGCCTGGTATTTTATCCCTTCCGGAATTGGGGGCCCAGTTATAGCGCTGGGAACTCGCTTATGCCAGAGCCGTGTGAGTTTAAACGGGGAGCACCACGTGAAGGTACGGTTGACTTGACTGCGGGCATTTCTCATTATTTAGATTAAGCCTATAACAGTCCTTGTTCCCCCAAACGGTTCAAGAAAGAGAGAACCACCTAGGAAGACCATGAAACGAGCTTTGCTGAGAGAGGCAAGAAATATCTGACTCTATTCCATGGAAGGGATTTAAGCGAGTTGCCCAGGACAGAGAGGTATGGAAAAATTACTTGCAGGCCTTATAACGGTACGAGAAAAATTATTATGATGACTTTTTAGAAATCTCATCTGACGATGACATTTACTTGCGAACCGGGGAACAATAAAATGTGAACCATGATTTAATTATAGCCTTGTTTGTGAACGATGACTACAAACGGAAATTGCTGGAGATGATTTACCTGCTGTTCTATAATAAGTCACTAGTCATAGAAACCACAGATTGATTCTCTGTTCAATCTCCTTATGGCTTTGAAAGTAATAAAAACATCAACGTTTGGCTAAAGAAGCAAGTGCCAAAGAAAGACTTTGCTAAAGAAAACCCTGTCAAAGAAGAACAGCAAAGAAAGACACCGCCAAAGAAAGACTCTGCCAAAGAAAGACACTGCCAAAGAAAGACATTGCCAAAGAAAGACACTGCCAAAGAAAGACTCTGCCAAAGAAAGACACTGCCAAAGAACAAATGAACAAATAATTGTTTCTACAAGAAATCAAAACTCTTATGAAGAGAATTTAAGCAATATACTTTAAGACAAACACTGATTCTGTACAGGAAATATAATCTATTATTCTGCCTATCCACGGCTCAAAGGCATTATTATGATTACGGAACAGTCTTCCTTAAAGATCTCAGCAGAACAGACCAAGTCATTATATTTCGTCTGAGTATAGGACTTTACCTGGAGCGGATTATCGTGATATATAAGCGTGTGCAGGACCCGCGTGACTTTGAATTTTCAGCTTAAGGGGGCGACGGATGGTCCTCAACGCCCCCAAAATTTACTTTTCAAATAAGCGCACCCTTCCGACTTCTCAGCCCCCAGTGGCCGGTACCGCCCTTGTTTTTGAACCTAGCAATACACGAACATTCTTCGCTATTATTGCACTAATCCATTTCTCCCAATCTGATATATTTCTTCTTCAGCGATCTCTGGTCATACGATTAATTTACTGTAGACTACAAACTTGGCAGTCAGCTTTAGATCTGACAGGTTTTCGTTTTCAGTGATCTCTGGTCATACGATTAATTTATTGTAGACTACAATTTGGTCAGTCAGCTTCAGGTCTGTCAGATTTCCCCAAAGCTTAGTTTTTATGTCGACTGAGTGTGACCACAGGCTGCTTCTCAGCTCACCCAGGAGAGGACAGTCTTGTAGGACATGCTTCGGTGTCTGTTCCGCCTGCTGACACTGGCAGAGAGCTGTTTGACTTATTCCTAGTCTATATAAGTGTTTGTTGAGTCTTTAGTGTCCGGTAGTTAGTCGAAATATAATGACCTGGTCTGTTCTTCTTAAATCTTTGAAGAAGTCTTTTCCATAATCATATCCAGTGTATGTCTTCCAGACTCCTGCAGATTTATTTCTCTATATGAAAGTTTTGACCTCCTGAAAAGACAGGGGTTGATAAATTTGCTTTTTGGCACTGCCCTCCTTAGCATATCATGACAAGAAAATAATCGTCGTTACTAAAAAATAATCCAAACAGAATTAGTCCCAGTAAACTCATTGTGTTTTATAAAAATAACCTTCGACAGATAACTAAAATAAATCTGCTGTCAAAAAGATATGTGACATATTTTCTTCCCTTTCATACAGGTCACCAGACTAATCACAGAGTTATAGAACTTGGTTGACATTAAAATATATATAAAGAAATTTGCTGTAGAATTGATTGCCCAAAGAAGTTCTTCTATATTACTCAACAAAATAAACATTTCATTTGGTGGTTTCATAGAAGTATCAATGTAAAAGTAAGCGAAGATTGCAACACTTGGAAAGTTGCAACAGCAAAATACAACACAGACAGTGAGCAACATTCGGGAGACTTTGATATCATTTCCGTGTGTGTTAGAACTTCGGGACGTCATTGATAATCTTTGATGTGATAACGTGTACAACTGGTAAGCAATGGCACAACAGTTGGCAGCAACTACAACAGAGAACAGTCCAGAAAGTGTGTTGATAACTATATCATTAACTAGATTTAAAGTTGGTCTGTTTTGAATACAAAATTGTGTTTCTTGGATTGAAAGAGACGTTTTATTGTAGATGATATTAAACGACCATTCTACTCGATAGCAGGCAATGGCCCAGGGACAAACATAAATGATCCATGTAACATACGTAATCACAATTACTGCCAACATTCTATGTTGAGTGATCCATTGGGAGACTTTTAGAGGATAAAACACAGCCACGAACCTCTCACAAGAAATAATAACAATGTGGGTGATACTTATCAACAATGACGAACGACCAGGTATTCGAACATAACTGAATGTATATAAGTAATAAATGTCTGCTAGAATTGGATCAAATCTTCCGATGATACAGTCAAGTTTTCGAAGAGATAGATTCACAAGAAAGAATAAATCACAAGCTGCCATTGATATCAACAAAATACTACTTGTATCTTTAACTCTGCTCCGAGATAAGACTATTAATGTAGCAATATTACCAGTTGAACCAACAACTGCACAAATATGGATGAGAAAACAGTTGATGATTATGTTGATAATACTTAGCCAATCTGAACTGTGACTCTCTGTGGTGTATATCTCTGTGGTGTACATTTCTGTGGTGTGCATTTCTGTGTTGTACAGCTCACTGGAATTAAGAATTGATGTCTCCTTGCAGTGTAATGCTGTAGATTTGTTCATTTTCACTGTGTGTCAAAAATGTCTTCTTTGTTTGAATGATTTAACGAACGTATAAAATATTCATGAAAATGAGCACACATTTTACTTATATCATATCAAAGCCCGCCTGCCCAGCGTGTTCGTAGCGCGTTGGACGATGGGTGAAAAACCCCCAGTGAGTGCGGTTCTATTCCACGGGCTGTCAGTAAAGCCACAGGTTTTCCAGATTTACAATGTCCATGGCACCGAGACGAAGAGCTGAAAGAGCAGGTGCTTCTGGATCGGAAACAAAAATATCATATCAAATATTTATTGAATAATACTCGATAGATAACTATCGTATGTTTAAATAATATTTGTATAGCGTTAAGTCATTTTCTTCTTTGTACGCTTCATATCAATCACTTGTTAACTACTCTGTGTGATTTGTATGTGATCTGAGCATAAGAGCGATTGTACGTTGTGCCAGTTATGCGCCTATAAGTGAAATAAAACAATCTAAAATGAACACATTTTCTGAATAAAATAAATTACAATTTAAAGTCAGAATTAGCGTCCGGTCAAGATGGAGTGGGACACTGTTTGTGAATTTCAGCCGGCCTCTAACCGAAGTCGATTTTCAGTTTTCTTTGGACGGAATTTGTGTATTCTAGCCAGAATGTTGTGTTATGTTATGCGATCGACGTCATGGTACATTGGGCATTCCCTTTCGTGCTCTGTCCCCCGCTGCAGCAACCATTCCAAAGCCTGAATGTGATAGACTTGTGTGTGACCCATCTAGAAGATTCTAAAGCCACTAGGACTGACCTAGCAAGACGACGGTGCTACGTAAGTTATAGTCACAAAATTTTGAAGAGATACAAAGCAAAAGACTGTTCACGCCAAAAAAGAGTACCTCATAGATAACAGAGTAATAAAAAAATCACTGTTTATGAAACTCACACTAAAGCCCGTTCTAGAAATCTCTTCTTACCCTGAAGCTGTGAGGCAAATCAGGACTGAGAAGAGAAAGAAAGACAAGGCGCATAGAGAGCTCGCTCCAGACATCTCTTCTTATAGTGACCTGGAGAGACAAAACAGGATTAGAAAAAAGAAAGTCATATTTGTTAAATAGTTATGGTTAACAAAAAATGATGAAACATGAAACAGAGAAATGTAGAAAGATTACTTCAATAAGTACAACAGATGAAATCACTAACATATTTACAGAACATATTTCAAAAATTTTGGTATGTAACTTTACTGCAGTCTTCCTCATTATGATATCTTTTCACATTATGCATGATATATTTAAATTAATAGCAACAGACTGTGATAACATTCTCAGTTTATATTCATCAGTTATTGATTCTCCTACCAGAACGCGACACATTCAAACAGAAATCCAGCAATTTAAAGATATTTAATTGTTAGATAAACTTTCCTTTCGATCCGTAGATAATTGCTCCTAGTTTTGCTCGTTTCCTAGGCAGCCATGTTTACAGATAAACTGTATCCGTAAAGATTGATTGTTGAATTGTTGGAAATAACTATTTGATATACACTTTGATATAGAAATGTATCCCATAATTTTCAGTATTATTACCAGTCATCTTCCCATATTTAATCACTAAAGATAGCGAGGAACTATAGATTAAAGTCTGTTTTTCAAATAATATTAAACAGAGTTTTTCAACTCTCTAATTTCCTTCTTATCTGCCTGGTAAACGTTTATGTTTATGATTTCTCTACTGTAGTGATTATATTGGACAGAGAAGAGAAGAAATAGATCTATCCAGAAAGAACTCAAAATCAAAGAAAACTGGCTGATGTTACAAATAAGAAAGAGAAAATTTAGATATTTTGGACATATAAAAAGACATGAAGGGCTTGAGATGACCATCATGGAAGGAGGCATACCAGCAAAGAGAAGAAGATGAAGACCATGGAGAAGATGGATTCAGGATGCAACTGCTGGTTTGAACATGACGGCTGCAGAGGCAGGACATCTGGTCTATGAGAGAGAGAGAAAACTTCTTGAGAGAAAAGACTGTTGGGGTGGCAAAGTTCTGCTCAGGACAAGGTGTGTGAAGATGATGATGAGTGATTATATATTTTTTGTTTCGTTGTGCGTGATCTTAATATTTATTCTTACTTTTTATACAGAAGATATAGAAAACAAGTTGAATGCATTTGAAAATAGATTTCTGAGAAAAATATTTAATATAAAATGGATAGAATTCAGAAGTGATGAAATCTGAGAAATGTCGGGTTTAAACCCACTAGTGACAACTGTTATAAGAAAGAGAAAATTGAGATATATTTAGAAGAAATGATCGAAGAATACCAAAGTAGGCATTGAAATGGATGCAAAGGGTTCAAGAAAGAGAGGACGCACTAGGAAGACCAGGAAACGAACTTTGCTGAGAGAGGCAATAAATATCGGACTCACTTCAATGGAAGAGATTGAGCGAGTTGCCCAGGAAAGAGCGGTATGGAGAAATTACTAACATGTCATGTAACTATGACATACGAGATACGAAAGGAATTATTATTTTCACTTTTATAAATCTCATCTGAACATGACATTTACTTGAGAATTGGGGAACAATGAAATGTGAACCACGAAACAATTATAGTAGTGTTTACAGAACGATGACTACAAACGGAAAGTGCTGGAGATAGTTTTACTTGCTGTTCTGTAATAAGTCACTAATCATAGAAACCACAGATTGATTCTCTGTTCAATCTCACTATGGTTTTGAAAGTAATTAAAGCACCAACGTCTGGCTAAGTAAGACATTGCCAAAGAAAGACACTAATAAAGAAAGACACTGCCAAAGAAAGACACTGCCAAAGAAAGACACTGCTAAAGAAAGAAAGACAGTACAAAGAAAGACATCCAAAGAAAGACACTGCCAAAGAAAGACACTGCCAAAGAAAGACACTGTCAAAGAAAGACACTGCCAAAGAAAGACACTGCCAAAGAAAGACACTGCTAAAGAAAGAAAGACAGTACCAAAGAAAGACACTGCCAAAGAAAGACACTGCTAAAGAAAGACACTGTCAAAGAAAGACACTGCCAAAGAAAGACACTCCAAAGAAAGACACTGCAAAGAAAGACACTAGCAAAGAAAGACACTCCCAAAGAAAGACAGTACTAAAGAAAGACACTGCCAAAGAAAGACACTGCCAAAGAAAGACACTGCAAAGAAAGACACTGCCAAAGAAAGACACTGCCAAAGAAAGACACTGCCAAAGAAAGACACTGCCAAAGAAAGACACTGCAAAGAAAGACACTGCCAAAGAAAGACACTGCAAGAAAGACAGGCCAAAGAAACACAGTGCTAAAGAAAGACACTGTCAAAGAAAGACACTGCCAAAGAACAAATGAACAAATAATTGTTTCTAAAAAAAATCAAAACTCCTATGAAGAGAATATAAACAAAATACATTAAGACAAACTGATTCTGTCCAGGAAATATGATCTATTATTCTGCATATCCACAACTCAAAGGCATTATTATGATTACGGAATAGTCTTCCTTTTTTTCCCAATCCCGAAGCACTTAAACTTTTTAGTTCTTCGGCTCGGTGTCATGGACATTGTAGCCTTTCGGTTCGGTGCCACGAACACCGTGGAGAATCTGTGGTTTTTCTGTCATTCCGCGGAATTGAACCCGCACTCACAGAGGGCTAGTGACCCGTAGTCCAACGCGCTACGAACACACTGGGCAGGCTGGCAACAGTCTTCCTTGAAGATCTCAGCAGAACAGACCAGGTCATTATATTTCGCTTAAGTACCGGACATTACATGGGGCGGATTATCGTAATGTATTAGCATTCACTTATAGATTCGGACACAAGAGAGTTGTGGTTTCATTTCCACACATGACGTTCCACACGTGAGGAAAGGAATTAGCCTCCTACCGCCTGCACATTAATGTCTCAAATGTAAGAGACGTACATTCATATTTTAAGCTCTGAAAAACGTAATGGATATTCTATTTTACTTACTGGACATTGAAGATTCAACAAGCATCAATGTACTTCTTGGTTACTGAACCGATGTCACAGTACTCCAGGCACACTTATAGGTGCTCAGTATTCCTCAACAGATGTCGAAGGATTTGTAAACTTATGGTTCCCGTGGTTCCCTGTTTAAACATACTTTACTGTTCCTCTTGCATCCAGTTATATCTGCACAACGTATAATTATTTCCAACCTCCTTAAATTGCGTTATAGGTTCAGCATCATTTTAGTGTCCTCATCCAACAGGCGGTCGTCTAGAGACGAAAACATCCCACTTATCCATTCTCAACTCCCTTTCTATCACTGCTGTTGAATACAAGCCTGTTCTCTCTCTCTCTCTCTCTCTCCCATTGACGCAACCATAGATAGCATGCCCAGAACAATAGATCCACGTAATCCTCTGAAGGTTGAAAACATGAATAGATGACATACACTCAGTGTTGCCAATTTAGCACTTTTAGTGCTAGATCTAGCACTATTTTTTGTGATCTAGTACTACAAATTTAGATCTAGCACCTAGCACCAAATCTAGCACTGAAAAAAATTAGTTAGCACTTTTAGCACTTCTTTTAGTTTGGTATATGAATCAGAAAATCTCGAAAAAAAAGACGAACAAGCACAGAAAATGTATTACAACGAGATCCGTAATGAATTTTCAGTGTGAGAACAACTCTCTGAGAGGTCCGCGCTCGTTTGACTTAGAGTATAGCTGTAGCCTGTACCTTGTTCAATCTTGTTGACTTGCCACCAGCTTCTGTATTTGCTCTCAGTTCATCAGTGACTGTTCTTAAGTGCTATAATCATTTCTAAACCAACGAAGGACTGTTCAAATCATAAAGAGAATTCCTCATTCAGCAATGAGTAAAGCAAAACCATCGTATTCGCAAAGATTTCGAAAGGAATGGTTAAAAGATCCTGCTTTTGCAAAGTGGCTACTTGAAGTACCAACTGATTCATCTAAAGCTCATTGCAAGTATTGTAGACATGACATTTTAGCTAAGTATTTTCTTTTAGCAGCCTGTCCATCGATTCAAGTATCTAGGAACATTCTTAACACCAGATGGAAGATGTACAACAGAGATTAGGAGTAGAATAGCTCAAACGAAAGCAGCTTTATGAAAATGAAGAACACACTATGCGTGAACTCACTACCAATGACACTGCGAAAACGAGTACTCCAATGCTATATTGAACCAATTTTTATGTATGGCAGCGAATCATGGACACTGAACAAACAATCAATACGATCATTGGAAGCCACAGAGATGTGGTTTTACAGAAGAATGTTGAGAATTCCATGGACAGCAAAGAAAACAAACGTGGAGGTTTTAAATCAGGCCTGCACACAAAGAAACCTTATCAAAAGAATAAGAATCCGACAATCAAGGTTCTTCGGGCATATAATGCGAAGAGAAGGTTTAGAACATTTGGTGACTACAGGTAAAATTCAGGAAGGAGAGATCGTGGAAGACAGAGGGAGAAGATGTTGGGTGGCCTGACATCATGGTTCGACAAAATATCGACGTCAGAACTGATTACATGCACCAAGCAAAGAGAGTTGTGGAGAGACATGACGCCGGCAGGCATGGCACTTGATTGATTGATTTTCTTTTAGCAAGACATTGTGAAACAAAGAAACATAAACTTGCTAGTCCATGTCAAAGTGCTTTCTTACAAGTTTCAGTTGAAGAAAGATGATAAGATATCTACACTTGAGGCCAATTTAGCAATGTTTATTTGCTGTCATTCATCATTCAATTCTTGTGATCACTTGGTAGACTTGTGCAAAAATACTCATCGGACAGTGAAATGGTAAATAAAGTTAGGATGCATCGTACAAAGTGTGCAAATATTGTAAAGAATATCATTGCTCCTTACTTCAAGAAAGATTTGACTACTGATCTGGGCAAGGAAAATTCTGTTTATTACTGGATGAATCAACTGACATCACTGTAAACAAGTTATTGGGTGTTGTTGTAATTTATTACAGTGAAACCTCAAGAAAGTAGTTCATACATATCTTAATATGGTGTTACTAGACAAATGTAATGCAGATGCCATTGTAAATGCAGTCAATAAATTAGATGAAAAGAAATTAAACATGACAAATCTTCTATATTGGCACGACAACGCCAGTGTCATGGTAGGGGCAAATAACGGTGTTTTCAAGAAGTTGAAGGAAGGAATTCCTGGATTAATCTTATTTAAATGTGTATGCCACTCCATACAATTATCAGTGTCCCATGCTTGTGTTGCATCATTGCCAATAAACTTAGAGTTTTTAGTAAGTGAGACTTATAAATGGTTTTCTAAGAGTTCACTGAGACAAATTTCTTACAGTCAACTTTACCAGAGCATTAATGATAAGGAACCACTGAAGATCTTAAATTCTTGTGCAACCAGGTGGTTAGCAATTGAACCAGCAATCAGCAGAATTTTAAGCCAATGGAATGAATTGCAGACTCATTTTCAATTAGCAAGTTCTAATGAAAATGTTACATCGCCACTTTACTGTATGAAATGTATTGTGACCTCAGAATGAGTTATTTATATTATTTTTGCATCCAATTCTAAAACATGTTCAAGAAGTGAATAACTTTTGAATCAAATACTGCTGATAAAACAAAATTGTTTTCTGGTCTATCTCTTCTTATTACATTTATTGCTAACATGTTAGTACTACCAACAAGCAACATTGATCCTCTTGATCCTAACACTAACATTGAAGAATTTATGGATCCAAATCACAGCTGGGTTCTAGATTTGAGAAAAGACTTGGGGAATTGATAATTAGCCAACAAATTCAATCTTCTCAAGTAACTCACATCCGCAAAAGGGCACAAAACTTTTTGATTAGCCTGTACAAAGAGCTGCATAATCGTCTGCCAGAAAACATTGATATTTTGTAGAATATAAGCTTATTCTCAGTGCAAAATACATTGACACATTTTAAGAAAAATATTATTCCCTTTCTGGAATTATTTCACTTAAATGAAGAAATGAAATCATCAATTGAGATTCAGTACATCATACATTTAGTTACATGGACTGATATTGCAACCACTGAGACATTTTGGCCTGAAGTTTTCAATTATACAGATTCTTCGGGAGGTAGCCCCTTCAAAGACGTTGCAACTTTTGCCCTAAATTTATTAATTTTACCAAATTCTAATGCTGAAGTGAAACGGTTATTCAGCAGCACGAATGTCGTGAAAAATAAATTGAAAAACAAAATGCAGCTGCCCATGCTTTCAGCAATTCTTGCAGTAAAATATGGATTAAAGAGGCATAATAAATGCTGCAAAAACTTTAAATTACCTAAAGATGTTACGGCCAAAATTGGAACAATGGACTCATATGACCCAACAAAACTTCAGAAGATTTCAGTCTGACTTCTCAAAATTGATGAAATACTATCCGAGCTGTAATTAATACAACACAATTGGTAAGTAAACTGTTTTTTGACATTTTTCAGCATTACAAAATATTTCTAGCACTTTTAACACTCCCCTAAAATCTAGCATTAAAACCGATTTACATTTGGCAACCCTGGAGTCATATGACCCAAAAACTTCAGATGATGTGAATTCCGATTGCTCAAACGGCGCCAGAAGATGTGCAGTCTGACTTTTTCAAATTACAATGATATACTATTGATCTGTAATTAATACAGCTCAATTGGTACTTAAAATATTTTTTGGCACTTTTTCTAGTATTAAAAAATATTTCAGCACTTTCTAGCACTTTTTAAACTAAAATCTAGCACTAAAAGCCGATTTACATTTGGCAACACTGCATAAACTCATATTCCAACTTGGCTGTTGAATCTTCGGAAAAATCGAATGAGAGTCAGATAAAGCAACAGTTTCAGAATCCTTCAATTTGTTATTAAACATTAGGTCGACACCTCTTATACATTTATTTTACTTCAAAGTACAGACACAAAACTAGTAAATAAACAAGAGAAATGAATGAGGTTGTTACTTTAAACATGATTAATGCAATGTCCATTGATTGTTAGGTTCGGAATATGATCAAGAAACGAATATGTACTCGTAGATAGATTTTTTCTGTGCAGCCACTTTGTAATTACGTGCACATTAAGGAACTCTTGATTTACATCGTAATGTGGTAAAACTTTCTCGAATTTTCCTTGAAGATATATAGAGCTAATCTTGTAAGCATTTCATCATGTTTTCTTTTTATATCAGGCCTTCTCCGGAAGTGCAACAACGATGGGAACACTAAGTGCGTTCTGAGAGTATCTATTTATTCTGAGGGAACTGCTGGACAAAGTTAATAAGTTTCGCATTTGTCTAGTTCAGCGTTTCCCAAAGTGGGCAATACTGCCCTGTGGGCGCTGAAGCGTTCTAGGTGGTGGGGTGATAGGGTTCAGAAGAATTTGGAGGGCGGGTGGGGGGTGGGGGTGTTCAGGCGATTAGGGGTCGGTAGTTCATTAAAGAAGAAATTAATAATAAATATTTTAAAATAAATTATTTTCGTGATGTTGCGATTGAATAATGATTTAAAATTTGAATACTGCATTTTAATTCATCTTATGTCCGTCTTAGACGATCCATTTTTTCATCAATTTTCTATTGCATGTATATAATCATTTGAAAATTGACCATATGTGACAGTGTGACAGAAACATATATCAATTTTCTATGTCAAAGAGAAAATAGAGCATGTATATATATATATTTTGGGGTGGGGGGCGTTGGCAATCTGTTATAATGTGGTGGGGGCGTTACAAGTTTATGTTTTACAAAGTGGGCGGAGGGCCGAAAAGTTTGAGAATCTATGATCAAGTTAGTCTTTTTATTTAAAGATTTAGAAAGCCCCGCCTTCTTGTTGAGATACAATGTTGGATACTACACTTGGGTGTCTCTGTAGCGTTGAGATATAATGTTGGATACTACACTTGGGTGTCTCTGTAGCGTTGAAATATAATGTTGGATACTACACTTGGGTGTCTCTGTGGTGTAGAGATTAGGTACTCGCCTCTTTATTCAAAGGTGCTTGTTTCTGCCCTCGTAGAGTCAACTGGATATATTTTCAAAGATCCCTGATCTGAGTGTAGATGGGATTTCCAAAGATCAAACATATCACAAAGAGTGATTAAAATTGGTCGTAAAGAACGAACGCAAAGTAGAAGACATTTACTATTCGTAATATATGTCTATTTGGAAGTAGTCATTTCTAGTTAAATAAAAATAAGATTCAGACCTTTTTTCAACGGATGTCTTTGCTGGATACTCAGACTGAGATGGTATGATAGAGTTGCAAACACAGACCTGTGGATAAGAACATGGACACATGTCAAGAGGAGAAAATGGCGATGGGTTGGACATACCCTACGGAAGACACATTCGAGTGTCAGTAGACAAGTACTTGAGTGGAACCCGCAAGGAAAACGAAAAAGAGGACTCCCTAAACAGACCTGGAGACGAAATCTTCTTGATGAACTGAAGAGCGCTCGAATATCCTGGGAGACCATAAAGAGAACAGCCAGAGATAGAGAAGAGTGGCGAACAACTGTTGAGGCTCTGTGCTCTACGAGGACGGAGAGGAATAAGTCAGTAGGTAAGTAAGTATGTAGTCTTTTGCATCATGCTAGGTCAGAAAAAATACCCACTGGTCTAGTCATTGCCACATAGCCTTATTGTAAGATTCCTATATATATAGTTGTCAAGCAAAGTTTGAACCAAAAACATATTGGTAATACCAATTCTTCATATTAATGGTTCTGAAGCCGAAGGATTGACATCATTTCACAGGGTTTTACCCCACATGTCTCAGTCCTCTCAGCAGAAACGACACACCATCTGCCGAGAGAGACAAAACAAACTCCATATCTCCGGCAACAAACTTAAGGGTCCCAGGAAAAAGGAAACACAAAAGTCCGTACGTTTAGGATCAAGCAGGGTTTGTAGGGGATGTCGGTAGATAGAATGAATACACACAAAACCCTAAACTATCTTAGGATTCCTCCCCACCCCCTTCCTCCGGGCTTGTGATTAAGGTTTACCCTCTAGTCTTCTACATATCCGTGATAACCTGCAAGGCTGTGGGATTTTCATCAGGTCTACTCCCTAGCTTTTAGAGATTCCGACCCCCAGCTCTACAAGGCAGTAGGTTTAACTGTTGAGATGGTCCCTGTTTAATATCATACGTTATCAGATGAAACATGTGGTTAACTGAGGTTTAACTGTTGCAGATGGTACCGTCTAATATCATACGTTATCAGATGAAACATGTGATGTGACTGGGTTTAACTGTTGGAGATGACACCGTCTAATATCATACGTTATCAGATGAAACATGTGATGTGACTGTAGGTTTAACTGTTGCAGATGGTACTCCCTAATATCATACGTTATCAGATGAAACATGTGATGTGACTGTAGGTTTAACTGTTGCAGATGGTACCGTCTAATATCATACGTTATCAGATGAAACATGTGATGTGACTGTGGGTTTAACTTTTGGGAGATGGTCCCTGTCTAATATCATACGTTATCAGATGAAACATGTGATGTGACTGTGGGTTTAACTGTTGCAGATGGTACCGTCTAATATCATACGTTATCAGATGAAACATGTGATGTGACTGTAGGTTTAACTGTTGCAGATGGTACCGTCTAATACCATACGTTATCAGATGAAACATGTGATGTGACTGTGGGTTTAACTGTTGCAGATGACACTGTCTAATATCATACGTTATCAGATGAAACATGTGATGTGACTGTGGGTTTAACTGTTGGAGATGACACCGTCTAATATCATACGTTATCAGATGAAACATGTGATGTAACTGTGGGTTTAACTTTTGGGAGATGACACTGTCTAATATCATACGTTATCAGATGAAACATGTGATGTGACTGTGGGTTTAACTTTTGGGAGATGACACCGTCTAATATCATACGTTATCAGATGAAACATGTGATGTGACTGTGGGTTTAACTGTTGCAGATGACACTGTCTAATATCATACGTTATCAGATGAAACAGGGAGGGACTGTGGATTTAACTGTTGCAGATGGTACCGTCTAATATCATACGTTATCAGATGAAACATGTGATGTGACTGTGGATTTAACTGTTGGAGATGGTACCGTCTAATATCATACGTTATCAGATGAAACATGTGATGTGACTGTGGGTTTAACTGTTGGAGATGGTACCGTCTAATATCATACGTTAGCAGATAAAACATGTGATGTGACTGTGGGTTTAACTGTTGCAGATGGTACCGTCTAATATCATACGTTATCAGATGAAACATCTGATGTGACTGTGGATTTAACTGTTGCAGATGGTACCGTCTAATATCATACGTTATCAGATGAAACATGATGTGACGTGGGTTTAACTTTTGGGAGATGGTACCGTCTAATATCATACGTTATCAGATGAAACATGTGATGTGACTGTGGGTTTAACTGTTGCAGATGACACCGTCTAATATCATACGTTATCAGATGAAACATGTGATGTGACTGTGGATTTAACTGTTGCAGATGGTACCGTCTAATATCATACGTTATCAGATGAAACATGTGATGTGACTGTAGGTTTAACTGTTGCAGATGGTACCGTCTAATATCATACGTTATCAGATGAAACATGTGATGTGACTGTAGGTTTAACTGTTGCAGATGGTACCGTCTAATACCATACGTTATCAGATGAAACATGTGATGTGACTGTGGTTTAACTGTTGGAGATGGTACCGTCTAATATCATACGTTATCAGATGAAACATGTGATGTGACTGTGGGTTTAACTGTTGGAGATGGTACCCGTCTAATATCATACGTTATCAGATGAAACATCTGAGGGACTGTAGGTTTAACTGTTGGAGATGGTACCGTCTAATATCATACGTTATCAGATGAAACATCTGATGTGACTGTAGGTTTAACTGTTGGAGATGGTACCGTCTAATATCATACGTTATCAGATGAAACATCTGATGTGACTGTGGATTTTCCGTATTGTCGCAACAATAAAAATATATAACTTGAGCAGGTGAGAGACAGGTGAGTATGAAACCATCTTTAGTCATCCATCCTATTTGGATCCATGATTTAGTTTGTTTAGTATTCATTGTGTATGTGTGCATGTTCCTTGACAAAGACTTATAGTCGAAACGTTGAATTGTTGTTATCTTTGTCATGAAACGCTAATTTATTACGTATCACCTCAGCCTACACTATGTTCTCTTCAGATGTCCGCTCTGATCCGCTCTGACCCGCTCTGATCCGCTCTGACCCGCTCTGATCCGCTCTGATCCGCTCTGACCCGCTCTGACCCGCTCTGATCCGCTCTGATCCGCTCTGACCCGCTCTGATCCGCTCTGATCCGCTCTGATCCGCTCTGATCCGCTCTGATCCGCTCTGATCCGCTCTGACCCGCTCTGATCCGCTCTGATCCGCTCTGACCCGCTCTGATCCGCTCTGACCACCCCAGATTTGCTCTGACCACCCCAGATTTGCTCTGACCACCCCAGATTTGCTCTGACCACCCCAGATTTGCTCTGACCACCCCAGATCCGCTCTGATCCGCTCTGACCACCCCAGATTTGCAGGTTTCCGTACATCTCCTTTATCTTCGTTGACAACTTCAGACAGATATTGTTTCTTTAGAGAATTGATGATGTCGCTATTGTCAATAGAAGGTCCACTTTCGTTTGTAACATTGACCACCTGAACATTTTCGTTCTTATTGCCCTTCACCCCAGCATGGGCTAGGTAAAAAGATGAAGGTCGGTGTCTGAATTGTCGAGTATAATATTAGCTGTATCCATTGTCTTCATACATAACCGGTCTTGATCTTCTGTACCATTCTGATAGAGTCGTTGAGTACGTATGCATGAGTGAATGTTTGCGTCATTAGCAGTTATTTTGTCACATACGTGTCCTCCATAGTCATGCTGCTGGTAGTCGTCACGTATGCCTGCTTCTTTAATGACCTTGTCCTTAGGTCTAGCCGTAAAGGTCAATGCACTCCGATTGTGCCGAATCGTTAAATCGTTAGTGTAGACTAGCGGTTCCCAAACTTTTCATTACTGCGGTCCTCCTTTTAAATACATTTTGCTGCCGCGGACTTTCAAAAGTTTCTATATATGAAAATCTTCTATTGACAGAGTTATTATTACATCACACCAACAGTCAAGCTGGCTTCAGTTTATCAGACTGTGGTTAACTTCAAATGATCTTTCATTTTGTCCTGTCAGACAATTAGACTCCGGTCTGGTCCGACTCCTTTGATTTCGCAGAGGAAGTAGTTTACCACTATTTTATACATATTTAAAAAATGTATTTTTCTGTTTGAAATGTCAAAGGTGATAATATTTCTTCGAGCGCTTAAGGACACACTGTGAGTACCTCGTGGACACCCAGGTGTTCGCGGACCCTATTTTGTGAAACTCTCGTGTAGACAATAGCGTCTTCTTCCGATTTGCAGTTATGTATTATAGAGAGCAGAATCTTGGTTATCTGGAAAAAAACGTGAAATCTTCCCCAAAAAGTCTCAACTTGGAAACACTATTAATAGCTTGTAGACATAGAGTAGGCATTTGTAGCTTAAGCGGTAGTGAACTCGATCACCGCCCAAGTGTACCTGGTTCAAACTCCGCGGCGGGCAGTTTGGAAGCAAATTCTTTTCCGTGGTATTTTTACGAAAGGTAAAAATAGACCTCACCGTTCAGAAAGTAATGGCATATTACTGAACGTATAAGTGGTGCCCAGAAAATCGACGACTCGTTTACTGAGGTTTTGATAGCTATGTCCTGATATGCAACGACTTTCATTTTCAGTGTGTGTGTGTGTGTGTGAGAGAGAGAGAGTGAGAGAGAGAGAGAGAAAAACAGACAGACAGAAGGAGACATAGAGAACACAAGTTCACACATAAACACAAGAGTCAACAATAATAAAACACACACTGTATAGAAACAAGATAACGATTATCAATTGGCGCCTAACTTGTTGCCCAGTAGCCCACCAATTGCATCAGAATTGATTAAAACAATAAAAAATATATTACTACCATATTTGAACCTATTAAGTGGTAAACCACAACGTCGTAATAGTATATACTTAAATATGTGTTAGTCATAATGGCACCAGGACTTTAAACAAATCGTGCCAATAAAACGTCATTGTGTGTATGTGTCAATTAATTTTTTTTTTAATGTGTTAATTTATATACATCTCTAACTCTCCTAGGAAAGAAGGCGAGAGGAAGACTTCGATAAAGCTGGTTAGATGGCATAGCAGAATCCTGTCAAAGAGCAAAAATAACAATCACCCAAACCACCAGAACAGCGCTAGACAAAGGTAGAAAACTAGGTAACAACCCGGTAACAGTGTGACAATAAATGCAGAAGAAGATATAACTCCTTTCTAATGACGAAGGATTGACTTTATTGCACCAGGTTCTCCCCATATTTCTCGGCATTTCTCCGCAGAAATGGTATGCAACCTGTCGAGTGTATTGCGCAAAGATCAAACTCCGCAGCTCTGGCAGCAATTTTATGGTACTCTGGAGGAAATACACTCATGAACAGATCAGTTATCAGTTATATAAGGACTATCATCATAGCACTCCGGACATGTCCATAGGTGCTCCGAACTTCGCCTCAACAAATACAGCAGGTGTCCAGTGGCCCAACACGCTAGTTCGGTGTTGATTAACTAATCTTTTGCATATTTAGTATGTCGTTCTTTTCGGGCTGCACCAATATTGATACACATCTCTATCAATCTGGTCAGCAAGACTCAATGCGTTAAGAATGTCAATTCGATCCATGGTAGCTCCCTCTCGTATTGTAGCCAAGCCAGCCAATATATCGGCTCGTTCATTACCCCAAACTCCTGCTGCTCATGGACAAAAATGAAGGTGATTTCTCTGATCTTGAGCAGATCTGCGCAATCAACTAGATCTATTTCTATCAAGACTCAACCGTTAGAAAACAGTCATGAACTTGGCATAGTCTCAGACGTTTTAGATAATAAAGAACGGTTACCAACGTACAGATTATCTTCTTCTTCTACTTCTTGCTTCTTCTTAATCTCTGAAGTCGGAGAATGCACGCATGTATGGCGGGGGACACTGATAATAAGGAAAGCAAGCCTTCACGCAAAAATTAGCCAGAAGCGCCAGTTGCAGGTGCCCTGACTACGACTGAATTCATAGCTGGCGAACGCAAGAAGAAGGAGAAGAAGAAGACTTCTTCTTAAAACTCAATATCATACCACAACATCCATATGCAGACATCCATCACTCAAAGTATTCAGGAGAACTGCAAGAGAAACACATATCATACCACAACATCCATATGCAGACATCCATCACTCAAAGTATTCAGGAGAACTGCAAGAGAAACCCATATCATACCACAACATTCATATGCAGACATCCATCCCTCAAAGTATTCAGGAGAACTGCAAGAGAAACACATAACATACCACAGCATCTATATGCAGACATCCATCACTCAAAGTATTCAGGAGAACTGCAAGAGAAACCCATATCATACCACAACATTCATATGCAGACATACATCACTCAAAGTATTCAGGAGAACTGCAAGAGAAACCCATATCATACCACAACATTCATATGCAGACATCCATCACTCAAAGTATTCAGGAGAACTGCAAGAGAAACACATATCATACCACAACATTCATATGCAGACATCCATCACTCAAAGTATTCAGGAGAACTGCAAGAGAAACCCATATCATACCACAACATTCATATGCAGACATCCATCACTCAAAGTATTCAGGAGAACTGCAAGAGAAACCCATATCATACCACAACATTCATATGCAGACATCCATCACTCAAAGTATTCAGGAGAACTGCAAGAGAAACACATATCATACCACAACATTCATATGCAGACATCCATCACTCAAAGTATTCAGGAGAACTGCAAGAGAAACACATATCATACCACAACATTCATATGCAGACATCCATCACTCAAAGTATTCAGGGCAACTACAAGCGAAATACAGAAGATCACGTGACTAGGCTAAAACTCGTTACCAATGTGGCGACAAAAAGAGGTGAAAAGAAGAAGAGTGAGTAAATGAGGTTTATAGAATATAGTGACAAGTGGAAAAATAAATGAGAGATGAGTAAGAGAACGACAGAGAAAAATATTTTTTGGACAATAGCTAGTTTAGTTTAGTTTAGAAGTCGGATCATCATCACTGCACATCGAGTTTATTAGTTCATAAATGTTTCGATCTTCTCCTTAGTATGTGTCTCAGCGCGTGGCGACTAAAGAAACCGTTTTTTTTGGTTGGTTTACTATTTTTCTTTGGGTACCAGTGTAGTGATCTTGTCTAGCTACACCACAGTTGACTTGGTGTTCTTGCAATCTGGTTAAAGTTGTAGATTCACCACTATCACATGAATTGGACAGTTTGGATTTGGCAGGGAAAAAGTGTCAATATCCGAACTGATAATAACTCATTATGATAGACGTTTGTGGAGATTCATGATCGCCCACACAGTTGAACTATGATAATGAGAATCACAACCCTTTATATGCGTTTGCTGTAACCAATACATAGACCATTAACTACATACAACATCATCAAATATCTTGTCCTGAGCAGAACTTTGCCACCTTCGTAATTTCTCACGTAGGCCAAATGTCACGTCTCTGCAGATATCATGCTCAAATCATAAGTTACATCCTGAATCCATCTTTTCAGTGGTCTTCCTCTTCTCCTCTTTGCCTGGATGTCATCTTCAACTCTTCGTGTCTCCTTATATGTCCGAAATACCTCAATTTTCCTATTTGTAGTTATGTAACCGTCAAACTTTGGCTACTGTGAACCAGAATTCGAACACCCAGGATAGACTATTACATAAATGGTGTGCCGTGTTGACAGGATAGAACACAGGATTTCAGTAGCCAGCCAAAAGCTTTGACGGCTACATTATGGTTTCCGTTGACCAGGATAGAACACCCTGGATTGAATAAAAAAAAAAAAGCCACTATACGATTAGACAGTGAGAATTAGGATAGAGAGAAAGAAAACAGAAAACAAATTCAGGAATTTAAAAAGTTAGAGGTGTATTGTTTATCTAATGCAAGAAAGGGTCAGTCACGGACGAACGAAAGTACAGAAATAAGGGCGTTGTTGTACTTGACCTGGAGGTCACTTTAGTAATTAATCTTGTTGATATGATAGGCCACAGAGAAGTCTTGTTTTGGTTTTACATTGACTAAATTTAGTTGGGTTAATCTTGACATTGTTTTATGTGTTTACCACAAATTGGAATTTCATGAAACTTTCTCCACAGATTTAGTTGAGTGAGAGATTGAAACTAATAAATTTCTTTTTTTTTTGAGTTATATAGATTTGTTTGAGGTGTGAAATAGAATTATACAAGATGGCACAAATTGAGTCCCCTGACATCTCAGAGCTAGCTAAAACGGTGGGTGTGTTGGTAAACAAGCTGGAAGCTATGGCAAGCATCCCTGGCATCTCATCAAAGACAACAGGTGAGTTGAACAAATGTAGATTAGAAATAGAAGAAGCGTTAGGGCAGAAACAGAAAGAAGAAATATATGAGAATAATTTAGATCAGATAAGAGGAAGAGTAGTGTACTTCAATGATAAGAAGGGTTACGGATTTATCTTTAGCAAGGAAATAGATAGAGATATCTTTTTGCATTTCACGGATATAGCTACAGAAGATACCAGACAATGGCGAAGTTTAGAAAGGGGAGATGAGGTGAAATTTGATGTGATGGAAGTTATAAAGGGAAAACGAGCAATCAACGTGGCGGGACCAGATGGTACCTTTCTTAGAAGTAGGAGGAACACAGCAGACAAATTCAATTACAACAGAGGAAACAATAAGAAGTACATGATAGATACATGTTCTGCTTATCAGAACCATTTAAATTGGAGACCTAGGAACTGCCAAAGCAGGGAAAGAAGGTTTAATCAACTAAGAAGACAATCTAAGTTGATAGAGGAGCGGAACTATGCTCGAAAGATATTCGCTCAAATAAGAAATGAGAATCATGGAAGGTTTATGGAAGACAAGATGGAACAATACGAACAAGAAATAGATGATCTGACTGTCAGACTTCGCACACACACTTCACAGAGATAGTTGACAGAACACAACAGCTTGACACAGACTTGGCAGAGGGACAGTTGGTCCCACATCATCTGCACACACACTTGGCAGAGGGACAGTTGGTCACACATCATCTTCACACACACTTGGCAGAGGGACAGTTGGCAGAAACTTTAGATAGGCGATTCGGATAGAGACAGAGGGACAGAGAGGTACTCAGGAACAGGCAGTGTAGGTAGTCCCGAGACAGACTTCAACAGTAAATATTGGCCAGTTAGAAAGAGTGAAGACACATCTTCACACACACTTGGCAGAGGGACAGTTGGCAGAGACACTTTTAGAAAGTAGAATTGAACTGAGTTGCAGACAGAGAGAGAACCCAACTAAGAAGTAGATGTAGACCTCCACGGAGATTTTTGTCCAAATCAGAGAGAGTTCCTGTTCAGTATTGGTGAACCGGTTACATTAGAACCGGAGGACTAGTTGTCAGAGTTGGAAAACTAGGCGGTAGAGCTAAACTAAAGGGGTAGGGCCAGACCCGACGGAGAGGATATAACAGTATATGAGAGAGAGAGATGTCAGCCATTTGTTTTCAGGATGCATTATTTTAACCAGTAGCAGAGACATTTCGTGTATACTATTAGGACAGCAACTCTAGCTAGAAGCGGTATAACGTATTGTGACCGAACAAGTATTTATTTCTAAGGACATCGCAACAAGGTAGAGTTGAACTGTGAACATTTTATAGATAGGATGTCAGGATATTAGATATCACTTAGGAAAACAATCAATATTAGTTAGTAGGTATATTTTTCCAGCTATGTGCATTGGTATGTTGTTTTGAATTGTTGATTTTCTTTTCAGGATTTTCTTCTTTATTTTGATAATTTGATGTATGAGCTATTATTTTGAACATAGATGAGATATTTAATTAAGTGAATATAAAGAAATAAAAGTTGAGAATCGGGTTTGATTCTCACATAGATGTACGATGTACTTGACGGCCATTTCTTTTATTTGTAGTCTATGTATGTAGATGTGGATGGTGTTGATATTAGAATAATATTAAATAGTTATCAGTAGACAGGGAGATTTGACGGCTACATATTGGTGCAGTGACCGATGATATCAGAGCCAAGAAGCAGTAGCGCAAGATTGGACGGCTACAGTATCAGCCAGTTTTCTTTGATTTTGAGTTCTTTCTAGATTGATCTATTTGTTCTCTTCTCTGTCCATGATATACGGAGGACTCTTCTGTAACACTTATATTCAAAAGCACATATATGTTTTTAAACTGCTTTATTAAATGTCCATACTGCACACACAACTAAATTAAAATGAAGACATTAACATCTTATGTTCCTTTCTCCCCCTTTGACCTGTACATCCTAACAGACTAATCACAGAGTTATAGAATTTGGCTGACATGAAAATATAAATGAAGAAATTGGTTGCCGAGTTAATTGCAAGGATAAATTCTTCGATATCACACAACAAATCATATAATTTATTGGGAGGTTGAAGAGAATCATCTACATAAAAATATATATATAAACACGCCGATGGAAGGTTGGTAATGCAAAACACAATACAGACAGCAAGCAGCATCCAAGAGACTTTGATATCACTTCCTGGCGTGTTTGATATTCTTGTAGTCAGGGCAACGCGTTGTTTGGATAGGATGTGCAGTTTGTATGCTATAGCACAGCAGTTTGCTGCAACTACAAAGGGAAATAAGCCAGTAAGAGAGTTTATAATGATTTGTGATAGGAAATTTAGAACTGGTGTGTTGTCTACGAACCATTGAGTTGTCAACACGTCAGCGACAGTTCTGTTGCCAATGGTAGTCCATCCCACACGAAGATATAGACTTAGCCATGGCAGTAAACAAATAAACCATCCAACATATATACAAATAAGTGTGAATATCATTCTTCTTCTAGTAACCCACTGGGAAACGTTAAGAGGGTAGAACACTGCAAGAAACCTCTCACCGGAAATGATAACAATATGGGTGATGCTTATATATAAGGACAAGCGTCCAGGCGTTCTTAAATAACTAACGATATATGCGTGATAAATATTTGCAAACACTGGATCAAAAGTCGTGATGACACAATCCAATTTACGTACTGATAAGTTCACGAGGTAAAACAGATCACATGCTGCCAAGGACAACAAAACAATACTGCTTGTGTCTTTGATTTTGCTTCGAGATAAGATAATTAATGTTATTATATTGCTGAGTGATCCTACAATTGAACAAATTTGAATAAGAAAACAGTTTATAACTGTGCTAATTGTATCTATGACAATGTGGCTGTTCGTTCCTGGGAGAAATAGTTCCTTTGTTTCTAGACTAGAAGTTCTTGGACTGAATTCAGAAAATGTGTTCTCAGATTTGTTCATTATGTTCATCATCATTGGATTTTATGTCTCAGGAGACAGTATGTTTTGCATCACATAATTTGGTTTCTGCTGAATCACAACGTATGTTATAACTGTAATATGTTGTAGCTGTAATATGTTGTTCTGTAATATGTTGTAGCTGTAATATGTTGTAGCTGTAGTATGTTGTAGCTGTAATATGTTGTAGCTGTAATATGTTGTAGCTGTAATATGTTGTAGCTGTAATATGTTATAGCTGTACTATGTTGTAGCTGTAATATGTTGTAGCTGTAATATGTTGTAGCTGTAATATGTTGTAGCTGTAATATGTTGTATCTGTTATATCCTATTCTGAAGTGACAGTCCTTGCGTTAGTGAAATAATATCATAACACTCCTGTAATACTGTTATAAGTTATGATATCAACTGTTATACGAAGGAGAAGATAGATATATGTTGGACACACCTTGAGAAGAAATTATACAAGAATATCAAAGCAGGCATTGAAGTGGGATGCACAGGGTTCAAGAAAGAGGACGAGCACAGGAGACCCTGAACCGAACTTTGCTGAGAGAGGCAAGAAATATCAGTCTCATTTCCATGGAGGAGATTGAGCGACTTGTCCAGGATATAGTGGTATGGAGAAATTGTTTGCACGCCATATGTAACGTGTAACAGTACGAGAGGAATTATTATTATTATTGTACTTATTAATGAGACAGTGGAAAAACATATATATGCTTTTGAATATAAATGTTACAGAAGAGTCATCCGTATGTCATGGACAGAGAAGAGAATATATAGATCTATCTTTAGAGAACTTAAAATAAAAAAAATGAACTAGCTGATGCTAAAAAAAAGAAAAACTGGAGAAGACCTTCATGGAAGGAGGCATACCGACAAAGAGAATAAGAGGAAGACTACGGAGAAGATGGATTCAGGATGGAACTGATGGTTTGAACATGACGGCTGCAGAGGCCTATCCTATTACGGCTGCATGACGGCTGCATGGCCTATAGAGGCCATGACGGCTGCATAGATCTGACCTATGAAAGAGATAAATTCCAAAGGACTGTTGGGGTGGTAAAGTTCTGCTCAGGACACGCTACTTGATGATGATATACTGATTTTACTATTAGTGGGAGGGGAAAACTGTCGTTACTGACTGTAGTACCACTTTTTAGGGCAGTGTAGGACAGATGGAACGTGAGTTTGAGGAATTTAATAGCAGCATGGCTAGTACAGTCGTCGCGAAGCTGTTCAGTTTAGGATGTTTCATTTATGCCACATAAAAAAAAAAAAGTCCTAGGTCTTACCGTGAATTGAACATGGGTCTCCCGTATGGGAGCCTCGCTAAAATCCGTTCGGCCAGACGTTTAATATTAGTAGCTACAATTAAAACTTGAAAGGTTTCATGAAATAAAAATTGTGACGTATCCTTTACAGGACGTCGCTATCGATAACAGTAAACGAGTTTTTTTTTAATGCATTACTTATATGTTCAGTAGTTTATCATTGCTTTCTGAACGGTGATGTCTATTTTTACCGTTCATAAAATTACACGCGAACAAATTTGCTTCCGACCTGCCTGCCTCGGGGTTTGAAACAAGTATTCTTGAGTTATGATCGAGCTCACTACCACTTACGCTACAGAAGTCCACGTGAAAGGTTTAGTACAAAGTGAAATATTGTGTTCTAATACTAAAAACCATTGGGTCATATATGAAGGCCGCTATAGTGGTTAATGGTATGGATTGGGTTAAATAATTTTTATTTCTAATACTGTATAGAATACCGTGACGTAAGGTGAGCAATATATTAGAAAAAGCCCCATCCTTGTCTCGCACTTACAAATAAAATTAATGTTATTTCTGCATTGAAATGTGTAGTTTAACCCCTAGTAGACCTGGGCAAAAGCCATATTTTTACAAGCCATTTGTTTTTAGAATAAAAACACCCTTTAGTGTGGCTTCTGGTAAACGGGTGTTCAACCCAAAGCCACGTAGTGTCACATTTGGTCCAGAAGGAGGTAATACATTAATACTCGTATGAACAATTCTCTTGAGTCTAATGTTTCATACATTCATAAAGAAAACCACGACATTGGGCAACAACCCGGTAACAGTATGACGACAAAAGAAGAAGATACATTAATAAAACGTTTAAGAATCAATTTAAAAAGTGCAAATCACTCTCGGGTCTGTATACATTTGAAAAAGTTCACACTTTAAACTAAACTAAAATTAGTGAAAACATTAAATGAAATTAGATAGTTCATTCGTATTGAACAAAGATTGTTTGAACAGTACCATGTAAATTTTACGCACATCATAATGATTGCTTCAATCAATTCTTGAATATAATAAATTATGTAGACAGTTTTATGATAAATTGTGCGAGAAGTAAAGTTTAAGTACATCATCAAAGTGGCTATTTTGAGTTTATTTATACAGTCATTTGTTCTTAGTTTGCAAGAAATTGTTTTAGAATGTCACTGAGACAATAACAAGTGAAAGATAGTACTAGATGTTAGTTAAGTGTTCTAGTATATGTTTAAATAATATGATCAGTTTGTGACATACACATACAATTATGTAGTTACTAGTACATTTAGCATCATCATCATCATCATCATCATCATCGTCATCGTCGATGTCATCTTCAATGTCGATAATATTATTGTCACGATCGATGATTCACATGCAAAACGATTAAACTTCAAATAATGTTCTCTTCATACTTCATATCTCCGACTCAGTTATCTGTTATATGAGCACTGTCATCGTAACACTCCGGACACGTCCATAGGTGCTCCGACCTTCGCCTCAACAACTCCAGCAGTGTCCAGCAGCCCAACACGCCAGTTCGATGTTGATTAATCAATCTCTTTGCATATTTGATATGTCGTTCTTTTCGGGATGCATCAATATTGACACCCATCTCTCAGCGAGTGGGACTCACAACCTTGAAACTCCTCTGTTCGGAAAGATTCTCTCAATGAGTTAAGAACGTCATTGCGGTTCATGGCAGCTCGCTCGGATATTGTAGCCAAGCCCGTCAATCTATTAGTTTGTTCATTACCACTAACTCCTGCGTGTCCATGGACAAAAATGAAGGTGATTTCTCTGATCATTGTCTGTACTAGTACCTCCATCCAGTTTCGTCTCACCATTCCTGATTCGACTTTACGAATCATGCTCATGGAGTTACCGACTCAGTTATGTTATATGATCAACGTTACGACACATTGGGCACTGACATACGTCTTCTGTCCTTGGAAGCATTAGTCATTCTAAAGTCCACCCGCTGATTGTATCCATGAGAAAGTGATTAGTATATCTTCTCTCTCTACAACCAAGACGACACTGTGTGACTGAGTGAAAAAAAACGAGTTGTGGCTGAATTAAATTTAAGTACAATTTTCCCATTGCAGGTGTATGTACAAATTCAGTTGCAGTTTCCTTAATTATAAAGTATATATATATGGAACTGCAGTAAAACTATTTGATTGGCAAAACACGTAATTACAAAGTACTATAGTTTTACAAATTACAAAAACAATGACAAAATACAGCAACGTTTCGACCAACAAGGCCTTTATCAAGCAAACGAACAAACAGGAGTGACAAATTAAAATGAAACACAAATGGACGACCAAATACAAACGTATCTAAGGAAAATCTGGAATAAAAACGAATAACGAAATAAATGTAACACAAAAACACACATAAAAACTAGAAATAGAAAGGAAAAGAAACAATGAAACATCTAGTAAATATATAACTTGAATACATGCAACATATACCCATATAGATTACAAAGCATGGGAAGAGAAAGTAGCTAAACACGTAAACACAAAGTATTACAGTTTTACAAAATACATAAACAGTGACGATAAACAGCAACGTTTCGAGCATAAGAATGTAATACGTTGAGCCCGCGTGGTCGCAAGGTACCATACAAAGAAATCAGCCGATTCTCCAGAGCAAATCGACTGCGATCATCAGAGGAACATGATCGGATGGCTGTGACCTGGACATCATGAGCACCTAAATGGCCAGTATAATTGAAATGGGTGGCTACAGGGGTCAAAGAGCATTGGCGTATGTCGCGTATGTGTTGGGCGAATCGGTCACTGAGCCTCTTGCCTGTCTCGCCGATATAAGCCTTGTTACACCGCTTACAGATAATGGCATAGATAAGATTACGGACTCGCATGTGAACCCATCGTCAATAAGAAACGTGCCTAAAGGAAAAGATACAGTACGCGTCTGTATCACATAATCACACGTGTTGCAACGCCGACGGCCACACTGGACAGTGCCAAAATGAGTCTGGATATTGGACTTAAGGCGACTGTGTACCAACATATCCTTAAGACTTCTGTTCCGTCTGTAAGACACCAAAGGATAGTTGGGGAAGACAGAACGGTCTCAGGATCTGATCTAAGGAGAGACAGATGACGGAATAAAACATTTTCACCAGGGAACTATGGGGTGGTAAGTTAAGATAAGTTTTACTCTGTCAGAGTTAGTAGTCCTATGCTGGCTGGTAAGGGCCTGCTGGCGAGTGATTTTCTGAACTCCTTTATTTGCTGGCGAGTGATTTTCTGAACTCAACTTTATTTGCTGGAGAGTGATTTTCGGAACTCTTTGTAATCTATATGGGTATATGTTGCATGTATTCATGTTATATTCCATTCTTATGCTTCTTAGTACTTTCTCTTCCCATGCTTTGTAATCTATATGGGTATATGTTGCATGTAATATTCCATTCTTATGCTTCTTAGTACTTTCTCTTCCCATGCTTTGTAATCTATATGGGTATATGTTGCATGTATTCAAGTTATATATTTACTAGATGTTTCATTGTTTCTTTTCCTTTCTATTTCTAGTTTTTATGTGTGTTTTTGTGTTACATTTATTTCGTTATTCGTTTTTATTCCAGATTTTCCTTAGATACGTTGGTATTTGGTCGTCCATTTGTGTTTCATTTTAATTTGTCACTCCTGTTTGTTTGTTTACTTGATAAAGGCCTTGTTGGTCGAAACGTTGTAGTACTTAATTATAAACAGATTTGCATGAGTAATATACAATTCTGTAGGTAAATGAATTTTCCCATTGCAGGTGTATGTACAAATTCAGTTGCAGTTTCCTAATTATAAACAGATTTGCATGAGTAATATACAATTATGTAGGTAAATGAATTTTCCCATTGCAGGTGTATGTACAGATTCAGTTGCAGTTTCCTTAATTATAAACAGATTTGCGTGAGTAATATACCATTCTGTAGGTAAATGGATTTTCTTTCAGATCATACTAAAACCTGAAATTGTAAACTTCAAATTTGGAATGTCTAAATTGTTACATTGAAAAATGGGACCTCTGTGATGTACTCGCCTTTCGTGCCAAAGGTACTCGGAAAGAGGTTCCTGATCTCAGAGTAGGTGAGATCGAGTTTCTAGTCCTATCGGAGACGGACGATAAGACGTAGATGTCATTCTAATTTTAGCTCGTAAAAAAGTCCCTAACAGTTCAAAATCGAGAAGAGTAGGCTGTAAAGCCGCAGCCCGGGTTGAAATTCATTGGAAAACATTTAAAAATAAAAATCCTAACAAATATTGTTACCATCTTCAAAATTACAGCAGGGACCCTAACCGGTGCTACGGAGTTCGTGCACTGCAGCTGAGATTTTCCTGTGTAAGAAAAAGATCGGAGCACACATGGTTGCTCACCGAAGTGCAATGACGATTGTCCTATAAAATCAATCAATCAATCAATCAATCAATCAATCAAGCACTACATTTAAACAATGAACAGCTATAATAGTCTGTTCAAAATGGTTTGTGTTGACCAGCGTTGATGCCATTATTCGTTATGATAGACTTCATATATGGTCTTTTCATGTATGACATATCTGTTTATAAAACCTTACAGTTATCAATCTGAACAAATGTGTGTCCAGTTGGATAATATGCATATAATGTGGACGAAATGTGGATGTGACCTGCTTTACATATCGTATTGACCCTAACGGTCAGCAACATTGGCGATGTATGGAAACCTACAAATCTGAGGTGGTCAGAGCGGATCAGATCAGATCTGGAGAAAACCTAGGGGTGGCTGCCGTGATACTTAATAAATTAGCGTTTTAGGACAAAGACACGTATGTATGGTATCATATAAGCAAGCAAAAGGAATAATCAAATAAAAAACCTAACAAAAATCCAACGTTTCGACTATAAGTATTTTGTCAAGGAACACACACACAAACATAATGAATTCTAAACAAACTAAATTATTTATCTAAATAGGATGGATGACTAAAGATGGATATGTTTTCCTACCTACATGTCTGCATGACAAAATATGGACACACTATGAGCAGAAGTGATCATCATATTCATGTTCTCGACGTAAACTACACAGATCACAGAGACTGATTAACTTGGTTGATAAAAACGAACGTTCTCGACGTAAACTACACAGATCACAGAGACTGGTTAACTTGGTTGATAAAAACGAACGTTCTCGACGTAAACTACACAGATCACAGAGACTGATTAACTTGGTTGATAAAAACGAACGTTCTCGACGTAAACTACACAGATCACAGAGACTGGTTAACTTGGTTGATAAAAACGAATGTTCTCGACGTAAACTACACAGATCACAGAGACTGGTTAACTTGGTTGATAAAAACGAACGTTCTCGACGTAAACTACACAGATCACAGAGACTGATTAACTTGGTTGATAAAAACGAACGTTCTCGACGTAAACTACACAGATCACAGAGACTGGTTAACTTGGTTGATAAAAACGAACGTTCTCGACGTAAACTACACAGATCACAGAGACTGGTTAACTTGGTTGATAAAAACGAACGTTCTCGACGTAAACTACACAGATCACAGAGACTGATTAACTTGGTTGATAAAAACGAACGTTCTCGACGTAAACTACACAGATCACAGAGACTGATTAACTTGGTTGATAAAAACGAACGCAAATAAAAAATAAAAACTTGGAATTATTAACAATTTGTTTATTGTTTCTGATTATTTGTAACTGTATTGACATATTGGGACCCCCATTCAGACTGATATGTACTTGGTCCCTCCCAGTAGATGTCGAAGGTTATACGTAATCGTGTTTCTTCAGAGATCTCTGTGGCGTAGAGGTTAGGTACTCGTCTCTCGTACCAAAGGTACCAGGTTCGCTTCCTCGTGGATATTTTTCCACAGATCCCTGAGTGTAGGTGAGATCGAGTTCCTAGTCTTATCGGAGACGGACGATAAAACATAGGTCCCATGTTCAATTTGAGCACGTATAAGAAACATTGGTATTTCCAAATCGAGAAGAACAATCTGTACCCGGGAAAAATTCGTTAGAAAAGATTAAACACAAAATAATTCATACAAAAATATATTCACCATCTTCATAAATTACGTCAGGAACCCTCATCGGTGCTACAGAGCTCTTGCACTGCAGGTGAGATCTCCCTGCGTAAGAAAAAGATGGCAGCTCACATAGTTACTCACCGAAGTGCAATGATGACGGTCCTATTAAGCAATAACCAATAACCTTGTTTCTTCACTGATGAATATCTTTTGTCTGCTCATCAGAAATCAAGTCTGTTATTTTTTTGTAACATGTAATTCTATATTTCTTAAATCTGTAAATAGATTAACCATTAATTTCAGTGTCCTCTTTAAATAGATGGTCACTGAATAAAAGAAGGACGTACCAGCTATTCACCTTTAACCACAGGAAGATTAACGGTGGTCATACAAGCCTGTTTGTGATATCTCTCCCTCCTTATCTCGGCTTTGAATAGCCGTATGTCCAGGACAGTAGACCACGCAAGGCATATAGAGGATGACAGACTTGATAGACGACATCCACTCATTTCAAAACCTGCTGTATCTTTCAGTGCCTCCACTGAAAGTCAAACATTACATATACCAGTGGGGTTATCAGGGCCCAAATTTGGGGTGTAAAGAATAGAACCACTGTTACCTGCCACGCATGTCGTAAGAGGCGACTATGAAGGTTTGGCTGAAATCGGATACATGTGTCCTAAACGTGTAGAAGTCTATACCTTTAGGGGCCTATCAAATCAATGCGCAACGTATACACGTTCTTGGCAAAGATCAAACATATCACAAAGAGTGATTAAAATTGGTCGTAAAAAACGAACGCAAAGAAGAAGAAGACATACAACAGTAAACGAAGTCCCAGAGAGCAAGTGGAGGATAGTAATAACAGCCTCAACCTCTGTCCTTAAACTGGAGATAGTTGTTCATTCCAATCTGCAAAAACTCTATCATTCAAAATATCGTAAATAAAGAAACATAAAACAAGTCAATATACCACAATACTATTATTTTCCCTGGTGGTTCTTAATACTTGTTTCTTCACCTTTCAACTCCCAACGGGGCACATGTCTTCAACAACCTTTTTCCAACTCTTCCTCTCTCATGCCATCCCTTCCAATTCTGTCCATGTTTTACCTATCCTTTAAGCTCAGCCTCCAGCTCTCTTCTCCAGGTTTGTCTAGGCCTTCCCCTACTCCTCTTTCCCTGCGGGGTTCAGAACAGTGCCTGTCTTGCAATGCTTCCGGTCGGTCTTCTCACTGTATGTCCTATGCATCGCCAGTGTCTCTTCATTAGCTCGTTCTCCATTGAAATCTGCTTAGTATTATTTGTTTACTGTCTATTTATTTACTATAGTCATTGGTTCTGGGGCTTCCCCTGGAGTTTCTTATTCAATTGTAACAAATATACTTGAAGCAGCTACATATGAATGATGTGTTATATAATTGATTGAGTGATAGGATCATCATCATTGCACTTTGGTGAAAAGCAATGTTTGCTCCGATCTCTTTCTTACACAGGAAGATCTCAGCTGCTGTACATGAACTCCGTCGCACCGCGAGGTCCCGATGTCATTTTGAAGATGGTGAAGATATTTTGCAGGAATTTTATTTTAATTTTTTTTAAAATGAATTTTGACCGGGCGGCATGTATGTTATATGTGTATGCTTGTGTGTATGTATGCTGTTTCGTCTCATATATATAAACATAAAAAAACGTATCGTATGTGTTTGTGAAAGCACTGTTCGATCGAATCTGACCGAATGTTCCGTGTTCTGTAGACGATGCTGTTAAAAACAGTGAAGCTCTTTTCCATGGCTAGCACGATGGTTCTTGTCTGAAAAACGCTCGTCTGCTGGGTTAGGCAATGGGTGTTGTGAGTAATAAATGTATTTTGCTCGAATCCTGTTGTTAGTTAATTGTTTTTTCCTGAGACCTTAATATGTGTTTATTGTCAATAAGGCAGGTTTCGGTATGAGTGAATGTCTATAGAAGTTTTTAACCTAAAGAGGCTTAGGTGGATCTACTGTCCTGGGCATGCGGATGTTTGCTGCAATGAGAGAGCGAACAGGCTTAGATCAACAGCATCGAGTGTTGGGGAATTAAGGATGGATAAGGAGGATGTTCTTCGGTCTCTTCGCGACAGCCTGTTAGATGAAGACACTAAAATAAATGTTGAATCGATCCAACGATTTAAGCAGTTTGTAGTTATCCGTTGTACAAGTAGAATTGGATACCTGAGGGGCAGAACAGAGTGAGGAGTGTGTTTAATCAGCGAGCCACAGGAACAAACAGTCCATACTCGTCGCTATCTGTTGGGGGAGACTGAGCACATATGGGTCTGCCCGGAGTGTAATGACGTCAGTTTAGTAACCAATAACCAATTACAGTCTATTTATTTACCCTATTCGCTTGCTTCGCTGCTTCTTCTTCGGTTCTTGGAACTTCTTACTCACTCCCTAAGATAGTGCAGCTTGCCACGAAACTCCTTAGCCTGACCACCAAAGGAGACTCCAAGAAGGTTAGTTTTAACTTTTAAATTATTCTTAACAAACAAAAACAACCAGATAGTTTCTTGAAGTTCTTAAATTCTTCAAGTACACAAAAATAATCTGCTACATTTGTTGTGCACACAAACTGTTTATGTTTTTGTTTGTTTGTTTCCTTCATTCTTCTCGAATATTTTGATTATTCTTATTGTGATATATAAACAATCTTTGCCAAGAATGATTAGAACGTTGCGCCGTCGTTAGGCTCCTACTAGTGTAGGACGAGTGCATCCGAATCCGAAGTTTTCGGCCAAAGTATTTAGGTTATTGGCATCTCTCCTCCTCAGTAAGACCGCGCTTGAGAGCAGAATGTTTAAGACATAATTGGGATCTCTTTCCTCCTCACTAAGACCAAGCTTGGGAGCAGACTGTTTAAGACAGCATTGGGATCTCTCCTTCTCACTAAGACCGCGCTTGGGAGCAGACTGTTCAAGACAGCATTGGGATCTCTCCTTCTCACTAAGACCGAGCTAGGAAGCAGACTGTTCAAGACAGCTTTGGGATCTCTCCTTCTCACTAAGACCAAGCTTGGGAGCAGATTGTTAAAGACAGCTTTGTAATCTCTCAGTCTCACTAAGACCGAGCTTGGGAGCAGACTGTTCAAGACAGCATTGGGATCTCTCCTTCTCACTAAGAACAAGCTTGGGAGCAGACTGTTCAAGGCAGAGTTCAGGTCTGATTGAAGGAGACTGTTAATTCAAAGATAACCCCATGCTTACATCGAAGTTGTAGAAAGTAATGAGGATGAGAACGATGAGGATGATGGTGATGAAGTAATAGACCAACACTTGTCGTCGACAGAAACGTTGCTAACGCTCTGCGATAGAGACCTCGTGTCGAGGAACGTCCAGGGTTCGCGGCCAGCGTGACAAAAATAATTATCGATGTTCACACGATACGTGGTTAGACTGGACGACACTCTGATCCTTTACATGTGAATCTAAATTACAAATACCTCTGAAGTTGAAGTAAGATTCGCCTGAATGCTGAAGAACATTGGCGATAAGGAAAGCACACTATCGTGCAAAATCAGTCAGATGCGCTGTATTAGGCTCCATGACTACGCTTAAAATTATTGCGGTCAAACAAACAAAAATCTGCGCCGTGTGCCTTCTCCGCATCGAAGGATGAATGCATGTTGGATTTCCAGCAAAGTCTATTTCTTGTCATGATTGTAAACTAAACCTTCTTCTTCTTCTTTGCTTTCGCTATGTTAATGATTATACCGTCAGACAAGTTCTTATGATGAAGTTGACTGTTGTCTGGAGCTTATTACTGGTGGCATATAGTTTTAATGATTATACCGTTAGACGCGTTCTTATGATGAAGTCGACTGTTGTCTGGAGCTTATCACTGGTGGCATGTAGTTTTGATGATTATACCGTCAGACAAGTTCTTATGATGAAGTCGACTGTTTTATGGAGCTTATCACTGGTGGCATGTAGTTTTGATGATTATACCGTCATACGAGTTCTTATGATGAAGTCGACTGTTTTCTGGAGCTTATCACTGGTGGCATGTAGTCTCGTCAACTGTGAAAAAAACAAACCATAATACAGTTTGTTGTGATTTTTTACGTTAGTTTTTATCAACCAATTTAACCACTCTTTGTAATCTGTTTTATTTGCACTGAGAACGTAAGTACGCTGCGTCCCTGTTAAACCAGTCCTGCATATGGGACAGGAATTTGAATTTCGTCCCTAGTGTAAACATATTGTCCAACAGGAGACACACTTGGAGGTGCGGTAACTAAACATTATTGAGGACATTGCATCGGATTTTCCCATATAGATCAATTACTTTCGGCCGAGATAGCAAGTCACCTGCCTAGAGTGTTGCACACAGCACGAACTCCGTAGCTCCAGCAACAATCTTAGGCATCTCCGACAAAAAATGCATACGTGAACTGAAAGACACGATTCAGATTCGAACCCACACCCTTCAGAACGTAAGGAAAAAGTTGATAGTCGGATAACTGATATAATTTCATCATCAAATAGCTTGTCCTGATTAAAATTTTGCCACCCCCAACAGTCCTTCGGAATTTCTCTCTTTCGTAAGTCAGATGTAAGGCCACTGCAGCCGTCATGTTCAAACCATCAGTTACATCCTGAATCCATCTTCTCCGCGGTCTTCCTATTCTCCTCTTTACTGGTATGCCACCTTCCATGATGGTCTTCTCCAGCCCTTCATATCTTCTTATATCTTTATTTACTTTGATATATGTTACAAATATAAATTTCCACTTTGAAGTACCACAAATGGTGTTATATTATTGTAAAGTAACAGATCAGATTAATTATAGAAAAACAGTGGGACTGTCTCATGTCAGAAAATAAAGATAGAAAACTATACATATATTCCTGTTTCTTCTTTTTCTTCATCTTTGCGCTCGTTCATTACCACCAATTTTAATCACTCTTTGTGATATGTTTGATCTTTGCCAAGAACGTGTAGACGTTGCACATTGGTTTGGTAGGCCCTAAACGCATAGACTTTTACACGTTTAGGACATGTGCATCCGATTTCAGCCAAACCTCCTTAGACGCCTCTTACGACATGTGTGACAGTTAACAGTGGTTCTATTCTTTACACCCCAAATTTGGGCCCCGGTAACCACTCGGGTGATATTCCTGTTTAATAATGAAGCCATGAAATGAATTTGAGATACTGTTTCTAGCCGTCTGTTCTTAAATAGCATAGCGGCGTAAAGACTACTGTTAACTCTATAAGAGAAAACATACGCTCAGAAGATTTCAGCAAAGAAGATAACGGGTATTCTCTATCTCGGTTGTGCAAGGTGTAACCGATAAGGAAAACTACGAGGAAACCCCAGTACAGTGGCGGCTCGTGATCATTTTTGTTGGTGGGGCCAGACAAGAAAATTTCAGAAAAATCATGGTTTTGGTTTAGGTTATAATTTAGTATTTACTATTAATTGTCTATTCCGGGAAGATATTCAACTTCAAAGCTAATCAGTATCTCGTTAAAAGTAATAATTATAAACAAATAATTTATAAAATAATAAATACAAGTTACACATTATTTTTGATGGGGAAACGAGCCCACTGGCCCTTAATGACGAGCCGCCACTGCCCCAGTAGATACATCAATCAACACAGAACGGAAGTTGTTAGTCTAAACACACTAAAATACATGCTTGGGGGGAAATCGGAGCAAGTATGGGTATGTTCGATGTGCGATGAAGATGATCCTCAAATGAACAATGAAAACTACTGTTAATGATACCGACGATTTTTTTATAAATATATGTATCCAATTACATGTCAAATAGTTACTTCACAAGATTCAACAATCGTTACTTATAATTTATCTGTATACATGGTTGCTAGGAAACGAGCAAAACTGCCACCAATTATCTACCCTAACAAAAGTAAACTATTAAAATAGTCATACGCTGGTACAGTTATCTCATCTTGATTATATTTTAAATGCTGATCGATTTTTGAGTATAAGTAACTGACGAATGTAAACTAGAAATCATTACGTTCTTGTTTTAGATCAAAGAAACTTTGATAATATGCCACCAGTCTATGTGAAACGTAATCATTTTACAATTGTAACTTTAAATTGGAATATTTGCCAAGTCAATGTGTTTAAATATACGTTATTTTGTTGCATCAATTTTGATAAAAGTTGTACACATTTTGGTAAGTTTTAAATAAAGTAATAGGTATAACTTTTAATTTGATGTCAACATTTGTTTGTTGTATAATATTTATTTCTCCTTTTGTGGCAACATTCTTTTGCTTCTGATTCTTCTTCTTCTTCAGCGATCTCTGGTCGTACGTTTAATTTACTGTGGACCACAAACTGGGCAGTCAGCTTCAGGTCTGTCAGGTTTCCCCAAAGCTTAGTTTTTTAGGGCAACTGTGTGTTGCCATATGTTGCTTCTCAGCTCACCCAGGAGAGGACAGTCTTGCAGGACATGCTCCGGTGTCTCTTCCACCTGCTGACACTGACAGATAGCTGTTTGACTTATTCCTAGTCTATATAAGTGTTTGTTGAGTCTGCAGTGTCTGGTGCGTAGTCGAACTATAATGACCTGGTCTGTTCTGCTTAGGTCTTTGAGGACGTCTTGTCCATAATCATGTCCAGTGTTTGTCTTCCTGTCTACTGCAGATTTTCTCTGTATGAGGGTTTGACCTCTTGAAAAGACGAGGGTTGGTAAGTTTTGTCTCTTTGACGTTGCCCTCCTTAGCCAAGACAACGGCACTCTCATTGCCTGCAATGCCATAGTAAGATGGAATTCTTTGCAAGTGAATTTCTGCCTTTTCTGAGAGCTGAGCAAGTTCTCTTTCTAGGTTTTATACTGTGCTGTCAGCAGATTTAGCCTCCAGGGCTTGTTTAGCTGACAGTGAGTCTGTAATAAATACCATCTTGCCTGCAGGTGCTTGCAGGTTATTCATGTGCTGTGCTGTCATCAGAAGGGCTAAGAGTTCTGCTTTGTAGTTGGAACATATTCTTCCAGTAGGGGCCGCTAGAGACACAGTAGTAGCATCTGGGTGCCTAATGTACACTCTTGCTCCACCATTCATGGTTGCCTCCATTCCCGATCCATCTGTGTAAATTCTTATCCAGCTGTAATCTGAAAAAATGAGTTGTTCCATTGTAATTGCTTTCTTCACTAGATTAGGCTCTGCATCTTTGCTTAACAATTAAGGGATGGAGGTTGAGAAGTTTAGTGCTACTGAGTCTGGTTTCCAGTGATCAAAAAGTAATTCTTCAGGTATGGAATTATGATTTAGTAGTTCCAAGTATGACGTTCCTATTTCTTTTGCTTTGTGGTTTAGACTTGTACGCTTTAGTCTGTTCTTTGTTCTAGCCGCCATTTTTTCATGTAGTGGATGGTGAGGCATCCTTTTGATCCTTTCAGTCTGTAGAATCACTTTTCTCCTTCTTCTTTCTTCTAAGGGCTGGATGTTGGCTACATTTTCCATTTCTACAATTGGTGAAGATTTGATGGCTCCCAAAAAAAGTGTCCATACATTTGTTTTGAGTTTCTTCCAGTACCAATTTGTTTGAATTGTTTGTTGATATTTTTTTGCTTCTCATTCTAAGTATAGTCCATGGTTGTACCAGTTGTCCTAAGCCCATGCTTGTTTAGGATTCATGTTCTCTTGTACTTCCATCTCTCTATTGGTTTTCCTAGTTCCATCTCTCTATTGGTATTTCTAGTTCCATCTCTCTATTGGTTTTCCTAGTTCCATCTCTCTATTGGTATTTCAAATTTGTTCCCGTAGATTTTTACGAATGGTAAAAATAGACCCCACCGTTCAGAAAGCAATGACAAACTAGATAGAATTTATAAATGGTGCCTAGAAAATCAACAACTCGTTTACTGTAGTTGCTGGCGACGTCCTGTAAAGGACATGCTACGATTTTCATTTGATTAGCTAGTTTTATAGCTAGTTCACATGTGATAATTGCATTTATAACACAGAGCTTGATGTAATCAATTACAAGTTAAAGGATGTGGTATGAGTTTCATTTGATTAGCTAGTTGTATAGCTAGTTCACATGTGATAATTGCATTTATAACACAGAGCTTGATGTAATAAATTACAAAAACTGCGTTCATATATTGAACATAAATTAAAAAATCACATTTGTTATCATCAGTTTAATGAGGACTATCATCATAGCACTCCGGACACGTCCATAGGTGTTCCGATCTACGCCTCAACAAATTCAGCAGCGTCCAGTGGCCCTACAAACCAGTTCGATGTTGATTAATCAATCTCTTTGCATATTTGGTATGTCGTTCTTTTCAGGCTGCATCAATATGGACTAAATTTCACAACATCTCACACAGAAAATGTATAAATCTACAGCTTTTGACTGTCATGGAACTTCCACACCAAATTTCAGCGAAAAACTCACTACATAAGTGTACACCACAGAGATGTACACCCCAGACATGTACACCACAGAAATGTACAACAAAGAGATGTACACCACAGAAATGTACACCACAGAGATGTACAACACAGAGAGTCACAGCTCAGATTGGATAACTATTATCAACATAATCATCAACTGTTTTCTCATCCATGTTTGTGCAGTTGTTGGTTCAACTGGTAATATTGCTACATTAATAGTTTTATCTCGGAGCAGAGTTAAAGATACAAGTAGTATTTTGTTGATATCAATGGCAGCTTGTGATTTATTCTTTCTTGTGAATCTATCTCTTCGAAAACTTGACTGTATCATCGGAAGATTTCATCCAATTCTAGCAGACATTTATTACTTGTACGCCAGAAGTCATATACAAGTACCTGGTCATGTGTCATTGATGATAAGTATCACCCACATTGTTATCATTTCTTGTGAGAGGTTCGTGGCTGTGTTTTATTCTCTAAAAGTCTCCCAATGGATCACTCAACAAAGAATGTTGACATTAATTGTGATTACGTATGTTACATGGATTATTTATGCTTCTCCCTGGGCCATTGCCTGCTATCGAGTAGAATTGGCGTTTAATATCATCTACAATAAAACGTCCCTTTCAATCCAAGAAACACAATTTTGTATTCAAAACAAAAAAACATTGAATTTGGTCGCTGATATAATTGTCAATACACTTTCTGGACTGTTCTCTGTTGTGGTTGCTGCCAACTGTTGTGCCATTGCTTACAAGTTGTACGTGGTATCACATCAAAGATTATCAATGACGTCCGGTAGTTTTGAGAGAAACGGAAATGATGCTAAAGTCTCCCGAATGTTGCTAATTGTCTGTGTTGTATTTTGCTGTTGCAACTTACCAGGTTTTGCAATTTATGTTTATTTTTACATTGATCCGTCAATGACACCACCAAATAAACTTTTTATTATGTTAAATGATTTTGAAGAATTGCTTTGGGCAATCAACTCTGCCGCTAATTTCTTTGTTTATATTTTAATGTCAGCAAAGTTCTATAACTCTGTAGTTAGTCTGATGACCTGTAGGAATGGAAAGAAAGTAAGTGAAATTTATTTCTGAAACTTTCTTTAATTACATCGGGGATCCTCGTCGGTGCTACAGAGTTCGTGCACTGCAGCTGAGATCGTCCAGTGTAAGAACGAGATCAGAGCACACATGGTTACTCACCGAAGTGATATGACTATATCAATCAATCAATTTTTCTGAAACATTTTATTTTTCTAAGTATGTACAGACGATATAAGGGGGACTCCGTAATGAGTTGATTTTTGTCAATGATCAGTTATCAGTTATATGAGGACTATCATCATAGCACTCTGGACATGTCCATAGGTACTCCGATCTCCGCCTCTGCAAATCCAGCAGCATCCAGCGGTTCAACAAGTCAGTTCGATGTTGATTAGTCAATATTTTCACTGATAAAGCAAATACAAGATTGAACATAATAATATACACAAGAGCAGGATGTGTGGTAAAATAGGATTAGAGCAAACATGAAAAGACATTTTTCTTCTGCGATCTTCTTCAGTGATCTCTGGTCATTCGCTTAATTTACTGTGGACCACAAACTAGGCAGTCAGATTTAGTTATGTCACGTTTCCCCAAAGCTTAGTTTCTAGTTGAACTTGGATTGGCCACATGTTGTTTCTCAGCTCACCAAGGAGAGGACAGTCTTGCAGGACATACTCCGGGGGCTGTTCCGTCTGCTGACTCTGGCAGGGATCTGTTTGACTTATTACTAGTCTATATAAGTGTTTGTTGAGTCTTCAGTGTCCGGTACGTAGTCTAAATATAATGAACTGGTCTGTTCTGCTTATGTCTTTGAAAAAGACAAACAACTGTGTTTGATAATCTCAGTGGCGGCTCGTGATAGTTTTTATTGGTGGGGCAAGACATTTGGATAAATCATGATTTTGGATTGATATATTTTAATTTAAACAATAATAAATACACGATAGACATTATTTTTGGTGTGACCCGGTCCAATGGCCCTTATAGACGATCCGCCACTGGATAAACCTCTACGAATCAACTAATGATAGAGGCAAGTACTTACAACGATGTTTTATTTGCCTCAATCAATGATCGAATGATAATGTTTTGTGAGACGTTGTGACATTCTGGAATAAACAACAAATTACATCAGCCAATCAAGCATAGGCCGTCTCCGCATCGAAGTATGATTTTATGGCTCTCCAAAACGTTCTGTTCTCTGTCCTGGCGTTAAACTGCCATACATATCTACTTCCTGATATTCCACTTCCAACTGTATCTATATTTCTACTTGCTCTCCAGTCACAAACATATAAAATGTGAACAGTTTTGAATATCTGGGTTTACTGCTAACAACAGATTGAAATGTTATGAAGGAAATTAAAAGAAGAACAAACACAGCCTCACAAAAACTTAAACACGTTAAAACAGCATGGAATGGAACTGATAAGAAAACAAAGTTCAGAATACTAAGAGCATGCACATTCCCAGTGGCAACGTATGAGTGTGAAGCATAGACATTTAATTAAGCAGCTGGAAAACATATATTTGCTTTTGAATATAAGTGTTACAGAAGAGTCCTCCGTAAATAAGAGAAGGGAACAAATAGATCTATCCAGATAAAAACTAGATATCAAAGAAAACTAGACATCAAGGAAAACTAGACATCAAAGAAAAATTAGACATAAAAGAAAACTAGACATCAAAGAGAACTAGACATCAAAGAAAACTAGACATCAAAGAAAACTAGACATCAAAGAAAACTAGACATCAAAGAAAACTAGACATCAAAGAGAACTAGACATCAAAGAAAACTAGACATCAAAGAAAACTAGACATCAAAGAAAACTAGACATCAAAGAAAACTAGACATCAAAGAAAACTAGACATCAAAGAAAACTAGACATCAAAGAGAACTAGACAGCAAAGAAAACTAGACATCAAAGAAAACTAGACAGCAAAGAAAACTAGACATCAAAGAGAACTAGACATCAAAGAAAACTAGACATCAAAGAAAACTAGACATCAAAGAAAACTAGACATCAAAGAAAACTAGACATCAAAGAAAACTAGACATCAAAGAAAACTAGACATCAAAGAGAACTAGACATCAAAGAAAACTAGACATCAAAGAAAACTAGACATCAAAGAAAACTAGACATCAAAGAAAACTAGACATCAAAGAGAACTAGACATCAAAGAAAACTAGACATCAAAGAAAAATAGACATCAAAGAGAACTAGACATCACAGAAAACTGTTTGATGCTGCACAAAATAATAAGAAAATTGAAATATTTTGAAATATAAAGAGACGCGAAGAATTGGAGAAGACCTTCATGGACCAAGGCATCCCGGAAAAGAGGATAGGATGAATACCATGGAGAAAAGGGATTCAGGATATAACTCAGGATGTGAGCAAGGCAGCTACAGAGACGGGGCATCTGGCCTATAAGAGAGAAACATTCTGAATGACCGTTATGCTGACAAAGTTCTGTTCAGGACAGGCTACTTGATTACACGCTCTGATATAAGTAGCGGTGCAGACGCAGTTACGTTTGATGAGATCTGCTCGCAACACAGACGAGCAGAATCCCAGAGTGATTGTTTCTGCACGTCTCTCACGGCCGATAGGAATAGCTGAAAAATAAAATCGAATCGTAAGAACGAGTCATCAAGAGGCACGTCCCCTCGAAACAACGATCGCACCAAATTTGCCAGATCTCGGCAAAAATCGGTCGGAAAAGACGCAATACGTAGTGACGATATGAGGTAGATTGCAGTATACTCCGTATTAGAGGCCAAGCGCTGATACATTTATATGGTAAGGTTGACCGAGCGCAAACCCTAAAATTGCGTTCTAGTGCCTAACGAAACTGTCCTCCCTGGGACAACCTGGAAATGTACTGTTGCACAAGCAACTAACATCCCAGAAAGAACTGTAAAACTTTGCGGTGTTGGTTGCGGTGCGAGCTAAATCGATGAAATTTCTGGGTGTGAAATTTGACCGCAGCCTGTGTTTTAGGGAACATGTTGAGTATGTCATTGTCAAAGAACGTAAAGGTTTAGCAGCAATGAGTATTATGGTGGGCGAAAATATCGCGCAACGTTTGCTTGTCATCCTTTATCAGACACCGGTTCTTTCCACCATAGAATATGCAATGGCCATCCTCACTGTTAGTAAAAACGCAAATTGAAAGACTGGAGAGAATACAGGATGAAACTATGCGCATCATCCTCGGGGGCACAAGGGATACACCCTGCGTGGCGATGAGGTTTCTCCTGGATTTCCCGACCATTGAGTATACCCAAAATAGCTAGAGCACGTCGTGAGTATCTCGAAGTAAGTGCTAAATAAGATCACCAATTGTACGAGCTGCTCAGAAGCAGTGGTGGAAGTCGGTTAAAGTGGGGCAAGTCGTGGGTTGACCATGCTGCTGACACTGTTCAGCTGGTATGCGGGCTCACAAATATCTTCTTCTTCTGCGTTCGCCCACTGTCGACTAGGACGTTAAATATGATGCCTGGTTTTACCGCTTCTGACTGATTTTTGCGTGAAAGCCTGCTTTACTATTTGACTAGTGTTCCTCGCCATGCAGGCGGGTTTTCGCCGACTTCAGAGGTTCACAAATATCGATTATGGGGAAGAATGGATACCGATGCCTTCAATACAATGGAACACGTTTTCCAACCGTAATTTAATTTGACAAAGGTTGCAGAGAGGATAATCCCGTGGCGCTGGATGCAGACGTTAAAGCCATCATTGATGAAAACTGCAATGAAGGTGACGTTGTGATTTACACATATGGATCGGTAGTTCGTCACGAAAAGTCCGCATAGGCCTTCTCTGCATGCTCATGTGACAGAATGGTCTAGGAAGCCAGTGGTGCATTTCGTATGACAACAAGCAGAAGAATGGCAATAGTGCAACTAGCAATGACTAAGGTACTATTCTGGTTAGTACTCTGGCACTACACTAATACGTGCATTCAGAGTGATTCATTGAGTATGATCCAAAAGGTGGAGGCTGGTTCGGTGCGCAGGCAGTGGGAGGAACCTCTACAAGCGTCAACATATAGCATAATTATATTTATCTTCGTTCCGGGGCACATGGGTGTCGTTGGCAATGAGAGAGCAGATTGGCTGGCTCTGCCATCATATCAGCGGGCCAGCCAATGGATAGAGCTGATATTTTGAACTCCCTCATAGAGTGTGGCCACAAAGAAGCTTTTTATTTAAACCAATGCACTTCAACTACTAGATTACAGGAGCTGGGTGTGAAGATTGAAGTAGCAAGAAAAGAACATCGTAAGATATATGAGTAGGCTCATCAATCAAAATCGAACTGGTACGACCAGTCGCTGGACGCTGTTGGAGATATTACGAAGGAGATCGGAGCACCTATGGATATTTCCGGAATCCGAAGAAGATATTCCAAACTGAAATTGATACTGAAACGAATATATTTTACACATATAACATGTCCACATTGAAGTATAACATCTGGAGTTGTATTGTAGCATTGTTTTAGATCTAATTGGTCTTAGAAAGGCAGTCAGGGCTGGTTAATGCCAAGCAACACAGCTGGAAAAATATACTTATATTTCTGTTTAATAATTATATCATGAAGAGAATTGAATATACAGTTTCTAGCTGCCTTAAAAAAACTAACGGAGTGAAGACTACTATAGTTCGTTCCAAAATTCCATATCATCTTTACCGACCGATATCAAATCATCCCCTTGACATAAATTCTTGATTTTTACATTTTTATATAGGTAACAGTGGCGACATTCCAAAAGTATTTTTTGCCCACCCAAACATTTAGTTCTGTAAGACTTTTATTATATGTTATTACTATTGTTGTTAGTTGGTGGGTTAAGCCTCTATTTGATAGAGGCACGCCCTTTCAACCTAAGACCTATGTCTTTTTGGTTATATCAGAGCGTATTGGCCTTTTTTCTTGGTGTGGCCATGTGGCCTGGAACTTGTCCTGGTATGGACCTGTGTGTTGTTGTGTCGTGATCTGTGTGTGTCCTAAAAAGGACATTGGGTCTTGTTCAGTGTGTGTCCTAATAAGGACATTGGGTCTTGTTCAGTGTGTGTCCTAATAAGGACATTGGGTCTTGTTCAGTGTGTGTCCTAATAAGGACATTGGGTCTTGTTCAGTGTGTGTCCTAAAAAGGACATTGGGTCTTGTTCAGTGTGTGTCCTAAAAAGGACATTGGGTCTTGTTCAGTGTGTGTCCTAAAAAGGACATTGGGTCTTGTTCAGTGTTTGTCCTAAAAAGGACATTGGGTCTTGTTCAGTGTTTGTCCTAAATGTTATTACTAAAATAACAGCGATGTTGATTATGTATACTTGCGGACGTTTTACAGAACGATTGTTAATTTTGTCTATAACTAAGCATTTCCCTGTTCCACAGTGCAAGTCAAAATCGGGAATTCCGTGGAATTAATCAGTTCACGATGTATCCTAACGACTGTCATTGGCGTATGTACACAACATCTATTTTCTTTTATAGAAGTTGAAGGTATCATTTGTTCACAATGTCACCTTTCTTTTTATAATATGTAATAGGGATACGCCTTTGCAAACATTCGTCATCATTATGTGTATTAATGTAAATTCTAAATTTTGGTTATAATTTTGTTGTGCTTATGCAAAGTTGCATAACAAAAACGTTTTTGCATCAACTAAGCTACCTACCAGTAAAGTCGTTAGTTATAATTTTTTTCCGATCCAGAAGCACTTGAGCTTTTCAGCTCTTCGGCTCGGTGCCATGGACATCGTAACCCTTCGGTTCGGTGCTACGAACACCGTAAATCTGGGGAATTTGTGGCTTTTTCTGCCATCCCGCGGAATTGAACCCGCACACACAGAGGATAGTCACCCGTAGTCCAACGCGCTACGAACACTCTGGGCAGACGGGCTCGTTAGGTTTATAAGACTGCATGCAAAAAATTACTTTTATCCATAAGGTAGATTTTGTACAAATTAACCTTTAGTGTATTCACGAATTTGGAACGAACTATAGTAACGATACTGACGGTTATTTGTTAAATATATGTCTCCAATTACACGGCAAATAGTTACTTCAAAAGATTCAACAATCGTCACTTATAATTGATCTGTATATATGGTTGCTAGGAAACGAACAAACCTAAGACCAATTATCTACGTATCCAAAGTCACTTGTTCAAACCATGTCGTAAATGTTGCTTTATAAATGTACCAAAATGTAAAATTATTGGTAGAGATTCAAGTCTTACATGATGTAGTTATAAAACATGTTATCATTTCATTGATAACAAAGAACTTGATGCAATAAATTACAATAACTTTGTTCTTATATTGAATATAAATTAATGAAACTACATTTCAAGCATAAAATGAATAATTCTACAATTTTGGACTGTCGTAGAACTTACATCCCAAATTTCAACGAAAAACTCAGCACAGAAATATTCACCACTGAGATGTACACCACAGAAATGTACAACAAAGAGATGTACACCACAGAGATATACACCACAGAGAGTCACAGCTTAGATTGGATAACTATTATCAACATAATCATCAACTGTTTTCTCATCCATGTTTGTGCAGTTGTTGGTTCAACTGGTAATATTACTACATTAATAGTTTTATCTCGGAGCAGAGTTAAAGATACAAGTAGTATTTTGTTGATATCAATGGCAGCTTGTGATTTATTCTTTCTTGTGAATCTATCTCTTCGAAAACTTGACTGTATCATCGGAAGATTTCATCCAGTTCTAGCAGACATTTATTACTTATACGCACGAAGTTATATACGAGTACACGGTCGCTCGTCATTGATGACAAGTATCACCCACATTGTTATCATTTCGTGTGAGAGGTTCGTCGCTGTGTTTTATCCTCTAAAAGTCTCCCAATGGATCACTCAGCGTAGAACGTTGGCAGTAATTGTGATTACGTATGTTACATGGATTATTTATGCTTCTCCCTGGGCCATTGCCTGCTATCGAGTAGAATTATCATTTAATATCATCTACAATAAAACGTCCCTTTCAATCCAGGAAACACAATTTTGTATTCAAAACAAAAATACATTGAATCTCTTCACTGATATAATTATCAATTTACTTTTTGGACTGTTCTCTATTGTAGTTGCTGCCAACTGTTGTGCCATTGCTTACAAGTTGTACACGTTATCACATCAAAGATTATCAATGACGTCCAGAAGTTCTAACAAACACGGAAATGATAGCAAAGTCTCCCGAATGTTACTGGCTGTCTGTGTCGTATTTTGCTGTTGCAACTTACCAGGTTTTGCAATTTATGTTTATTTTTACATTGATCCGTCAATGACACCACCAAATACACTTTTTATTATGTTAAATGATTTTGAAGAATTGCTTTGGGCAATCAACTCTGCCGCTAATTTCTTTGTTTATATTTTAATGTCAGCAAAGTTCTATAATTCTGTAGTTAGTCTGATGACCTGTAGGAATGGGAAGAAAGTCGGTGACATGTCTTTCTGAAACAAAATGTTGGGTATTTACTAAAGATATGTGGATATCTATCCAGATGTAATATATCAATAAAGAACTCCAAATTAAAAAAAAACAGGCTGCTCTTCCAAAAAAGAATGGAAAAATTAAAGTATTTTGGACATATAAAGCGACACGAAGGGCTGGAGAAGAACATCATGAAAGGAAGTATACCAACATAGAGGTGAAGAGGAAGACCACGGAGAAGATGGATTCAGAATGTAACTGACGGCTTGAGCATGTTCGCTTCAGCGGTAGGACATTAGGATATCTGAGAGAGAAATTCTGAAAATCTGTTAAGATGCAAAGTTCTGCTCAAGATGTGCTATTTAATGATGGTGAGAATGGAGAATGTCTCTTATTAAATAAACTGCTTGTTTGTCAATGATAAAACAAACAGAAGATTCAACATGAGTTTGATGATGGTGAGAATGGAGAATGTCTCTTATTAAATAAACTGCTTGTTTGTCAATGATAAAACAAACAGAAGATTCAACATGAATTTGATGATGGTGAGAATGGAGAACTCTTATTAAATAAACTGCTTGTTTGTCAATGATAAAACAAACAGAAGATTCAACATGAGTTTGATGATGGTGAGAATGGAGAACTCTTATTAAATAAACTGCTTGTTTGTCAATGATAAAACAAACAGAAGATTCAACATGAGTTTGATGATGGTGAGAATGGAGAACTCTTATTAAATAAGCTGCTTGTTTGCCAATGATAAAACAAACAGAAGATACAACATGAGTTTAATGATGGTGAGAATGGATAACTCTTATTAAATAAACTGCTTGTTTGTCAATGATAAAACAAACAGAAGATTCAACATGAGTTTGATGATGGTGAGAATGGAGAACTCTTATTAAATAAGCTGCTTGTTTGCCAATGATAAAACAAACAGAAGATAGAACATGAGTTTGATGATGGTGAGAATGGAGAATGTCTCTTATTAAATAAACTGCTTGTTTGCCAATGATAAAGTAAACAGAAGATAGAACATGAGTTTGATGATGGTGAGAATGGAGAACTCTTATTAAATAAACTGCTTGTTTGTCAATGATAAAACAAACAGAAGATAGAACATGAGTTTGATGATGGTGAGAATGGAGAATGTCTCTTATTAAATAAACTGCTTGTTTGTCAATGATAAAACAAACAGAAGATAGAACATGAGAATATATACATGAACAGTCTGTGTAGTCAAATAAGATTAGAGAAACGAAGAGAAAGACAAACGATTATGTTTGATAAAACTCTAGGCATCAATTACTGATAGACGCAAGTAGTTACAACGATGTTTTGTTTGCCTCAATCAATGATCGAGTGATTGTTTTTGAAATGTTTGATATTCTGGAATAAATAACCAAGTACATCAATCAATCAAGCATAGGTCATCTCCACATTGACGTATAACACAATAATACTCTCCCGCACGTTCTGTTCTTACCCTCGAAGTATAACTCAATAATGCTATTCAACGCGTTCTGTTCTTACCCTCGAAGTATAACTCAATAATGCTCTTCAATGCGTTCTGTTCTTACCCTCGAAGTATAACTCAATAATGCTCTTCAACGCGTTCTGTTCTTTGCCCTGGCGTTATACTGTCAGACAGGCCTAATTCCAGATATTCTACCTCTTTTTCCCCGATCCAGAAGCACTTGAGCTTTCAACTCTTCGGCTCGGTGCCATGGACATCGCAACCCTTCGGTTCGGTGCCACGAGCACCGTTAATCTGGAGAACCTGTGGCTTTTCTGCCAGTCCGCGGAATTGAACCCGCACTCACAGGGAGCTTGTCACCCGTCGTCCAACACGCAACGAGCGCACTGGGAAGGCGTGCATATTCTTCCAATAAATGTATCTCTATTGTCTCCTTGCTCTCCAGCCATCCATCTTCTTTTCTAATATTATTTACAACCGGATCTCGTGTATCTAAATATTACTATAGTTCCTTCCAAAATTCGTGATCATCTTTAACGACCGATATAAAATCATCCACTTTGACAGAAATTCTTGATTTTTGCACTTTTATATAGGTAACAGTGACGTCGTTCCAAAAGTATTTTTTGCCCACCCAAACCTTTAGTTCTGTAAGAATGTTATCATATGTTATTACTAAATTTACCGCGATGTTGATCTGGTATACTTGTCGAAATTTTACAGTACGATTGTCAAGTTTGTCTATAACTAAGCATTTCCTTGTTCCAAATGCAATTCAATGCACGTCAAAATCGGGAATCCCGTGGAATTAATCAGTTCACAATGTTTCCTACCGACTGTCATTGGCGTATGTACGCAACATTTACTTTCATTTATAGAAGTGGAAGGTATCATTTGTTCACTATGTGACCTTTCTTTTTATAATATGTAAGAGGATACGCCATTGCAATCATTCGCCATCATTTTGTGTATTACTGTAAGTTCTAAACTTTGATGATCATTTTGTTGTGCTTATGCAAAATTATATAACAAAAAACGTTTTTTTGCATCAACTAAGCTACCTACCAATTAGTTAAACATGGATTCGTAACGTTATGAGGTATATAAGACTGCATGAACAAAAATTGCTTGTATCCATCAGATAGATTTCGTACAAATTAAACCTTAGTGTGATCACGAATTTTGGAACGAACTCTAATATCTCTCACTTGTTTAGTTTCTATCTCATTAAGCAGTTTACTTTTCGCTTCACTTTTAGTTGATGGCGTACTGGTTTATTTGTTTTCTTCACTTTCTTTGACGCTGGTTGTATGCTTCTGTGTATCTATGAAGCTGCATGTCAGTTGGAATTCTTCGAGAGTTCCTCATAGCTTGGTCTGTAAACTTTGTTCATGGGGTAATATTTTGTTTCGTTGCTGTATGTCAAAATCAAAGATATTTGACACGTGACAAGTCTTATCTTTTTTGTATTTGTTTTTATTTGAATGCTTTGTGGATTTATTTGAGATTTAAATAAATGAATAACCAAGTATAAAATGTAATTAAAATGAGCCACATTAAGTGAACACCTTTGTTCTCGTATATATTTGATGCCTATATTCTTCTTTTTTAACGCTCCATATCGATCACTTGTTAACCACTCTGTTTGATGCGTATGTGATCTGAGTGTAAGAGCGATTGTACTTTGCGAAGGTTATGCGCTTTCAAGTAGGCCAACACATCCGATTTCTGCGACGCTTTTTATTTAGGAGGGTAGTTTCCCTAAGCCCCTACCTCAATCGCCTCCACGAGGACCGGAGAGAAATAAGTCAGTCTGGGCAACAACGCGGTAAGAATGTGACAACAAAAGAAGAAGAAGATGACTATAACTTTACCTCAGAAGTTGGAGAAGGCCCGACTGTATGACAAGGAAACCAATAAAATGGTAAGCAGGCTTTCACGCAAAAATCAGTCAGAAGCGCCACACCATGGCCATATCTGAATTCATAACGGGCAAACGCATAAGAAGAAGACTATAACTGAATTCATAGCTGAAAACAACAACTTTCATATCCTGTCTGGTGTATTAAGCAAGTGCCAATTATTAACTTATGGACCTTCGGACTCAAGTAAGAATTATGGGAAATCAGACCACAACTACACCACATGACCTCGCCTTCTAGTATTGGTGTATATAGACGAATTCATGTTAAAATCAACACAAAATGCTAAATCAAAGTTATATTATGCAACAAGTTAAGTTTAACAATAAGGAATATCAATATTATGAATATTTTTCACCAATAAATAATTATAGACTCACAGAATTGAGTAAAATTGCAAAACAGCGTGCAGTTTTCTATCAAACATCTGTAATTTCCGCCTCCTTTTCTGATCTAGGTCAAAGAATCCCTGGTGAGTTCTCTGGCCTAGTTATCTAGAGTTGGCTGTGATCAAGCCAACATATTTTGTTTTTGTTTCTAATGCAGGATCACTGAATATTATTTATCCTTTCAGTACGCGAAGCTTGTATGCATCGATCGACCAAGCATACTCTCATACTGTTCATATATACATAACTATTTGTTTTCTAATTAGATCACACTCGCCTGACAAGTCTAAGTTAAAATGAAATGAATCTATAACCTTTTTTTTTTGTCTCGTCTACATTTTCTTCTTTGTCTTTTTCTTCTACTTCTTTTTTCTGCTTCGTCTTCTTCTTCTAGTTCTTCTTGTTTTGATTTTACTTGCTCTACTTTGAATTTTTCATTTGCTTCTTCTTGTTGATCTTTTCATCTTCTTCCTTTTCTTCTTTTCTTCATTTTCGTCTCCTTCTTCTTTCTCCTCTTCTTTATCGTCGTCTTATTCGTCTTCTTTTTCGACTTCTTCATCAACCGTTCTTTTTTCTTCGTCTTATTTTGTCTAATTTTCTTTTTCTATTACTTTCTTTTCTTCTTCGTTACTCTTTTTTTCTTGGTCTTCGTCTTCTTCTTTTTTTTCATTTCCTTCTTCTTCTACTTCATCTACTTCGTCATTGTATGTGTTTTCTTCTTTTACTGCTTCTTTTCTCTTTATCTACTCCATTCACTTCTTTGTCTTCTACTTGGTCTGCATTTGTTACATATCATTGATCATAATTATTCATCAAACCTGTCGCTATGTCGAAGTCGAGATAAGAATAAGGAGTTTATTTTAAGAACCCCAGGGGAAGCAAAGGAAGCAATGAATATGATCAATAAATAGACAGTGTACAACAAATATTAGGAGCTTCTGGAAAACAAAACAAATTACCAACTACAGAATTCGAACCACAAACCCTTATTTCTTACTGCAACCTTTGCTTAGTCCAGCAATACAAGCGTTTTTACGCACACGACCAGCGAACCATTTTTAAAATTACTTTAAGGAGTGTCTTTCAGAAACGCTTCGTTTTGCAAGACACAGAATGTCTTGTTCGATCGAACAGTGTTTGCACAAACACACGCGATAAGCTTATGACTTAAGTTGAAATCGGCAATCTTTTTCATGTATACATTTCAAGTATCGTGCATTCTATTTACTATATGCCCGAAGAACTTTGATTGTCTGATTCTTATTCTTTTGATAAGGTTTCTTTGTGTGCAGGCCTGATTAAAAGCCTCTTCATTTGTTTTCTTCTCTGTTCATGGAATTTTCAGCATTCTTCTGTTAAAACCACATCTCTGTGACTTTCAATCTTATTGAGTGTTTATTCATTGTCCATGATTCGCTGCCATAAATACGTATTGGATCAATATAGCACTGGAATATTCGTTTCCACAGTGTCATTGGTAGTGGATTTATACATATAACGTTCTTCATTTTAACAAAAGCTGCTTTCGTTCCTTGAGCTATTCTACTCCTAATCTCTGTTTTACATCTTCCATCTGATGTTAGAAATGTTCCCATAGACTTGAATTTTATAGCTATAAATCTGACAATAGTATCATTTCTCTGTATCTCCTAAATACTTCTTCTTCTTTGAACGCTCCATATCGACTACATGCTAACCAATCTTTATGATTTGTAGAACTGAGCCTAAGAGCGATTTAACGTTGTGCCAGTTATGTGTCTACAAGTAGGCCAGCGCATCAGATTACTGTTACGCTTTTTATTTACTAGGGTCGCCTGTGTGTTCCCGGGACCCACAAGGGAGCAAAGAATAGTAACACTGCTACATACGAGGCATGTCGTAAGAGGCGACTAACGTAGATGTCTAGGGAAGATACCCCAGTAAAAAAAGAGTCGCGAAATCGGATGTGCTGGTCTACTTGTATGCGCATAGCTGGCACAACGTACAATCGCTCTTAGACTCGGATCTTGGCACCTCAGTTGCCTCTTACGACATGCCTTGTAGGTCGCAGTATTACTATTTATTGCTCCCCTTGCGAATTCCGGCAATACCCGGGCGATCTCGTAAATATAAGAATGAGTCTCAAAAAGAGAAATTAATATTTGTTTTCAAATAAAACGTGCACAAATAGAGAAATGAAAGCACTTAATTTCGTTTAAGCACTTAATTTCTACCCCCCATGTTCAATGCAGATGTGTTCCAGAGATTTTCCTACTGCCCTGATTCCGTGTAAAGAAAAATCTGTTCTGGCCGATAATGCAGAAACGTATGCATCATCTCTTTCACCTTATCGTCCGTACTGAACTTCTTACCACCCAGTTACTGCTTGAGAGATCAAATACACAATTATCATTTAGTGCAAGATCGGGTCAGTATCAAAGTCAGATACTTGATGTATGTTGTTTTCGAATGAGCTGTGTGCGGATGCACGCTATTAAGTTGCACCAAGAACGGAATGAACATAAAAAACACAAATAAGAAACGTTTTGACCAGAAATCACGTTTAAAATAGTGTGGAAACTAATCACATTGTATCTATCTTTTCTATACCTTGTTCGTGACCCGTCTGATATTTAAGGCTTCCACGAGAGATTTCCATTGCTGCCTTTCTGCCAGTTGTTTCCCGTATCATGCCACTATCTTTCAACTCTCTTTCCACAGTTATTTCCATGTTACATTTGGACGTGCAGACCTTATTTTCTCATCCTCTGTCTATCAGAGAGCTGTTCTAACGAATATCCCCACAGACATACAACATACATGTCCAATCTACCTTCATCTTTATCTTTGAATGATGGTCTCCAATGATGCCCAGTTTGTTCGTTTTAGAATTGCTCGTTCTAGTATGAGGATGGAGGTTGAGGCCGTTACTGCTGCCCTCCATTGGATTTCTGGGACTTCATTTACTGGGGCAGTTGTTGTATCTGACTCTCAGTCGATGCTTCACAAGATCCAGAAGGGCAGGTTTCTGTATGAGTGGATGTCGTCTATAGCAGTTTCTAACCTCCAGCGGCTTACGTGGATATACTGTCCTGGGCATGCGGGTGTTTACGGTAATGAAAGAACGGACAGGCTTGCATCAACAGCATCGATTGTTGGGGAGTTGAAGATGGATAAGGGGATATTCTTCGGTCTCTTCGCGACTCTCTGTTGGATGAGGACACTAAAATCGATGTTGAATCGATCAGCGATTTAAGCAGTTTGGAGTTACCCGTTGTTCAAGTCGAACTGGATGCCTGAGAGGCAGAGTGAGAGGTGTGTTTAATCAGCGAGCCACAGGAACCATCAGTATGCATACTCTTCGATATCTGTTGGGGAGACTGAGAACCTATGGGTCTGCCCGGAGTGCAATGACGTCAGTTTAGTAACCAATAACCAATAACCGAAGAATTGCTCGTTTGCTATTGTATTTGTCCAGAATATTTGCAGGATTCTTCTTAAACATTTTTAAAAAAATTTCTCCAGCTTATATAGGATGTTTTATGCCATCTTCTTTCATTAATTACTTTATTATAACTCACATGACACTGCTTATATGTATTCTAGGTTTTGTTTTAAGATTCGATCTTTTGACGTTTCAGATTTTGTTGAGTACGGCGAAACTGTGGCCTTCTCTCTCTCTCGCGATCGTTCTTAGGTCGCTTTTATCATTCTATTGTGATATACGAAGCAGCCAAACATCAAGAACGGATGTACGTGCACCGCCTTCAGTACCTATTGGAGCTCAGGTGCTTATCCTTCAGCGGTGTGTTCGATATCAACCCCTGTCTTTCAAACATGCCGTTCATAGTTAATAACTTTTATACGTAATATTCCAAAATTATTCACAAGTTAGTCAGTTTTTGTATTTGGTAAAACTGAAGTACTTTGTTCTTACGTGTTTCGCTAAAATGATTCATAAATGACTACACGGTAAAGAAATTCATTCCTTGAGGTTTAATATCCTTGTTATCTCCCTTTCAGTCAAAAGTGCATGCTACATTGGTCTTCTTCTTCTTCAGCTATCTCTGGTCATGCGCTTAGTTTACTGTGGTTCACGAACTGGGCAGTCAGCTTTAGGTCTGTCAGGTTTTCCCAAAGCTTAGTTTTCAGGTCAACTGAGTGTGGCCACATGATGCTTCTCAGCTCACCCAGAAGATGATAGTCTTGCTCCTATATTCTGGTGTCTGTTCCGCCTGCTGACACTGGCAGAGAGCTGTTTGACTTATTCCTAGTCTATGTAAGTGTTTGTTGAGTCTGCAGTTTCCAGTACGTAATCGAAATGTAATGGCCTGGTCTGTTCTGCTTAGGTCTTTGAGGAAGTCTTTTCCATAATCATATCCAGTATTTGTCTTCCATTCTACTGTAGATTTTTCTCTGTATGGGGGTTTTGTTTCATGAAAAGACAGGGGTTGGTAGATTTACCCTTTGCACTGCAAGGTAGGCAAGGTCTAAAGACCGACTTCATTGCACCGGTTTTACCCATATAACTCGGTTCTACTTCCACAGAAACGCCCCTGCTGACCGTATTGCGCACAGTATGAACTTGATATCTCTAGCAACCTCGGTTCTACTTCCACAGAAACGCCACCTGCTGACCGTATTGCGCACAGTATGAACTTGATATCTCTAGCAACCTCGGTTCTACTTCCACAGAAACGCCCCTGCCGACCGTATTGCACACAGTATGAACTTGATATCTCTAGCAACCTCGGTTCTACTTCCACAGAAACGCCCCTGCCGACCGTATTGCACACAGTATGAACTTGATATCTCTAGCAACCTCGGTTCTACTTCCACAGAAACGCCCCTGCCGACCGTATTGCACACAGTATGAACTTGATATCTCTAGCAACCTCGGTTCTACTTCCACAGAAACTCCCCCTGCTGACCGTATTGCACACAGTATGAACTTGATATCTCTAGCAACCTCGGTTCTACTTCCACAGAAACGCCCCCTGCTGACCGTATTGCACACAGTATGAACTTGATATCTCTAGCAACCTCGGTTCTACTTCCACAGAAACGCCCCTGCTGACCGTATTGCACACAGTATGAACTTGATATCTCTAGCAACCTCGGTTCTACTTCCACAGAAACGCCCCTGCCGACCGTATTGCACACAGTATGAACTTGATATCTCTAGCAACCTCGGTTCTACTTCCACAGAAACGCCCCTGCTGACCGTATTGCACACAGTATGAACTTGATATCTCTAGCAACCTCGGTTCTACTTCCACAGAAACGCCCCCTGCTGACCGTATTGCACACAGTATGAACTTGATATCTCTAGCAACCTCGGTTCTACTTCCACAGAAACGCCCCTGCTGACCGTATTGCACACAGTATGAACTTGATATCTCTAGCAACCTCGGTTCTACTTCCACAGAAACGCCCCTGCCGACCGTATTGCACACAGTATAAACTTGATATCTCTAGCAACCTCGGTTCTACTTCCACAGAAACGCCCCCTGCTGACCGTATCGCACACAGTATGAACTTGATATCTCTAGCAACCTCGGTTCTACTTCCACAGAAACGCCCCTGCTGACTGTATTGCACACAGTATGAACTTGATATCTCTAGCAACCTCGGTTCTACTTCCACAGAAACGCCCTCTGCTGACCGTATTGCACACAGTATGAACTTGATATCTCTAGCAACCTCGGTTCTACTTCCACAGAAACGCCCCCTGCTGACCGTATTGCACACAGTATGAACTTGATATCTCTAGCAACCTCGGTTCTACTTCCACAGAAACGCCCCTGCTGACCGTATTGCACACAGTATGAACTTGATATCTCTAGCAACCTCGGTTCTACTTCCACAGAAACGCCCCTGCCGACCGTATTGCACACAGTATGAACTTGATATCTCTAGCAACCTCGGTTCTACTTCCACAGAAACGCCCCTGCTGACCGTATTGCACACAGTATGAACTTGATATCTCTAGCAACCTCGGTTCTACTTCCACAGAAACGCCCCTGCTGACCGTATTGCACACAGTATGAACTTGATATCTCTAGCAACAACCATAAAGGTCTCTGAAAAACTCACTCGTGAACAGAACAACGAGATCCGGATTCGAACCCACGACCTTCGGGACGCACTACAATCGTTTAATCACTTTGCCAGACACTAAATTGTCATAATCACTTGCAGCACTAAATTGATCACACTTAATCACTTTGCCAGACACTAAATTGTTCACACTTAATCACTTTGCCAGACACTAAATTGTTCACACTTAATCACTTTGCCAGACACTAAATTGTTCACACTTAATCACTTTGCCAGACACTAAATTGTTCACACTTAATCACTTTGCCAGACACTAAATTGTTCACACTTAATCACTTTGCCAGACACTAAATTGTTCACACTTAATCACTTTGCCAGACACTAAATTGTTCACACTTAATCACTTTTCCAGACACTAAATTGTTCACACTTAATCACTTTTCCAGACACTAAATTGTTCACACTTAATCACTTTGCCAGACACTAAATTGATCACACTTAATCACTTTGCCAGACACTAAATTGTTCACACTTAATCACTTTGCCAGACACTAAATTGTTCACACTTAATCACTTTGCCATACACTAAATTGTTCACACTTAATCACTTTGCCAGACACTAAATTGTTCACACTTAATCACTTTGCCAGACACTAAATTGTTCACACTTAATCACTTTGCCAGACACTAAATTGTTCACACTTAATCACTTTGCCAGACACTAAATTGTTCACTTAATCACTTTCCAGACACTAAATTGTTCACACTTAATCACTTTGCCAGACACTAAATTGTTCACACTTAATCACTTTGCCAGACACTAAATTGTTCACACTTAATCACTTTGCCAGACACTAAATTGTTCACACTTAATCACTTTGCCAGACACTAAATTGTTCACACTTAATCACTTTGCCAGACACTAAACTGTTCACACTTAATCACTTTGCCAGACACTAAATTGATCACACTTAATCACTTTGCCAGACACTAAATTGATCACACTTAATAACTTTGCCAGACACTAAATTGTTCACACTTAATCACTTTGCCAGACACTAAATTGATCACACTTAATCACTTTGCCAGACACTAAATTGTTCACACTTAATCACTTTGCCAGACACTAAATTGTTCACACTTAATCACTTTGCCAGACACTAAATTGTTCACACTTAATCACTTTGCCAGACACTAAATTGTTCACACTTAATCACTTTGCCAGACACTAAATTGATATTCAAAAAGGTGAAACTGTTTTTATTAAAGTTCATTTTTAAATTCTTGTGTCATGTCTGCTTTACTTGTTATAGGCGTCTTCGTTATATTTGGCTTATGGTAGTTTATCTGCAATCGAAAAGGGAGGCTGCAATAACACTTAGTAAAATAGGAAACATGTAAGAACAAGTACTTTAGTTTTACAAATACAGAAACAGTGACGATAAAGCAACGTTTCGACCAAAAGGCCTTTATCAAGCAAACGATACAACAGAAGTTTCAGGAATTCTTTGAAATCCGTCACTCCTGTTTTATTGTTTGCTTGATAAAGACCTTGGTCGAAAGTTGCTATTTATCGTCACTGTTTCTGTATTTTGTAAAACTATAGGACGTTGTTCTTACTTGTTTCGCTATCTTATCTGCAATCCAAAGTTTTGATTTTAGAAATGAAATACAGAAGAGTCCATTGTATAAAATGGACAAAGAAGAGAACAAATAGATCTATCCAGAAAGAACTCAAAATCAAAGAAAACTGACCGATGCTACAAATAAGAAAGAGCAAATTGAGATATATTGTGACATATAAAAGACATGAAGGGCTGGAGAAGACCATCATAGAAGGAGGCATATCGGCAAAGAGAAGAAGAGGAAGACCACGGAGAAGATGGATTCAGGATGTAACTGGTGGTTTGAACATGACGGCTGCAGAAGGGACATCTGGCCTATAAGAGAGAGAAATTTCGGAGGACTGTTAGGGTGGCAAAGTTCTGCTAAGGATAAGCTATTTGATGATGATGATGATGAAGGCTAAGTTGTCTGTACACACCTGATACCTTCCTTTCAATTTTCCTAAGCTGCTCCCAAACTTGTTGAAGTCTCACGAATGCAGCCCTCATATTGCTTGCTTCTTCATTATATGATGAATCTCTATTACATTATCACTCCGTCCGTGTGTAGCACGGGCTGCAAGGAGTAAAGAGTAGCATCACTGCGACCTACAAGGACCGTCGTAATAGGCGACTAAGGTGGGGGACTAGGGAAACTACCCTAGTAAATAAAAAGCGTTGCAGAAGTTAGTTGTTTCAAATCTGGACCGCGCCGTTCTGTTTTCTACTAATTTTTTTAAAGAAAGCCCCCTAGGATGGTTGTCAGAGCTACGAAGTTCGTGCTTTGTGCAATACTTTCGGCAGGTAGGATGCCATTTCTGCGGAGAGGGACCGAGCTATATATGGTAAAATCCGCTGCAATGAAGTCAAATCCTTCGGCTTTAGATTATTTTTGCAAAGTTACGAAAATTAAGAGTTAAGTTTGGACATGTCGTCTTCTTGGTAGAGCGAGAAGATACACTAATCAACTTCTCATGGGTACGGTGATCAAATGGACTTCTGGATGGCTGCTGCAGCGGAGGACAGAGCATGAATTGGAAAGTCTAATGTGCCATGACGTTATCGTATAACATAACATTGCAATGCTATGTCTACTCTCTTGAACATGAAACACAATTATGCTAATCAGCAGCTACGTGTATTCAGTCTGTTTAAATATAACCCAAAAAAAGCAGCCTAACAGGTAGAACAAAGAAAGCATGTCCTGATGTTTCACTGATCGATTTTGTCTGTGATCGATTATAGGCTTGCCTCTTTTACGATCAACGATAATTGCAAAACAAATACTAGACAGATTTCAGATCTTCAGAGAAAGAAATACAGAAATAAGAAATTTATAAAAAAGAAAACAAGAAATCAAACAATGGTTCATGTATTTTGTTTTTTTGTTTTACCGTATTCCTCTTGTTCGTGATGAAGATTAATGATGAGGATAATGTTTTTGTCTGCGTAAATTGAGAACAGTATCATTTTGTTATCTTCTCTGTCTATTATATGCATTTGTGCATCACTGCAGCTTCCCTCTCTGCTCTGCAACATCTAATAACACTAATATCGATATAAGGAAAGACTATAATAAAACTATATAGCAATGACGAAACACATACAAACAAAACCAAGTACTGTAGTTTTACAACATACAAGAACAATAACAATGCACAACAACGTTTCGACCAACAATATCTTTTAATATTAACCACATCTCTTCTAACCACATCTCTTCTAACCACATCTCTTCCAGCCACATCTCTTCTAGTCACATCTCTTCTAGCCACATCTCTTCTAGCCACATCTCTTCTAGCCACATCTCTTCTAGCCACATCTCTTCTAACCACATCTCTTCTAACCACATCTCTTCTAACCACATCTCCTCTAGCCACATCACTTCTAACCACATCTCTTCTAGTCACATCTCTTCTAGTCACATCTCTTCTAGTCACATCTCTCTAGTCACATCTCTTCTAGTCACATCTCTTCTAACCACATCTCCTCTAGCCACATCACTTCTAACCACATCTCTTCTAGTCACATCTCTTCTAGTCACATCTCTTCTAGTCACATCTCTTCTAGTCACATCTCTTCTAGTCACATCTCTTCTAGTCACATCTCTTCTAACCACATCTCTTCTAGTCACATCTCTTCTAACCACATCTCTTCTTGTCACATCTCTTCTAGTCACATCTCTTCTGTAGTCACATCTCTTCTAACCACATCTCTTCTTGTCACATCTCTTCTAGTCACATCTCTTCTAACCACATCTCTTCTAGTCACATCTCTTCTAACCACATCTCTTCTTGTCACATCTCTTCTAGTCACATCTCTTCTGTAGTCACATCTCTTCTAACCACATCTCTTCTTGTCACATCTCTTCTAGTCACATCTCTTCTAGTCACATCTCTTCTAGTCACATCTCTTCTAACCACATCTCTTCTAACCACATCTCTTCTAACCACATCTCTGGAAGCTTCGAATAATTTACTATTCTGGTTATTTGTTGTCCATGATTCACATCCATATATCAGAACTGCTTCTAAATACAAATCTACTATTTTCTTTCTCACTTCTAAAATAAAGTATTTTGTCAAATACAATGACGGATGTTCATATTGTAAAATACAATGGTGGATGTTCATATTGTAAAATACAATGGTGGATGTTCATGTTGTAAAATACAATGGCGGATGTTCATATTGTAAAATACAATGGCGGATGTTCATATTGCAAAATACAATGGCGGATGTTCATATTATAAAATACAATGGCGGATGTTCATATTGTAAATATTTAACAAGGCAGTGATCATTATCATCAAGTAACTTGTATCTTACGCAATTTGGCTCCCATGACAGCAGTACTGAAAAACTCTCTGTTCTGTGCAAGTTGGCCGCAGTCAATCTAGATTGTCAATGACATCTTGCACCAATCGTCTTCTAGGTCTTCCTCTCATTCTTCTTCCAGGCACCATTCCCTCCATAATTATCTTCTCTAGGCAAACAAGGCAGTAGACCAACATATATGTTTAAAAGAGTTTAAAAGCCGAAGGATTGACTTCATTGCACCGAGTGTTACCCCATATGGCTCGACCCCTCTCCGCAGAAATGGCACGCCACCTGCCGAGAGTATTGCACAAAGCACGAATTCCGTAGCTCCGGCAACAATCCTAGGGTCTCTATAAAAACTGCAATCGTGAACAGAAGACAGCGGTCCGGATTCGAACCGACGACCCTAACACATATATAGTTTTGTATATTAGTGTAAGCATTATTACAGAAGAGTATAACGTATACATGTCATTTGGAGAGAGAGAGAGACAGAGAGAGACAGAGAGAGAGAGAGAGAGAGAAAGAGAAATCTCGAAGGACATGGTGGCAAAGTACTTCTCAGGACAAACTATTGGATACAAAAAAGTAAGAAACCTTCTTATGCCACGTGGTAGACAGGGTAAGACGGTGTTAGGTTCGTATTTTTCATTGACTATCGGCACACGATGGGTGATGTGGTCAATGTGGGTGATGTGGTCAATGTGGGTGATGTGGTCAATGTGGGTGATGTGGTCAATGTGCGTGATGTGGTCAACATCACGCCGGTTGCCTTTACTATCCAGCACTTTTCCTGGTACCCAATTGAGGCTGAGTCGACCTTAGAGTCGTTACGGTCTGAAAAGATTTCACGCTCACTGTCGAACTGAGCCCGGACCACTAAACTAAGAAGCGAGTTCACTAACAACTACGCTACTGCGGCTCCTAGCTATTAGATGATAATGTCTGTATACATGTATTTATGTGTGCTCACTTTGTGTTCCGCATCTAATACGCTCCGTCTTGGTCAGCTTGAGTTATGATTCTGAGATGTTTACCCGACCTTTCTATCTTTTACTGATGTCTTTCTTTCTTTTCGCCAATCCTGTTTCGCCTCGTAGCATCAGGATAAGAAGAGATTTCTTGAACGAGCACTTGTGTGCGCTTCATATATAGTGTCTTTCGTCGCCTCTGTTATCTCTGAGGTCCAGCTTTTGCGTGGCCGGTCTTTTGCTTTGTATCCATTGCATCGGAGCAGCATTGCTCTTTGAGGTGCACTGTCTGTTGGTAATCTGCTTATGTGGCAGTACTATTTAACTTGTTTCTTGATGAAGTCTAGTACTAATAGACGTCCATTGCAAGCGATGATGATAACAGTCTCAGACGTGTGCTGCTGCACCTCTCTGGTGTGTGCGGAGAGAGTGTAGAGTCCAATCCTAGAACACAATCTACTACTACAGGTGGGGCATATATCATCAAGGTTAGACATGTGCGTGTTGTGTGTTCTGTCTTTTCGCACAGCTCTTTTTCTTTGTGTCTCAACGGCACGATGATTCTCAGCTATGAGGGTTCCTCTTGTGTTGTTACAACGCCACACTTGACGATCTTGTACAAGGATTCCCAGCACGTGGTGTCTATATCGAAGCATTTCAGAGACACTTTAAGAGTGTCTTTAAAGCGTTGTTTCTGTCCACCAGATGAACGTCTGCCCCCTTCAAGTTGGCAATACATCAACTGTTTGGGGATGCGTTTATCACGCATCCTAGCAACGTGACTGGCCCATTTCACTTGGGTCTTCTGCAACAGCGTGTTGACGCTTGGGATCTTTGCTCTTGTGAGGACTTCGATAACGTTCAGTAGCTTACTGATGGTGTACCCACTTTTATTTCCTGATATCTTCATTTCTTTTGATGATGTTTACATGGCAGTAAGTCATTTTTTGATCAAAGTTTACTTTTTGGTTACTAACCTGATTTCATTGCACTCTGGGCAAATCCATATGTGCTCAGCCTCCCCCAACAGTTATCGAAGAGTATGCATACTGATTGTTCCCGTGGCTCACTGATTAAACACACTCCTCACTCTGCCTCTCAGACATCCAGTTCTCCTTGTACAACAGATAACTCCAAACTCCTTAAATCACTGGATCAATTCGACATCTATTTTAGTATCCTCATCCAACAGACAGTCACGAAGAGATCGAAGAACATCCCCCTAATCCATCTTCAACTCCCCAACAATCGATGCTATTGATGCAAGCCTGTCCGCTCTCTCATTACCGCAAACATCCTCATGCCTAAGACAGTATATCCAAAGTTTACTTAACTATATGCAATGAAGTCAACCTTTTACAAAATACAATGTTCGAATTTTCACATTGAATATAAGGCGTTGATGAGTCACATAATAGACACCTCTACGTTATATAAGCTTAAGGTACCTGAAATAGGTGTAATCATACATATACTCCACCAGCTACACGTCTATTCAAACATAATAATTGAGTAACAACTATGAGACGATATGCACGCGTTTTCTTAATGTTTCTGAAAACATAGCGCAAGTACTCGGTAAGCAAGTAATTTCCGTGGAAAATGTAACAGTTCAACGTTAACTTCATTAAATCTGTTTTGGAACGATCCGATTTTATTGATTTAATAATTTTTGTTATAGATTTTAAGATTGCTAACCATCTTGTTAAATTTGTCTCGTTCTTAATTCTTACTTACTCTTGTAAAGTACAAATATAATTGTGTATACTATTGTTAATTTCTTCTTTTATCTTATGGAAAGTTACATTTAATCGGCATACATCACAATTTATGTTCTTATTAATGATGATATGGCAGTGAAATGTTAAGGAAATATGTAGGGAATTGGTGGAAGGGTTCACGTTTTTCAACTAATTTTATTCAGAAGTTTGCTAACATTTATTTTTACTTCTAAACCTTATATTTTATTTTTAATATAGTTCCAGACTCAATCATATTTATCTGTAATACAAATTTGTTAAGTAATTTTTAAAACAAGTGTTAAAATCACTGACGTTCTGTTTAATTTAACTCACTAAGACATTACAGAGAATGTAGTTATAAACAGTGAAGGGGGATATGATATGCAATCAAAGACAACAATACTTCTGTTTAGAAAAAATGTGCAGTACTTTAGGAGGAAGTAGAAAATATAGATAAGCTAGCAATATACTGAACGTTGCTCAGTAGCATACAGTTGGGGAAGTAGAAACAGAAGACATCCTTGTCGACGTAGCTTAGTAGCAGTCAGCTGGGTAAGTAGAAACAGAAGACAGTCTTGTCGACGTAGCTTAGTAGCATACAGCTGGGTAAGTAGAAACAGAATACAGCCTAGTCGACGTAGCTTAGTAGCATACAGCTGGGTAAGTAGAAACAGAAGACAGTCTAGTCGACGTAGCTTAGTAGCAGTCAGCTGGGTAAGTAGAAACAGAAGACAGTCTTGTCGACGTAGCTTAGTCAGCTACAGCTGGATAAGTAGAAACAGAAGACAGTCTTGTCGACGTAGCTTAGTAGCATACAGCTGGATAAGTAGAAACAGAAGACAGCCTAATCGACGTAGCTTAGTAGCAGTCAGCTGGGTAAGTAGAAACAGAAGACAGTCTTGTCGACGTAGCTTAGTAGCATACAGCTGGGTAAGTAGAAACAGAATACAGCCTAGTCGACGTAGCTTAGTAGCATACAGCTGGGTAAGTAGAAACAGAAGACAGTCTAGTCGACGTAGCTCAGTAGCATACAGCTGGATAAGTAGAAACAGAAGACAGCCTAATCGACGTAGCTTAGTAGCATACAGCTGGGTAAGTAGAAACAGAAGACAGCCTTGTCGACGTAGCTTAGTAGCATACAGCTGGGTAAGTAGAAACAGAAGACAGCCTAGTCGACGTAGCTTAGTAGCATACAGCTGGGTAAGTAGAAACAGAAGACAGCCTTGTCGACGTAGCTTAGTAGCATACAGCTGGGTAAGTAGAAGCAGAAGGCAGCCTAGTCGACGTAGCTTAGTAGCATACAGCTGGGTAAGTAGAAACAGAAGACAGCCTAGTCGACGTAGCTCAGTAGCATACAGCTGGATAAGTAGAAACAGAAAACAGCCTAATCGACGTAGCTTAGTAGCATACAGCTGGGTAAGTAGAAGCAGAAGGCAGCCTAGTCGACGTAGCTCAGTAGCATACAGCTGGATAAGTAGAAACAGAAGACAGCCTAGTCGACGTAGCTTAGTAGCATACAGCTGGGTAAGTAGAAACAGAAGACAGCCTAGTCGACGTAGCTTAGTAGCATACAGCTGGGTAAGTAGAAGCAGAAGGCAGCCTAGTCGACGTAGCTTAGTAGCATACAGCTGGATAAGTAGAAACAGAAGACAGCCTTGTCGACGTAGCTTAGTAGCATACAGCTGGATAAGTAGAAACAGAAGACAGCCTTGTCGACGTAGCTTAGTAGCATACAGCTGGGTAAGTAGAAACAGAAGACAGCCTTGTCGACGTAGCTTAGTAGCATACAGCTGGGGAAGTAGAAACAGAAGACAGTCTTGTCGATGTAGCTCAGTAGCATACAGCTGGGGAAGTAGAAACAGAAGACAGTCTTGTCGACGTAGCTTAGTAGCATACAGCTGGGTAAGTAGAAACAGAAGACAGTCTTGTCGACGTAGCTTAGTAGCATACAGCTGGGGAAGTAGAAACAGAAGACAGTCTTGTCGATGTAGCTCAGTAGCATACAGCTGGGTAAGTAGAAACAGAAGACAGCCTAGTCGACGTAGCTTAGTAGCATACAGCTGGGTAAGTAGAAACAGAAGACAGCCTAGTCGACGTAGCTTAGTAGCATACAGCTGGGTAAGTAGAAACAGAAGACAGCCTTGTCGACGTAGCTTAGTAGCGTACAGCTGGGTAAGTTGAAACAGAAGACAGCCTTGTCGACGTAGCTTAGTAGCATACAGCTGGGGAAGTAGAAACAGAAGACAGTCTTGTCGACGTAGCTTAGTAGCATACAGCTGGGGAAGTAGAAACAGAAGACAGTCTTGTCGATGTAGCTCAGTAGCATACAGCTGGGGAAGTAGAAACAGAAGACAGCCTAGTTGACGTTGCTCAGTAGCATACAGCTGGGTAAGTAGAAACAGAAGACAGCCTAGTCGACGTAGTTCAGTAGCAGTGAGCTGGGAGAGTAGAAACAGAAAACAGCCTAGTCGACGTAGCTCAGTAGCAGTGAGCTGGGGAAGTGGAAACAGCCTAGTCGACGTAGTTCAGTAACAGTGAGCTGAGAGAGTAGAAACAGAAGACAGCCTAGTCGACGTAGTTCAGTAACAGTGAGCTGAGAGAGTAGAAACAGAAGACAGCCTAGTCGACGTAGTTCAGTAGCAGTGAGCTGGAAGAGTAGAGGCAGAAGACATCCTAGTCAGAACAGCTCCGTAACATAAAGCTGGAGAAGAGAAAACTGAAAAACAGCTTCATCGGCGTATCTCAGTAGCAGTCAGCTGGGCTGGAGAAGAGTAAACAGATAATAGTCTAGTCTAATAAAGCATAGTGGTAATAACCAGGATTATAAAGTATATATATATTTTTTTCCGATCCAGAAGCACTTGAGCTGAAAGCTCTTCGGCTCGTGTCATGGACATCGTAACCCTTCGGCTCGGTGCCACGAACACCGTAAATCTGGGGAACCTGTAGCTTTTCTGCCAGTCCGCGGAGTTGAACCCGCACATACAGAGGACTAGTCACCCGTAGTCCAACGCGCTACGAACACGCTGGGCACGCGGGCGATATAAAGTATACATAAGATAACTGTCTTGTCGACATTGCTCAGCGACAGAGAGCTGGATTAACCTACAAGTGAGCTGCGTTCGTTTACACACTTTCTTAAAATCGTCGCCGGAGCAACTATCTAATTGCTTTGACTGAAACTGTTTCAGCTCTCTGAAAGGAACTGATCCCACATGGGGATAGAGAGTGTACAAGCGTCGATTTCATTCAATTTTTAATATTATAAATTTTGAAACAGAATGAAGATATTCACTGGCGCAGTTACATTTGGTGGTTGCAAAGAGATTTATACAATGGAACCAAGTGACCAGGTCGCTACAGAACATTACAAGCTGGATATTGCACACATAATCGTCAGCTGTTTTCTCATTCATATTTTTACTGTCGTCGGATCTGTCGGAAATACGATCACGTTAATCGTCTTAACCCGTAGTCAGCTCAAAACTACTAGTAATTTATTATTAATGTCAATGGCTGCCTGTGATCTGTTTTTCCTGATAAATCTCTCAATTCGAAAAATGGACTTTGTAATAACACAATTTGATCCAAGTTTTGGAAGTATTTACCAGCCTTACGTAGAGAGTTACGTATGGCTACCTGGTCGAGTAGCAATGCTGATAAGTATTACGCATATAGTGGTCATCTCATTTGAAAGATTCGTAGCTGTGTTTTTCCCACTTAAGGCCTCTCATTGGATTACTAGAAGAAGAATGATAAAGGTAGTTTTATGTATTTATTTCGCTTGGATGACTTATGTTCTGCCATGGGCAATTTCATATCTTCGGGTAGAGTGGCATTTTAGTGCGGTCTATAATATGTCTTTTCCTGTATCTGTGAAAACAAAGTGGTACGCGGACAATGAACAATATTTAAAATTGTTTGCAGATATCGTTGTTAATATTTTAACTGGTTTATATTCAGTTATTGTCGCGGCGAACTGCTGCGCGATAGCGCATAGACTACATGTCGCATCTCAACGACGTATCAGCTTAACTTTCAAGAAAGGACAGAAGGAAAGGACTGATGTCAAAATATCTCGCATGCTCCTAACCGTCTGTGCCATATTCTGCTTATGTAATATACCAGCTGTATCCATTTACATATATTTTTATACGGATGAGACAATGACACCACCGAATAAATTGTATGCTTTCTTGGTTGATTTCGAAGACTTGCTTCTTGCTGTCAACTCTGCTGCCAATTTTTTCATCTATGTTTTCATGTCATCCCAGTTTAACAAGTCTGTTATTAATTTGATCAAGTGTAGAATAAACGACTAGTGAATGAATATTTAATTATATTAATCAGATGAACATATAAATGACAAGTTGAATGACGTCGAACATTGAACATGAATAACGCCGAACCGTGTGCGTGTTTGGCATAAGGTGCACAATATCACAGCGGTTCTCCTAACCCTATGAAGTAGCAACACAATGTTCCCATCCACACTCGTTGCTTCAAATTACATACACGTCCCAAAACGTGGCGAAAATGTGGTGTTACCAGTGCGAATGCAGAAGACAAAGAAGGAAAGGAAAAAGGAAAGTCAAGTTTTACACCATAGATTCCCAAACTTTTTCGGCCCACCGCCCACCGCCCACTTTGCATGACTTAAACTGTGTAACGTCCCCTCCTCATTACAACAGTTCGCCAGCGCCCTCCCCCAATTCTATTTTCAATTTGACATATAAAATTGATATATATTTCTGTCATACATGGTCATTTTTCAAATGATTATATACATGGTCAATTTTCAAATGATTATAATATACATGAAATAAAAAATGGATGAAAAAATGGATCGTGTTAGATGGGCGTAAGAGGAATTAAAATGCAGAATTCAAATTTGAATGATTATTCAATCGTAAAATCGCGAAAACAAACTCCCCCCAAATGCTTCTGAATCCACTATCGCCCCCCCTAAAAGGCTTCAGTGCACACTAGGGAAGGGGGGGGCCGTACCGCTCACTTTGGGAACTCATGTTTTACACTATCAATCAAATGGACATATCGCCCGTGTGTTGTCGCGGTTCGCAAGGGGAGTAAAGAATGGTAACACTGTGATCTACAAGGTATTTCGTAAGAGGCGACTGAGGTAGTGACCTAGGGAATATACCCTGGTAAATAAAAAGCGTCGTCGAAATAGGCGCATAACTGGCACAACATACAATCGCTCTTAGGCACAGATCACATAGAAATCACAAAGGTTGGTTAAAACGTGGTCGATACGGAGCGTTTGAAGAAGAAGAAGAAGAGACATTGATATATTTAAAAAAACCATATGTTACCGTATGGATCAGATTAACACAAATGTTCTTCTCATGACTAAATACACACCAGAACGCAACATCACAAGACACAATGACCAATCTTTCTTAAGGTGAGTCTCAGACCACATGGGTGCACAAAGAAAGAAGACCAATACACCTTGATATAACCAAGTAAAGACACATGTCTTATGTTGAAAGGAGTGTGCCTCAACCAAAAGAGGATTAATCCCCAGTTACAAATCGATCAGTTGAATGACAAGTTTAGCTATGTCGAGCACATGAACTAAGAACACGAGTTCTACTTCCTGGAACACACAATAACACATGAACCGCATTGCAGAACTGCAGCAGAAAAACAGAAAAGAAATATATCTCTCTCACTCTAGCATGTGACCTCCCTAGCGCTTAGGACAGCAACAGATGCATACAATTCTTCTATATTCCTGACCATCCTCTCTATTATGTTCCAACTATGATTCATTTCTTTCAATTCTTGTTCTGCTGTTCTCCTACATGTCGCTTTGGGTCTTATCTATTTTTTAGCCTCTTGTGTCCATCTCAGTGACGTTTTCATGACAGGGTCTCAGTGCGTATCATATGTCCGATCAACCTCCAGCGTCTTTTGTTTGGATGATGATGTTCATATTTTCTTGTTGGCACTTTGCAAACATTCTTAGTTTAGAGATAGTATTTGAGAAAATAACCGAACTGACTAAATGACATTCTTTAATGATGATATCTTCCTGATGTTCTCATGATGCAACACGTCAATATTCAAACAAAATTTCGTTTCACTAGTGTCTATTGTCTTTCACCAGGTGAACGATGGAACTGGTTGTCCACTCTTGCCGTTAAGCGTAGGGGTGGGAGCTTTAATTTGCGTTCTAGTGCCAGATGAGTCGTGCTTGATGTTTTATATCCGTGTTTATATAGTGTCAAAGATATTGTCTATCCATCTTTTTCTTGGTCTTCCCTTGGCTCTAGCACCTGATCTCTTTTTATTGTATGCTGTTAATGGTGGTTGGTTGTATTCCATTCAAAGTAAATGTCCAAACCAATTAATTTGTTGTCTTTCAATGTATTCGGTGCATGAATTTATGCTTCCTCAATCGTTTCCTTTTACAATGTACATTAACAGATGAAGTCATCCAGAGACCCTTAGGATTGTTACTGGAGCTACGAAGTTCGTGTTTTGTGTAATACTCTCGGCAGGTGGCGTGCCAGTTCTTCGGAGAGGGACCGTGCAGTATGGGGTAAAACCCTGTGCAATGAAGTCTATCCTTCGGCCTTTAAATCCTTTTTTGAAGATGAAGTCTGTTTATCATTGAAAGTGTATTTATCAGATCTCTGTATTTGACATAATATGTATAATGTTTTCTTTGTGTGATAAAAGTATCTTTGATTTAGTTTGTTGTTGTACTTTGTTCAACTAGAATACATTGTGTTTTAATATTTTTTTGTATAAATAGCTATCTTCTTTAGCTCCCTTGTTAACATAGGTACTCAATATATATTCACCATTCATTACTATCCTACAAAAAAGTAAACTATTGGGATGTAAAACCATACGAAATCTCCAACTGCTAGCAACGAAGCGCATCACATGGAGATCTAAAACCTCTGCCCTATGTGCCGCCTTCGGCACGAAAGGAACAAACAAACTAACTATTCGTTACTATCCTGTGACATTGATTTCGTGACATAAGGTACAAAGTCAACGTGCTGTCCAAGAAATCTTCTTCTTCTTCTGCGTTCTCACTAGATTGCGATTTCGGATTCTCTAATAAAGGCAGCTGTCTGCCTCAGATTATCAGTCACGCCATACAGTTTGTCTTGGACGCTAGTGTAAGTGGGCCACCTCTTTCTTCTCAAGTCTGCATACTGGGGGCAGTTATGTATATAATTCCTATGATTTCTGCTTCCCCGTTTATGCCGACTTCTTCCCGCAGTAAGTTATGGCCTCCCTCGTGATGGTAGGTCTGACATTCTTAATGCGTGGCTAAATCTCCGAGGCAGATTGGCGACCGTAGAATCCGTTATCCCATTGCTCATTGTGAGGGGTCGTTGCACTATGTTATGTACCTTACGGCCTGGTGCATCCGTTTTCTGCAAGCATTTGTTTCGGGTTAGCGTTCCCTAGTGGACACGTACATCCGATTTCAGCCAAACCTTCTTAGTCGTCTCTTACGACATGCGTGGCAGGTAATAGTGGTTCTATTCTTTACACCACAAATTTGGGCCCCGGTAACCACTCGGGCGGTCCAAGAAATCAGAATTAGTTCTACTACAATTGATACCAGCACACTGCGGCATCTCAGGAAATGAAAAGCCCGACAAAGTTACAAGGATTGGAGGAAGCCTAACACAAAGCATTACAGAAGCAAAGACTCTCATGAAATAGTCCAGTAAATGTCGACATCCATCTTCCTCAATCTGGTCAGCGCCATGCATTCACAAGCCTGAAACTCCTCTGTTCGGATAAACTCTCGCAATGCGTTAAGAATGCCATATATAAATTATATGAACTATGACATTTCACTTCGTTGGAGTTCTCTCTGATATCGCAGTCGAGTTAGTCAATCTATCAAATCGTTCATTACCCATGACTTCATCGTGTACCGGATTTGATTGATTGATTGATAGAACCAATCAATCATTGTGTACCAGGAGGAAAATTAAGGTGATTTCTCTCATCCAAGCTTGTGACAATACCTTCACCCAACGCCGTCTCATCATTCCTGTTTGGGATTTAGAAATCCGTGCAGCTATTGCTGAAGACATTGACTTGCGCTGGCTGGTCTCGCTGGCTGCATATGTCCTTCCTTTCTTTCGTTCAGTTGAAATATATATTGTGAAATAATATTGAAAATATAATATTGTGAAAATATTGTGAAATAAAGTACAACATGAAAATCAACAAACAAAAGACCGAGACCATGAAAATCAGCAGAACACCAAGCCAAGCAAACATACAAATAGATAACACCAGAGTAAAGCAAGTTTCTGAAATCAAATATTTAGGCAGCATTTTCACAGATGACGGAAAATTCGATAGAGAAATAGAGACAAGATGCCAAAAAGCAAATGCAGTGACCTACCAGCTGGCACCATTATTACGACATCCAAAGATCAAGATGGAAGTGAAAAGACAGATGATAAAAGTATTTTCCTACCAACACTTTGTTACCAGTGCCAAACTTGGTCTCTGACAGCTACACTTTGTTACCAGTGCCAAACTTGGTCTCTGACAGCAACACCACAGAAAGCTCACCACGTGTGAAATGAAATGCTTGAGGAAGGCAGTGGGAGTCACCAGGAAATACAGACTACGAAATGAGGACATCAGAAGCCTAGTGGGCATAACGTCATGCACCGAATACATTGAAAGACAACAAATGCAGTGGTTTGGACATTTAATGAGAATGAAATACAACCAACCACCAATAACAGCATACATTAAAAAGAGATCGGGTACTAGAGCTAAGGGAAGACAAAGAAAAGATGGATAGACAATACCAAGACCACACTACATAAACACGGATCAGTTATCAGTTATATGAGGACTATCATCATAGCACAACGGACATGTCCATAGATGCTCCGATCTCCGCCTCAGTAAATCCAGCAGCGTCCAGCGGCCCAACACGCCAGTTCGATGTTGATAAACACGGATATAGCACAACAAGGGTGACTCATCTGGCCCTAGAACGCAAATTCAAGCTCCCATCCATACGCTTAACGGCAAGAGTGGACAACCAACTCCATCTTCCACCTAGGAATAGACAATATAAATATTGTCTATACACCAACGTTGTCTCTTGCATAAACTTCAATATCTTATTTAGCTCACACAGACATATGTGTAGTTTTCTATCGAGTGTTGTTTCATTAGGCCAGTGAGTTAGTCTCAGTATATCATATTCGAGGCAGTCCTGAAGTATGTGCTCTGCAGTCTGATATGCATGTCTACATGTACATGGCTGAATTGCCAATCTTGTGACTGCACAGTCGATGGTGTCCTGTTCCGAAAGCGCAGAATGATAGCTTGTTATAATCTACTCATATTTTTGTAGACATTTTGTGTTGATATTGGTGTCTTTTTTTATATATTTAATCATCATTTTCTTTTGGTGGTAGGTAACTATTTCATTTGTTGGAAAACAACAAATGCAGTGGTTTGGACATTTAATGAGAATGGAATATAACCAACCACCGCCCGCCTGCCCAGCGTGTTGGTAGCGCGTTGGACAACGGGTGACAAGCTACCTGTGAGCGTGGATTCAATTCCACGGGCTAGCAGAAAAGTCACAGGTTCTCCAGATTTACGATGTGCATGGCACCGAACCGCAGGGTTACGATGTTCATGGCACCGAGCCGAAGAGCTGAAAGCTCAAGTGCTTCTGGATCAGAAAAAAACCCCATCAATAACAGCATGCAATAAAAAGAGATCAGGTACTAGAGCCAAGGGAAGACCACGAAAAGATGGATAGACAATATCAAAACCACACTACATAAATACCGATATAATATAAGGTGGACTCATCTGGCCATGGAAAGCAAATTAAAGCTCCCACCCTTACGTTTAACGGCAAGAGTTCACGACTTAACGACAAACAATTCCATCACCCACATGGGGAAAGTCAATAGACAACATAGGTAGGTAACTGTCACATCTGGTTTATACCCTGCAGAACCTTTGTTGTCTAGTCGGTCTACTATTTCATGTCCTGGTATTCCACAGTGAGGCGGTGTCTGCATGTACCTTTATCATCTATTGTAGTTTGTACCAATGTTACACACAACTTACTAAGATGTCCTCTTGCTAAGATGCAAAGAAGCCAACAACAACACAAGAATATAAACATTTCAAATGTTAAGGACAAGGTAAGAGAGATGAAGAAATAGAGAACACGTGTTAGCACACGTTAAGAAGCTCATCTGTTTCAAGATGACATGCACACAAACAAACAAACATTGATATTACTGTGCTATGATTTCCTCTGACCTTCAGTGAACGGCGCCTGCATATCTGGTCTCTGAGGATAAGACATTCAAAAGTCTGTTCCACCTGCTGAGATATTTTCATGGCATATTTTTGTGGTAGGTACGCAGCTGAACAGAATGTTCTAGAATATTTATTATCGAGATAAAAACGCGTTTATTAATCCTGAAGAATTATTAACCTCTAAAGCAGCGTTTCCAAAATGGCGATACCCCCAGTGGCGTAGCGAGTAGTGGGTTTAGAAGAATTTGAGGAGGGGAGGGGGGTGTGCAGGCGATTAGGGGTTTATGGTTCCATAAAGAAGAAATTAATAATAAATATTTTAAAATAAACTATTTTCGTGATTTTGCGATTGAATAATCATTTAGAATTTGAATTCTGCATTTTAATTCATCTTATGCCCGTCTTACACGATCCATTTTTCATCAATTTTCTATTTCATGCATAAATCATTTGAAAATTAACATGTATTACAGAAATATATATCAATTTTCTATGTCAAAGCGAAAAAGATCATGTATATATGTGAGGGGGCGTTCGCAGACTGTTATAATGTGGAGGGGAACGTTGCAAAGTTTATGTTGTGCAAAGTGGGCGGTGGGCTGAAAAAATGTGGGAATCTATGCTCTAAAGCCTCTCTGAGCCATTATACAGGTTCGCAGTTTTATTTTAATATGACGCACAACCAGTTTATTGGATAATTAAGTATATATTTCAGAAAAAAAGTGCATCCGGAGGTATAATAAATTACGGAGTGAAAGAATTTAAGAGTTAACATGACTGAACCATGCCGACTCTTTATCATAAACCTTTTTTGTTGTTTCCGGTGTAGCGAGGAATAGAATAACCATCTCCTATCAACGCATGGCAACTAAGAGAGGTAGGTCAGAAGTGCCTTAGTTTATCGAAACTTTTGACAACACTGATATCATCATCATCAATTAGCTTATCCTGAGCAGAACTTTGCCACCCTAACAGTCCTTCGGAATTTCTCTCTCTCAAAGGCCAGATGTCCGGCCTCTGCAGCCGTCATGTTCAAACCATCAGTTACATCCTGATTCCATCTTCTCGGTGGTCTTCCTCTTCTTCTCTTTGCCGGTATGCCTCCTTCCATGATGGTATTCTCGAGGCTTCAATGTCTTTTTATATGTCCACAGTATTTCAATTTTCTCTTTCTTATTTGTAGCATCGGCCAGTTTTTTTTTTATTTTAAGTTCTTTCTGGATAGATCCATTTGTTCTTTTCCACCGCTCTGTTAAATGTCCATGTTTTATACCCATACTGTGCCACACAAAACAACTAAACAAGAAGACCAAGATCACCCACGCAAAAGGTTGATCACATTTTATAACAGAAGCAGTGAAAAATAAAATGTACGAAGAGCGCAGACAAGAGCTCTTTCTAGAAATCTCTCATTATCCTGAAACGGAAAGGCAACCTTTCCTTTCATTCTTTGTTTTACATTTCAAACCCAAGTTGGAACATAGACCTACAACTAACTCATGAGCATTTACGGTTTGTTGGATTGTATAGCTAAAGCTTTTGACTGGATGTTGTAGCTAGCCCCGTGTTAAACCTGACAAAAGTCGGTTGAATAATGGTTATATCAACCAATTAAGCAGGGCCGTGCCTTGCTATGATACAAAGAGGCGGGCGCATCAAGCGAAACTGTAAAGGGGCGGCATAAACAACGAATTCAAAATATAATTAGAACCATTCAATAATTACAAATCTTTACTCAACGATTTGTCTGTATTGTTCTATGTTATTCCGATATTGATTCCGATACGATTCGTACATTTTGTGCAGTTTAAAAAAAAAATCTCAATTGAGGGTTATTTTAAAGAAAACATATTTCGAAGTCTTACTCGAAGTCTTACATACACACATCATACTGAGAAAACATACAACACAGCCTTTCAGTCAAACTGTAGTGGCGACATGCCTTTTCTATAGAATTCAATCTAAGACATAAGACAAGTGAATTCGTTTAGACGTTACCACTAAGAGACATTAATTGTTTGATGTTTGATAGTTCTCTAATATGTTGTGTTATTTGATCGAAGTCATAGCACATTGGGCATTCCCAAGCGCGCTCCGTCCTCCACTGCAAGAGCCATCCGAAAATCCACTTGCTCTCCGTACCAATGAGAAGTTGATTAGTATACCTACTCTGTCTATCACGAAGATGACACTGTCTGGCATGTTCAAACTTAATGCCTAATTCTCAAACTCGTTCCAGTGTCTGAGACTCGCCAATATCACATAAATGAGTGCGTACCGCATTGATGACATCGGCTCTGTCCATACTTCTGTCCGCTTGAGACGGGACATAATTTGCAACAAAGTCAGTACGTTACGTTCGTTACCCTGCACACCAGCATGTGTAGGTATATACAATCAAGTCATTTTCTTACAATGCGCAGCAGCGTATACACGACCTCCATATTGTGTGCGGCATCCCCCTTGATCCCTATCCGCTTTCCTAGACTCAGTCTGTTACCAGGGTCATCGCGTTAAGATGGGAGAGGTTCTGGTAAGTGTCAGTTTACTGACCCTAGTTCACCCTTCACATTGTGTGTGGCATCCCTTCGATCCCTATCCTCCTCATCCTATCCGACCGGTCTGTTACCAGGACCACCAAAAGGAGGTGGGATAGGTTCTTGGTCAGTGCCAGTTTACTGACCATGGTCCAGCCTGTCTTAACCCCTTTAATTTCATGCGGCTTTTCCCCCAAGGCAGTCAATGATTGGAAAAAAAACCCAGAAAGTGGATAAGAGAACAAAACTACTGACGTCAAGTAGTAGCATGTACCTTGCGGAACGTCGTATTCATCACAGCCCGTCTCTGTCTCTTGCAAGTTCTCTCGCCTCTTCCAGCGTCATGTTCAAGGTTTCTCTGATGTCCTGCTGCCATCTTCGTCTTGGTCGTCCCCTGCCTCGTTTTCCATGAACCATGCCTTCTATTACCTTTCTCTCCAGACCACTGTGGCGTTTAATGTGGCCAAACTATTTAATCTTCTGGGACATGATGTTATTTATGAGCCAATGCTTCTTGATATGCAGGTCTTGTAGGATGTCTTTGTTTCTTCTCTTCTCTGTCCAGTATGTTCTAAGAACTTTTCTTTAACTCCTTGTTTCAAAAGCATTTGTTTTTTTAATGTTTGTGTTATGATCCTTCTTCTTCTGCGTGATCCATGATTCACTACTGATATCATCTTACAAATAAAGTATTGTTCAACAGAAGAAGTATTTAGAAAGACTGCTTTGCTAGAAGTATGTCTGAGTTTTCAAAGTACTACAGAAGCAAACTGTAATATCTAGTTTTACACTTTCCCACCAGCTGACACGACACTTGTCTACATAAACATTCGAAATCTGTTTGTTGACCTACAAACTACACCAGCTAGATTTCCTTTTTTTCTGATCACACTCCGGCATCTTCCGTCAGCGACAGACTTTAACCAGCTGCTGACAGATAACATGTAATAGTTTATGCCTGAAATATATTCGAATTTTCTGAATAACCAGGGGCGTATACTACGTTAAGTCAAGGGGAGTGGGGATGGGAGGTGTGGAGGGCAAGTGCACGTTCTCCAACTCCATCCTCTGAAAATGGCTTTTGGTAAAACAATTTATGCGAATCTGGTCTTCCCCATTTCTGCGCAGTAAACAACTTTTAAAAAAAACATTTTGATCCCCTTTCCTCTTTTTCCCTCCCCCCTGATAAAAATATTAGCTGGACGCTCATGTGAATTACTTCATTTGTCTTTTTTCTTTCGATACCTTCTCGTTCTCATTTTATATTGTTGTTGTTTTATTTCTTTGGCGCTCGTTCTTATGAAGCATGTTAATCCCTCTTTGTTATGCGTATCGTTTGTGCCTCAACTTGGCCTGAAACACATAGTTCCCCCACCTCTACACTTAACGACAAGATTGAACAAACAATTCCATCATCCACCTGGGAAAGACAATAAACAACAGTGTATTCAATTGTTAAACACATCTTAACGTCAAGTATGTTGTATGCTGAATTTACCCTGCGTGGTGCCTGGGCTCTCGAGGGAGCAAAGAATAGTACCACTGCCACCTACAAGGCATGTCGTAAGAGGCGACTGATGTAGAACCTAGGCAAGCTACCCTAGCAAATAAAAAGCGTCGCAGAAATCGGATATGCTGGCCTACTTGTAGGCACATAACTGGCACAACGTACAATCGCTCTTAGGCTCAGACCACATACAAATCACACAGAGTAATTAACAAGTGGTCGATATGGAGCGTTCGTCGTCGAAGAAGAAGAAGAAAAAGCATGCTCAATGAAATCGTTCACTTTTAAGCCGCTATCTTTAGTAGTACTTACTTCAACATCTAGTCTGGTTCCAATGTTCAACCACTTGACCTGAGCACGTTATTATTTTCTGCTTAGCTTTGACAACCACTCTACAAGCACTCACAGAGTACTATTAGAGAAGTGACCGACATTGTCAAGCAGCGTAAAAAGTATAGTCGTTGATTTCAAATTAATGCAACGGAAGTGTCTGCCCCACTGTTTGTTAGCTATGTATTGTTTGCCCCCTAGAAAACTATGTATTACTCCGAGTTGGAGAAATAGAAATTAGTCTTTCTTGGAATACTAGATATTATTACAGAGAAAACCTCAGGGGAATATAACAACAGAACACGTAATCACAAAGTACTGTAGTTTTACAAATTACAAAAACAATGACAAAATACAGCAACGTTTCGACCAACAAGGCCTTTATCAAGCAAACGAACAACAGGAGTGACAAATTAAAAAAAAAACAAATGGAAGACCAAATACAAACGTTTGTAATGAAAAACGTTTCTACACTCCTGTTGTTCGTTTGCTTGATAAAGGCCTTGTTGGTCGAAACGTTGCTTTTTTGTCATTGTTTTTGTAATTTGTAAAACTACAGTACTTTGTGATTACGTGTTCTGCCAATTAAATGTTTTACTGCAGTCTCATCTATTTTGGGAATATAACAAGAAGGGTTCTTTTCTGGAATCCACATAGACAGCGAAAGCACAGCCAACTCTAATATTGGGCCGCATAACTGAGCTGGAAAAACTATGACCTAGTTAGAGTTGGGATGGGGAGGGGACCTGGATTTTATATATGTTTGATAGAACACTACAAGCTTTTTTGCAATTTTACTCAATTCTGTGAGTCTATGGTTATTTATTGGTGAAAAATGTTCATAATATTGATATTCCTTATTGTTAAACTTAACTTGTTGCATAATATAACCTTGACTTAACATGCTGTGTTGATGTTAAAATGAATTCGTATGTATAAAACAATACTGTAATGCGATGACACGTGACGGTTGTGGTCTATTTCTTAGAACTTTTATCTGATTCCGCCGGTCGTATGAATTTATAGTTGGTTGTGCTTGAACACTAGGTATTGTTACCGAGAAAATCAGGTAGGGGACGGGGGTGTATAACAAGAAGTGTCCTTTCCTGGAACCCACAGGGACAGCGAAAGAAAGGGAGGCCTAGTAATACACGTTTTATGTTTCTTATTTCCATGAGTTTACAGTCTTCTATCAGCATTTCCAGTGGTTTGCAATTTTCTATTTGCATTTCCAGACGTGCTGATTCCTATGATAATATAAGAAAGGGGAAGTCATTCATGGTTTCTTTGTCCTGGCATAATTTTTGCGGCTATTATTAGATCTGAGAGTTATGTCCCATGTTTGGGAAGGGCAGTAATCGGATAACAGAAACATGTTTGCAAAGATTTAACTTGTCCAAATTTGATGTTTACCATAAACAAAGCTTCTAAACAATTTTTGTAACAGTAATTAAACCAAACATGTATACATCTTTTTGGCTTCTTCGTTATTATACGCTGTGTGAAGCAGACGAGCAAGTTATTGTACAAGTCAGACAAGAGATATGTGCGGTAGAGAATGTACTAGTTTCTTGTGGTCAGGATTGGATATGCCTTATTTTGATGTGCTTACGGGTTTATCAATATGAGGAAAAATCTAGAGATTTTGTGATAGATAGTTTCTTATTCTTCTGTGATCTCACTAGAATGGGATTTCGGATTCTCTAATAAAGGCAGCCGTCTGCCTCAGTTTATCAGCCACGCCATACAGTTTGTCTTGGACGCTAGTGTAAGTGGGCCACCTCATTCTTCTCAAGTTCGCATACTGGGGCAGTTCTGTAGGATATAATTGCTATGATTTCTGCTTCCCCGTTTGTGCCGACCTCTTTTCGCAGTAAGTTTTGTCCACCCTCGTGATGGTAGGTCTGACTGCGTGGCTAAATCACCCAGGCAGATTGGCGACCGTAGAATCCGTTATCCCATTCCTCATTGTGAGGGGTCGTTGCTCCATGCTACGCGCCTACGGTCTGGTGCATCCGTCTTCTGCAAGCATGTGTTTGGGGTTAGCATTCCCTAGCGGACACGTGCATCCGATTTCAGTCAAACCTCCTTAGTCGCCTCTTGTGACATGCGTGGCAGGTAACAGTGGTTCTATTCTTTACACCCCAAATTTGGGCCCCGGTAACCACTCGGGCGGAAAGATAGTTTGAGATAGATGAATGGAAAGTGAGAGAAATTGTGTGATAACTGTCGATTTATTTGTATAGTTTAATGGCAGTTTTAGTTAGAACAGCTTCCAGCAAGATTCTTTTTCATCTTTTCCTTCTTCGAACGCTCCATATCGACCACTTGTTAACCAATATTTGTGATTTGTATATGATCTGAGCCTAATAGATTCGTATTCTAATTCTTCGAACGCTTCATATCGTTCACTTGTTAACTACTCTGTAGGATTTGTATGTGATTTTAGCATAAGAGCGATTTACATTGTGACAGTTAAGCGCTTGCAAGTAGGCCAGCCAGCACATTAAATTTCTGCTATGCTTTTTATTTACTAGGATAACTACCCTAGGCCACTACCTCAGTCGCCGCTTACGACATGCCTTGTATGTCGCAGTGTTACTATTCTTTGCTCCCTTTGCGAGCTCCGGCTTCTGTCTTCATCCAGATTGTCATCTATTGACAGTGACACTCCTGTTGTTCGTTTGCTTGATAAAGGCCTTGATGGTCGAAACGTTGCTGTATTTTGTCATTGTTTTTGTAATTTGTAAAACTACAGTACTTTGTGACTACGTGTTTTGCCAATCAAATAGTTTTATTGCATTACTAGTCACCTATTGCATTACTAGTCATCTATTGCATTACTAGTCACCTATTGTATTACTTGTCATCTACAAGTTCGACACTACAAAACAAAAGAGATTCAACAACATTTTCATACCTACTTTGCGTTACCAGAGCCAAACATGGACAATGAGTAAAGCGCAGTCACAAAAAATAACTATATATGATGAGCGGTGCCTGCAAAAAGTTACCAACAACATCAGAAAAGACAGAGTCACCAACATCATAATAAGAAAGAAAGTTGGTACAGAACCTTGCTGGAATTACATTGAGAAACAATGAAAGAAGTGGTTTGGTCACTTGATAAGAATGCATCCAAACTCCACAGTATACAAAGTCTTCTACAAAAGAACATTGGGAAAGAAGGTGAGAGGAAGACCACGAAAAGATGGTTAGATGGCATAGCAGAATCCTGTCAGAGAGCAAAAATAAAAATCGCTCAAGCCATTAGAACAGCGCAAGAAAAAACAGAACACAACGACACTGGGCAACAACCCGGTAGCAGTGTGACGACACCCGGTAGCAGTGTGACGACACTGGGCAACAATCAGGCAGCAGTGTGACGACACTGGGCAGCAACCCGGTAACAGTGTGACGACACTGGGCAACAATATGGTAACAGTGTGACGGCACTGGGCAAAAACCCGGTAGCAGTGTAACGACACTGGGCAAAAACCCTGTAGCAGTGTGATGACAAAAGAAGAAGAAGATGAGTTACCATGAAGTTGCAAAGAACGATAACCTGTTTAACTTGAATATTTAACAGTAGTTATCTTTCCAGAATAAAATAACAAACCCGAGACAAAGGGCAGACAATTTTCACAAGACTTAGTGTCGTGACATCGCTAAGTATCAAATGTTATCTAACTCTGTTTAGAGTTCACATAACAAATGGTTAACAAGGTGAAACTAATCTATTCTTTTTGTTATGTTTTCCTATATGTTAATTCGTGTGATATGTTATAGATTAACCAGGAATTATTCTAGGATTTGTATAATAAGGAGAGATACTTGTCAGCAGGAATAATATCTTGCACTTGTGAGTCAACTCATTAGTTTATCAACACATTTCTCATGGCAAAGAAATGCAACATATTCAACAACAACAAAAATGAAAGTGTAATTCATCATCATCAGGTGCCGTGCTGGTTGGCGTAGGCAATCATAGATCTCCACGAATCTCTGACTTTGGTGTTTTCTACCAACGTAGCGATCTACCGTGCCATGAAGTCAGGCTATCCAAAATTGTCTCTCTGTCTTCCTCTGTCTCGTCTACCCTCCATTTTAATTAGGTACATAAAATCGTGGCCACCGGCAAAGTAAAGCCGACTAGCTCAGAGAAAAACTTAAAACTTCCTGTTTAATGGAAGGAATGGTGGGGGATTGTATATGTTTGAAAAGACACTGAAGGTTTTTTTTACATTTTACTCAATTCTATGAGTTCATGGTTATTTATTGATGAACAATATTCATAATATTGATATTCCTTAGTGTTAAACTGAACTTGTTATATATATATATATAATATAACCTTGATTTAGCATGTGTTGTTTTTAAAATGAATTTGTCTAAATACAACAATACTGGAATACGAGGATCACGTGATAATTGTAGTCTTATTTCCTAGAATTTTTACCTGAGCCCGCCTGCCGTATGGTTATCGGAGGCTACGCATAAAATAAAATACGGATAAGGTGGACACAAATTGGAAACCACAGGTTTGTTTAAATGAATCATTTGTCTTTAAAAACTAAAGGAAAATTTAAAAATACAAAATTAATTTCAGATAATGTCAAGGTTAAAGAATTTCAGGGATAATGCACTGATTCTTCTTCTTCTTCGAACGCTCCACATCGACCACTTGTCAACCACTCTGTGTGATTTGTATGTGATCTGAGTCTAAGAGCGATTGATATCGAAATAGAGGGAAGACTGCAGTAAAACTTGGTAAATAGCGAAACACGTACAAACAAAGTACTATAGTTTTACAAAATACAGAAACAGTGACAATAAACAGCATCGTTTCGACCAAAAGGCCTTTATCAAGTAAACGACACAACAGGAGTGACGAATTATAGAGAACACTTACAAATGGACGATAACGGAAAAATGCAAATGTATCTAATGAACTGGGAATAAAAACGAATAACGAAATGAGTGCAACACAAAACTAGAAGTGGAAAAGAAGAGAAACAATATACAATCAAGTGAAAATACAAATTATATATATGAAGCAAATACACATATAGATTACAAGGCATGAGATGAGAAAGTACTAAGAAGCATAGGAATGTAATGCGTTGAGTCCAAGAGGCCGCAAGGTACCATATAACGAAATAAAACGGTTCTCCAGAGCAAATCGACTACGATCATCAGAGGAACATGATCGGATGGCTGTGACCTGACATCGCAAGCTCCTGAATGGCCAGTATCATTGAAATGGGTAGCTACAGGGGTCACAGAGCATTGGCGTATATCGCGCAAGTGTTGGGCGAATCGGTCACTGAGTCTCCTGCCGGTTTCCCAATATAGGCCTTGTTGCACCGCTTGCAGATAATGGCATAGATAATATTACGGGACTCGCACGTGAAACTGTCTTCAATAACGAACGTGGCTTTTGGAAAAGACACAGTGCGGGTCTGTATTACATAAGCACACGTGTTGCAGCGCCGACGGCCACACTGGATGGTGCCAAAATGACTCTGGATATTAGGCTTGAGGCGACTGTGAACCAACATATCCTTAAGGCTTCTGTCCCGTCTGTACGCCACCAAAGGATAGTGTTGGAAGATTGAACGTGTCTCAGGATCAGACTGAAGAATGGAAAGATGACGGAATAAGACTTTCTTCACAAGGGAACTATGAGGGTGGAAAGTTAAGACAAGTTTCACCCTGTCAGAATTGGATGTTCTATGCTGGGTAGAGAGAGCCTCCTGGCGAGAAATTTGCTGAACGCGCCGCATAGCAGAAGCAAGCACCTTATCCGGGTATAAGCGCTTACGAAAGATGCTTGATTATGGCCTCTTGGACTCAACGCATTACATTCCTATGCTTCTTAGTACTTTCTCATCTCATGCCTTGTAATCTATATGTGTATTTGCTTCATATATATAATTTGTATTTTCACTTGAGTGTATATTGTTTCTCTTCTTTTCCACTTCTAGTTTTGTGTTGCACTCATTTCGTTATTCGTTTTTTTTCCCAGTTCATTAGATACATTTGCATTTTTCCGTTATCGTTCATTTGTAAGTGTTCTCTATAATTCCTCACTCCTGTTGTGTCGTTTACTTGATAAAGGCCTTTTGGTCGAAACGTTGCTGTTTACTGTCACTGTTTCTGTATTTTGTAAAACTATAGTACTTTGTTTGTACGTGTTTCGCTAAGAGCGATTGTACGTTGTGCCAGTTATGCGCCTACAAGTAGGCCATCACATCCGATTTCTGCGCTGCTTTTTATTTACTAGGGTAGTACCCTAGGGCCTACATCAGTCGTCTCTTACGACATGCCTTAAAGTTTCAGTGATACTATTCTTTGCTTACCTTGTGGGCCCCGGCACCACACGGGCGGCACTGATTCGAATCCACGACCTTCAGATAGCAAGACAACGACTTAACCACAGAGATCCCGATCTTCTTCTTATGCGTTCTCACTATATTATCATTTCAGATTCTCTAATGAAGGCAGCCATCTGCCTCAGATTATCAGAGACACCATACAGTGTGTCTTGGACCCTGGTGTAAGTGGGCCACCTCTTTCTTCTCAAGTCTGCATACTGGGGGCAGTTCTGTAGGATATTGACCACCGATCTAAAAGTGAATAATCGTCTTCTTCATCTCGTTTTCCTGCTATGAATTCAGGCTTAGTCATGGCACCTAGTATGATACTGTCCACTGATTTTTGCGTGAAGGCTTTTTTTCTTTAGTATGACTGTCCCTCGCCATACTTCAGAGGTTGTATTCAATGATGATTGATAACGATTTTACTAGAAATAGCTGAAGGATACGTATCAATCATTCCTTTATGTGTACACTATTCTACAGACAATCATTCCTTTATGTGTACACTATTCTACAGACAATCATTCCTTTATGTGTACACCTAAGAGCGAGTGTATGTTGTGCCAGTTATACGCCTACAAGTAGCCCAGCACATCGAATTTCTTCGACGCTTTTTATTTACTAGGGTGGCTTCCTAGGTCCCCTACCTCAGTCGCCTCTTACGACATGCCTTGTAGATCGCAGTGTTACTGTTCTTTACCCCTTTGCGAGTCCCGGCAAATAGCACAGCATATCAAGAGACTGAGCCTGCACTAGCTCTAAAACCGATCATCAGTTAAACCTACGACGCGTAACGGCGAAAAAGCAGAGAAGGACAAAAGAAAAGCAGTAAGATGAGAAAGACCATATATATATACTATTCTAGACACAGTCATGACCCTTCTTCTTCTTTGAACATTCCATAGCGACCACTTGTTAAACCACTCTTTGCTATTGGTATGTGATCTGAGCCTAAGAGCGATGGTGCGTTGTACCAGTTAAACGCCTACAAGTAGGCCAGCACATCAAATTTCTTCGACGAGTTTTATTGACTAGAGTAGCTTCTTTAGGCTCCTACCCTAGTCGTCTCTTACGACATGCCTTGTAGGTCGCAGTGTTACTCTTCTTTGCTCCCCTTGCGAGCCCCAGAAAATACCACAGCATATCCAGAGACCGAGCCGGCACTAGCTTTGAAAACCGATCATCATTTAAACATGCTACGCATAAAGGCAAAAAGTAAAGAAAGACAAGAGAAAGAAGAAGAGATACGAAAATGCAATATAAATAAATATATAAAAGACTATCATAGAGACAGTCATGGCTCAAGTAGGCTAGACATTCTCATCTGATAAGTTTTTATTTTGCAATGAAGTAGAAACAGTTGCATTTATATACACGCTATGCTGAACTATTCTTAAAACAGTCCTTTTTTATATCTGTACAGTCACTTAATTAAACATGACTTAATTCATGACTACCGCATCATTAAACTCGGCTTCGTTTCCGATTCACTAACCGCACGCAATTCCAGTTCTTTTGTTGTGCTTTAATAGTACCTCAGTGGAATCACGTTATTGTTGAAATAGTATGTAGTTACCTCATTCTAAAGGTCGTTTAGTACTGCTGGAGATATAACTAGGGTGAACTTGGTGGAGGGAGAGAGGGGGAGGACAGTAGAATGAAATATAACACGAAGACGGTTTTCATTTTAACAGTGTTTCTTTGTTTTCATTGGCTATTTTTAACTATTCGTTGTGATCTTTGTTCTTTTCAAGTATGTTAACTATTCGTTGTGATTTTTGTTCTTTTCAAGTATGTTAACTATTCGTTGTGATCTTTGTTCTTTTCAAGTATGTTAACTATTCGTTGTGATCTTTGTTCTTCTCAAGTATGTTAACTACTCGTTGTGATCTTTGTTCTTCTCAAGTATGTTAACTACTTGTTGTGATCTGTGTGGTTTGATTGAGAAACAAAGTCACCAACATCAACATAAGAAAGTTGGCACATAATCTTGCTTGAATTACATTGAGAAACAAAGTCAGCAACATCAGCATAAGAAAGAATGTTGGCACAGCACCTTGCTTGAATTACATTGAGAAACAAAGTCACCAACATCAACATAAGAAAGAAACTTGGCACAGAACCTTGCTTGAATTACATTGAGAAACAAAGTCACAAACATCAGCATAAGAAAAAAAAGTTGGCACAGAACCTAAAGTGGGCGGACGAGAGGAATACCACGGAAACGATGGATAGATAGCATAGCAGAATCCCGTCAAAGAACAAAAATAACAATCACCCAAGTCACTAGAACAACGCAAGACAAAACCAGAAAACCACGACACTGAGCAACAACCCTGTAGCAGTGTGACGACACAGGGCAACAACCCTATAGCAGTGTGACGACACAGGACAAGAACCCTGTAGCAGTGTGACGATACTGGGCAACAACCCTAGCAGTGACGACACAGGGCAACAACCCTGTAGCAGTGTGACGATACTGAGCAACAACCCTGTAGCAGTGTGACGACACAGGGCAACAACCCTATAGCAGTGTGACGACACAGGGCAAGAACCCTGTAATAGTGTGACGACACAGGGCAAGAACCCTGTAATAGTGTGACGACACAGGGCAAGAACCCTGTAGCAGTGTGACGACACAGGGCAACAACCCTATAGCAGTGTGACGACACAGGGCAACAACCCTGTAGCAGTGTGACGATACTGGGCAACAACCCTGTAGCAGTGTGACGACACAAGGCAAGAACCCTGTAATAGTGTGACGACACAGGGCAAGAACCCTGTAGCAGTGTGACGACACAGGGCAACAACCCTATAGCAGTGTGACGACACAGGGCAACAACCCTGTAGCAGTGTGACGATACTGGGCAACAACCCTGTAGCAGTGTGACGACACATGGCAAGAACCCTGTAATAGTGTGACGACACATGGCAAGAACCCTGTAGCAGTGTGGCAACAAAAGAAGAAGCTACAAATAAGCTGTAATATAACTAAAGTATAACTTAGATAACTTGAAATACAACATCCGATAATTAGAGAATTACATTTCCTAAAATGGCAAATTGGCTTAAACAAACGCATCCATCCGTCGACAAAGTTAATAGAGCCCACATTTTTGTCTTCATTACCAGGTATGTAAAATATATTAAGATAAATCGTGCTGTTGTTCATAACACGTGCTTGTTCCCAGGGCGTGCTAATGGATTCGTTACCAGTGATTTTCAACTTGTTTAGAAGTGTCACAGTTAACAAAAGATGGTAATTTGATGAAGGAAATGAAAAGACGAACAAACAAAGCCGTACACAAAAATAAATTACTAAAAACAGTATGGAATTAACCAGATAGGAAAATAAAGATCAGAATACAAGTACGATGTATATTTCCAATGCGACAGTATAGGTATGAAGCATGTACACTGTCAGGCTGTAAATATAAACTTTGGAACGTACTTACATTTAGTGAGGAGTGTCTAGCTGAACCGATTAGAACGCGGTTTCCATGCGGGAGACCCGTCTTCAGTCCACATGAAGGCCAAGGAGTTTTTAATGTTGTGGGCATAAATGAAAAATCTTAACCTGAACAGCTTAGCGGCGACTGCACTAGTCATGCGGCCATTACATTTATCAGGCTCTCGGCTCACCTGTTCTACACCGTCCTAAAAAGTGGTACCACAGAACTACAGGCAACGACAGTTTTTACATTTAGTACTAGATAACAAATCATTATCTATGAATTTAATAGAAGAATAAATGACAGACAACTTAAGCAACAAGCAATTATCATTGGATTTAATAATTCAATAATGAATGGCAATATATGCAACATTACATTGCAGATGGGTTTGGTAGTTCAGTAATGAATGGTAACATATACATAACATTACATTGCAGATGGATTTGGTAGTTTAATAATGAATGGTAACATATACATAACATAACATTGCAGATGAGTTTGGTAGTTCAGTAATGAATGGCAACAAACATTACATTGCAGATGGGTTTGGTAGTTCAGTAATGAATGGCAATATATACAACATTACATTGCAGATGAATTTGGTAGTTCAGTAATGAATGGAAACAAACATTACATTGCAGATGGATTTGGTAGTTCGGTAATGAATGGTTACATAAACATTACATTGCAGATGGGTTTGGTAGTTTAATAATGAATGGTAACATATACATAACATAACATTGCAGATGAGTTTGGTAGTTCAGTAATGAATGGCAACAAACATTACATTGCAGATGGATTTGGTAGTTCAGTAATGAATGGTTACATAAACATTACATTGCAGATGGGTTTGGTAGTTCAGTAATGAATGGCAACATATACATAACATTACATTGCAGATGGGTTTGGTAGTTCAGTAATGAATGATAACATAAATATTACATTGCAGATGGGTTTGGTAGTTCAGTAATGAATGGCAACATATACATAACATTACATTGCAGATGGATTTGGTAGTTCAGTAATGAATGATAACATATACAATATTACATTGCAGATGGGTTTGGTAGTTCAGTAATGAATGGAAACATATACAATATTACATTGCAGATGGGTTTGGTAGTTCAGTAATGAATGGAAACATAAACAAGCAAATTAATATAAATGTATGTCAGCGTATACCAAAAGACATGTATCCATGGATGTAACAGTTTAATAATGAGTAATAAATTATACAAGACAGTGTCATTGGATTTCTCGAATAATAAATGACAATATAGACAACAATCATTGTTGATGAGAATAATGAGTGACAGTCTATGTAATTAATTAATAATGTAATGTTTAGAACATTAATGATTGACCATCAAATAGTTTGTTCTGAGCACAACTTTGCAAACCTAACAGTCCTTCAGAATCATCTATCTCTCTCTCTCTCTCTCTCTCTCTCTCTCTCTCTCTCTCTTTCAGGCCGATGTCCCGCCTCTGCCGAAGTCATTCTTGAATCACAAATTACATTCTGAGTCCACCCATATTTTCTCCTCTTTACCGGGATGCCTCCTTCCATAATGGTCTTCTCCAAAACTTGTATGTCTTTTTATATATGCAAAATATTTTAATTTTCTCATTTTTATCTGCATCGTCAGCCATCTTCTTTGACTGAGTTCTTTCTGGATATATAATATCTGTTCTCTCCTCTGTGTGAGCGTCTGTAGCTCAAGCTCAAGCCCAAGCGTACCTGGCTCAAACCCCACGGTGGGCAAGTTTGGAAGCACATTTGTTTCCGTTGGATTTTTACAAAAAGGTAAAAATAGACCTAACCCTTCAGAAAGCAATGGCAAACTACTGAACATATAAGTGGTGCCTAGAAAATCAACGACTCGTATACTGTGGTTGATGGCTACGTCCTGTAAAGGAAATGCCACGATTTTCATTTCTCTTCTCTGTCCATGATATATTGAAGACTCTTCTGTAACACTTATATTCGAAAGCACATAAAAGGTTGTCTACTGCTTCGCACCCATACGTTGTTACTGGGAATATGCATGCTCTTAGTATTCTGACCTTTATTTTGATATCAGTTCCATTTGATACTGTTTTTAGTTGTTCAGTGTTTTGTAAGACCATGTTTGTTCTTATTTCAATGTCTTTCATCACTTTCCATATCTTGTTTGTAAGGAGCCGAGACATTTACAATTGTACCACTAACCAAATGATTTACCATAAAAGCAAACAATCTTTATCCATAACATTTACTGTTCAGTTATTGATTACATATGCTGTCACCAGTTGGGAAAAGAAAACGTGGAAGACCTAAGACCACACTACGAAGAACAATCCTACAAGAAAGTAAATTATTGGGATGTAAAACCATACGAGATCTCCAACTGCTTGCAACGAACCACATCACATGGAGCTCTAAAACCTCTGCTCTATGTGCCGCCTTTGGCACGAAAGAAACAAACTAACTAACGAACTAACTGATCACACCATGTGACACAAACACAATGAAATAGAAGGGAACAAGGCAGGGCCGCTGCAGTGAGCTGGCGCTGACCAAGAACCTACTACTCAACCACGTAGCGCTCTTGGAAACATATTGCTGGACTGTAGCATGATAATGTCGGTTGAGATTAAAGGGGAGCTACCATGTCATTAGGTAGAAGTGTAAGCGCAGCTACGAATGGTATGAAATTTGCTTGCACAACAGCTTAATTTATTTTGCTGCTCTCTGACAAAATTCATATGAATGTCCATGAATATATGTAGCAAATGAAATCTCGTGATTTGGTAAATTATGACATAGGAAAACCAGTAATTGACACTACATGCAAACATTACATACATTCTTTTACAATCAAACATGGTATAACAAGAGTGATATACAAAGACATGTGGATAAGGACAAGGAACACATGCTGTCCCAGGTCAGGTGAAGACAATGGCTGTCGGATAACCTAAAGAAGATAAAGTCGACCGTCATTAGACAAGCATTTGCGTGGAACTTGGAAGGGAAATGGAAAATGGGATTAGTTAGTTTGTTTGTTCCTTTCGTGCCAAAGGCGGTACATAGGGCAGAGGTTTTAGATCTCCATGTGATACGGTTCTTTGCTAGCAGTTGGAGATCTTGTATGGTTTTACATCCTAATAGTTTATTTTCTTGTTGGATGGTTCTTCGAAGAGTGGTCTTTGGTCTTCCACGTTTTCTTTTCCCAACTGGTGACCACATAAGGACTTGTCGATTTAGTCTCTTTTCGTCTGATCTAAGAACATGACCTTTCCACCTTCGTTTCCTTATAATATTTGATACGGGGTGTTGGTGTGTTCTATCTCTCACTGTGTTGTTAGAAACGAAATCACTCCATTTTACTTTTAATAATTTTCGTAGACATTTATTCTCAAAGCTGTCCAGTTTCTTATCAATTTTCTTTGTTGATTTCCAACTTTCACAACCGTAGGTCAGTACAGGAATCATACATGACCTAAATAATTTAACTTTTGTGCATATACTAAGGTCTTGAGATTGTCAGATATTCGTTAATTTAGTGAAGGCACTAGCTGCTATAGCAATACGAGAGTTTATTTCTTTCATCGTGTCTCCGTTGTTTGACACTTTACTACCCAAATATGTAAAATGTTCAACTTTCTCCAGTGTTTGGCCATTTATTACAATGTTGTTTATTTTCTTAGACTGTGGAATTTATGTGACAAAGTAGTTGAACACTTTTTCTTGTTTTGTAAGTGGATTTCGGACCCCGTAGTTCGGTTTACGAATAAATGTTTTCACGGAGAACCTTTAGGATTGTCGCTGGAGCTATGGAGTTCATGCTTGGTGCAGTTCTGTCAGCAGATGGTGCGCTTTCTATACAGAGAGTCATTAAAGCTATATTGGAACGCAATGCAGTAATTTCTGTCTTTAAGCCCATGTTTCTATTGTTCTCTGTAAAGTTACTTTCCTGTCTTCGTATTTTCATTTTTGGTCTATCATTGTACTGCAGTTCTTCCCTTATCGAGAGATATCAATGTATGTATGTGGATTGGTTTTGTGGGGGGAACGAACAAAGAACATGTAAAAATAGATGAAGTTATAGAACGAAATATAATAACACAAAACAAAGAATTTAGCATAATAAAAACAAACTTTAACAACAATTTTATGAATCAAAAAATGGAAGCATGACTTTGTTTAGAATCGGTATCTGTTTAACTGATCCATACAAAGACATAACAAGGAATGTGAATATTCTCATTTCTCTAATCCAGTTTTGTCTCATAGCGTCAAGATAAAAGATTTCTAGAACAGGCTTTTGTGTGCTTCATAAATAGTGTTTTTCAATGCCTCTGTCCTGCATCTTTTGTGTGGAAGACATTTTGCTTTGTATCCACTATATTGGAGTAACATTGCTCTTTGGTGCGCACTGTATGTTGGTAATCTGCTGACTTGGTCGAACTCTTTAATTCGTTGTTTCTTTATGAAGGTCAATACTGATGTTGTATCCACTTTTTGTTTTCCTAATGTCTTCATTTCTAAACCGGTCTCATCTTAATACTTCCAGCATTCTGCGTAGACACTTCATCTCTGTCGTGACTAGTTTTTTCTATCGTTTGATGTCAGCGTCCAAGTTTGAGACTGATATCATAATGTTGGGAGAAAGATTGTGTTGTACAATTTTGTTTTTCAATCTTCTTCTTCTTCTTTGCGTTCGTTCTTTACGACCAATTTTAATCACGCTTTGTGATATGTTTGATCTTTGCCAAGCAACGTATAGTTTTTCAATGTGAATACGTCCCTTCAATAATACTATATGTTTGATATCAATTTATAATTTCACTTGTCAGTGACAATTTACAAATGTGACAAGTTTGTGAATACTGAGAATTCAATACAACTACATTGTGACAATAAGAGTGATACAAACAAAATAACTAGAGTTTAATGAAACTAGCAACCAATAATTTAATACTGGGATAATGCACAGAATAAAGCCTGCTCAGACTGCACAATGTGCATGTCAGACAGAAACACAGACTCCAGAGCACATCCTGCAGTCATGTCCATCATAATGAAATATGGCCTCATGAACAAAGTTTACAGACCAATCTATGGGGAACTCTCGAAGAACTCCAACTGACATGCAGCTTCATAGAGGCAACCCATCTCATGATTTAGACGAGCATACGAAAACGAACGTAAAGAAGAAGAGAAGAAGAAAACTGGGATAAAACTAAGTACCATTAATTCAAACGTTATCCTTACTTAGAGCCAATAATCTATGTGTCAATATTAGTTAGTTAGTTAGTTTGTTCCTTTCGTGCCAAAGGCGGCACATAGGGCAGAGGTTTTAGATCTCCATGTGATGCGGTTCGTTGCTAGCAGTTGGAGATCTTGTATGTTTTACATCCCAATAGCTTACTTTCTTGTTGGATGGTTCTTCGAAGAGTGGTCTTTGGTCTTCCACGTTTTCTTTTCCCAACTGGTGACCACATAAGGACTTGTCGATTTAGTCTCTTTTCGTCTGATCTAAGAACATGACCTCGAATATTTCCACCTTCGTTTCCTTATAATATTTGATACGGGTTGTTGGTGTGTTTTATCTCTCACTGTGTTGTTAGAAACGAAATCACTCCATTTTACTGTTAATAATTTTCGGAGACATTTATTCTCAAAGCTGTCCAGTTTCTTATCAATTTTCTTTGTTGATTTCAAACTTTCACAAACGTAGGTCAGTACAGGAATCGCACATGACCTAAATAATTTAACTTTTGTGCATATACTAAGGTCTTGAGACTGCCAGATATTCGTTAATTTAGTGAAGGCACTAGCTGCTATAGCAATACGAGAGTTTATTTCTTTCTTCGTGTCTCCGTTGTTTGACACTTTACTACCTAAATATGTAAAATGTTCAACTTTCTCCAGTGTTTGGCCATTGATTACGATGTTGTCTGTCGAGTTTGTGAGGTTCATAATTTTGGTCTTGGCAGAATTAATCTGGAGATCAACCTGTTCTGCAAGTGTGCAAAGATTGCTCGTTAGTTTATGTGGTTGCTTGTGTGGTTGAAATCAATACGGCCACGTCATCGGCAAATGTGTCAATATTAGGAGCCAATAATCTATGTGTCAATATTAGGAGTCAATAATCTATGTGTCAACATTAGGAGTCAATAATCTATGTGTCAACATTAGGAGCCAATAACCTGTGTCAATATTAGGAGCCAATAATCTATGTGTCAATATTAGGAGTCAATAATCTATGTGTCAACATTAGGAGCCATTAATCTATGTGTCAACATTATGAGCCAATAATAGATCAATAGAAGTGAAATTGTTTTAGATGTCAGATTCTATAGAATTGAGACTAAATCTATATGCTTGTTGAAACTGATGCACTTGTCTCGTGAGTAAACTAGCGCATAAAGACTGTAGAAATTAACATACAACAAGGAAACACACAGCCAATGCTATCTGTTGATATACTTGTCTCGTGACTGAACTAACGAATACAAAATGTAGAAATGAACATACTTGTCTCGTGACTGAACTAACGCATACAAAATGTAGAAATGAACATATAACAAGGAAACACAGCCAATGCTATCTGTTGATATACTTGTCTCGTGACTGAACTAACGCATACAGAATGTAGAAATGAACATACAACAAGGAAACACAGCCAATGCTATCTGTTGAAGACATGCTCACAGTGTGTGATCTGTTGATAAACGTCGTGAAGTCTCTTCTGTAAAATTTTCACATTTTTATCAGTAATGGCAGCCAAATGTTTATGAAGAACTTCACTGGAGGCAAATATTTTGTGAAGTTCTTCTCCTATGTTGGAAGATGTGTGAAGTTTTTTAACTGCTTCAACTGTTGATGATCTAAATATGCAGAGCGCGTGAAGAAGTGAATTATGAAATGAAGAATATTTGTCTAGAAGTCGGTAACCGTGAAAGAGGCCTGACTCATTATCCAGGAACACAAGACCTCCGTCGAGTCGTTGCTCTAGATTGTGAGCAGGGCTGTTCATCATTTGGTCATTCCACTGACGATTAAACATATTATTAATGACACGGTCAAGATTAGCGGTCAGGTAGTCAAAGATTATCAGATCTGACCATTGAACTAGTTCACACAGTTCGGAATGAGTTTTAGATGCTAGATTTTGAAACAGTGGATTGAGTCGGCTACCTTCTTCCTTGAACTCAGCTGGAATATGAGCTGGTGAAAGTCCGTTGATGTGTTCAGTGAGAACGACCAGTTTGGAATCGGCCCACTGGGCCATCGACATTTTGAGATGTACAGTTCTCCATTTAGGAGACAGTGTCTCAACTCGAGCAAGCATTGTTGGTGGAATGTTGGACATATTAAGCAGACGAGATAAATAATAGGAATATATCTCGCCTTGAATCTGATCCGTGTTGAGACGGTAACGGACACAAGCTTTAGAAGCATCTCGAAAAGTTATCATTCTATTCTGCATTCTACCACAACCTTCCTCCATCTTCACTATATCCAATCTCTCAACACGATTCCTCCACATTTCTGCTTCAATATAACGAAAAGGTTTTGGGCAGGATTTCTCTAGCTGCTGTGTCCACAGAATTCCTTGAACGATACTTGCCATGTATAAAGAATTTTCCGGAGAAATTGCACTGGTGTTTTTAGAAATCTCGAGTTTGTCTTTGCTGAGAGAACCATGTCTAGGTTTATTTAACTTAACACTCAATATAGGAGAAGCTATGGAATCGTTATTTAAATTTATATTTTGAAGAACGACGTCTTCATCATAAGTTAAATGTGATTCTAACACGAATTCGTCCGTCTTTTCTTTGTTTGAACTCACTACAAGAATATTAGAACTAGCTTCTTGTCTTAGCTGAGGTTTTTGATCAGTATCTGCTGACTTTTGTAGAACTTTGTGTGCAGTTTTTAATATTTTGTTACTTTGCGTTGATCTAAGAAAGTGAATAGAATTGGATCCAGCAAGTTTTCTCTGCAGGAAAGGGAGATAACTAGTCGCATCCTTCGATACAGACACATTTCTGTTGTTAGAAATAGTTAGTGATGTCCCCGTGGGAGACTTCTGATCTTGTTGCATCTGCAGTTTGTCTTCACTCAAGCTTCTTCTGGAGCGGAAAGTGGAGATACTAGAAGAACGGTTGTTCTTGCCGCGGAGAGAATCTGCAGGTAGCGTGTTGTCTATGGGCAGCTGCAGAAGCAGACCAAATACTACACCAAGTGTAAATCCAACACCTGTCATGATCAGCAACAGCGTCTTCATTCTACTTCCGAGGTCATCACTTTGAAATATTGCGATCTCGTCTCATATTGAAATAACGAGCCTCCTGTTTTACATTCTTTCTCATTGTACGTTGTGGCCTTAATGTTGTGACCTTAATGTTGTGACCTTAATGTTGTGACCTTAATGTTGTGACCTTAATGTTGTGACCTTAATGGTGTGAACTTAATGTTGTGACCTTAATGTTGTGACCTTAGTATTGATTTTTATTGACTGTTTTCGAAGAAATAAAATGGTATTCAACATTCGTAGAAAAATAATCCCATATGATGTAATAGTACTAACAAACACTAATAGCGTCAATGTGTTTGGTTTGATCTGTTGTTCTGTATCCTTCTCACTGAGTGTTGCGTCAACCTGGGAACACAAAAACAAGGAAACAATATTAGTTATTGTACAAATCTTCATGTTTCTTAACTCCTACAGTACCACATGACTTACTTCTCTCCGCTTCTCGTGAAGCTTATGGCATCAACAGTCGTTCGCCACTTTTCTCGGTCTCTGGCTTTTTCTTTATGGTATCCCAGGATATTCGAGTACTCTTCAGTTCCTCAGAAAACTTAGTCTCCGGGTATGTTTAGGGCGTCCTCTTTTTCGTTTTCCATGCGGGTTCCACTTAGCTCCTTGTCTAGTGACACTCGACTGTGTCTTCCGTAAAGTAAGCCCGACCCATCACCATTTTCTCCTCTTAACCTGGGTCAACATAGGTTCCTGTCGGTTCTTATCTACAGGTCTTTGTTTGCAACTCTATCATACCATATCAGCCTAGAACCTGTCCTAGACATCAGTTGGCAAAGGTATGAATCTTATTTGTACTTAACTTGAAAAGATGAGAATTTTGTAAGAACCCCAAGGGGAAGCAGCGAAGGCAATGAATTTGATCAATAAATAGACAAATATTAAGAGCTTCCGAAAAAAACGAATTACCAAACACAGGATTCGAACCACTTACCCTTACTTCTTACGGTACCCATTGCCTAGCCAAGTAAGACAATCGTTCTTACTAACACAATCAGCGAGCCATTAAAAAAACAAAAGCTTGACTGAGGAGTGTCTTTCACAAACACTTCGTTTTAACTAGACACAGAATAATCAGGTAAGGTTCGATCAAACAGTGTTGACACAAACACATGCTATAAGCTTATTGTGCTTGTATATTTCAGTTTCCATTTTTTTCTCTTAATTCGATTCAGTATTTTAAACTATTTGACACACACTGACGAAGTGTGTAGTACACTTCTTCTTTTTCGACCGCTCCATGTTGACCAATTGTTAAGCCATTCGTGTTCTGTATGTGATCCGAGCATAAGAGCGATTGCACGTTGGGTCAGTTATGCGAATAGGCGAGTATTTCCGATTTCTGCGACGCTTTTTATTTACTAAGATAGCTTCCCTGTGTCGTCTTTTACGACATGCTTTGTAGATCTTAGTGTTACTATTCATTGCTCCATTTTCAGGTCCAGGTAAAAATGGGAAAGTGTAGTAAACAAAGCTGGAATATAACCGTCTCAAAGAAGTCGGTGGCATACAAAACGGGAATATAGTCCTCTCAAAGAAGTGTGTAGTATACAAAACTGAAATATAACCCTTTCAAAGAAGTGTGTAGTAAACAAAACTGAAATATAACACTCTCAAAGAAGTGTGTAGTAAACAAAACTGAAATATAACCCTTTCAAAGAAGTGTGTAGTAAACAAAACTGAAATATAACCCTCTCAAAGAAGTGTGTAGTAAACAAAACTGAAATATAACACTCTCAAAGAAGTCTGTGGTATACAAAACTGAAATATAACACTCTCAAAGAAGTCTGTGGTAAACAAAACGGGAATATAGCACTCTCAAAGAAGTCTGTAGTAAACAAAACGGGAATATAACCCTCTCAAAGAAGTGTGTATTAAACAAAACGGGAATACCACAATTTCGATCTACTGTGTAGTGAGCAAACCTGGAAGACTGCACTCTCGAGACAAGACAAAATACTTCTACATAAACTAGAAACGTGAGAATGAAAACAAGAACAAGTATACGACAATGAAATAAATAGCAACATATAACAACACTGAGTAGAACACACACAAAAACACACAACAAAGACAGAATACTCAACACACACAAAGAAGCTTCATCTAACATAATAAAACAAACTCAAATACGCTTGATTCATTGACAGGACCATCATTATTGCACTTCGATGAGTTACCATATGTGCTCCGATCTCTTTCTTACACATGACGATTTCTTTCTTACACATGCCGATCTCAGCTACAGTGCATGTAATCCGTAGCACTGGCGAGGGTCCCAGGTGTAATTTTGAAGACCGTTGAAGATATCTTCTTCTTCTTTCTTCTTTCTCGAATCCTGTATGCCTCACATCGTCAGGTCAGGAAGAGATTTCTAAAACGGGCCCTAGTATGCGCTTCGTAGATAGTCTCTTTCGTCGCCTCTGTTATCTCTGAGGTCCATCTTTGCGTGGCCGGCCTTTTGCTTTGTACCCATTGTATCGGAGCAGCATTGCTCTTTGGGGTGCACTGTCTGATGGTAATCTGCTTACGTGACCGAACCATTTAATTTGTTGTTTCTTGATGAAGTCTAGTACTGATGTTGTACCCACTTTTTCCTGATGTCTTCATTTCTCAACCGGTCTCTTCTTGTTACACCCAGCATTCTGCGTAGACACTTCATCTCTGTTGTGACTAGTTTTCTTCTATCGTTTGTTGTCAGCGTCCAGGTTTGGCACTGGTAACATAATGTGGGAGAAAGATTGTGTTGAACATTGCTCTTTTTGTGTTCATGGTGACGTGTTTGCATCTTAAAATTGGCGCCATTTGCACTATCATTTAATTTGCTTTGTTGCATCTGTGTTGAATTTCATTAGTTATTCTTCCATTTGCTGAAAAAATGCTCCCAGGTATGTGAAATCTTTTGCTTGATTTAGTAGATGATTATCGATGGAGATGTTGGTAGTGTTTTCCTCTCTGGAAGATATTTGTGTAGATATTTGTGTAGGAAATTTATTGTTAACCTTTACTAATGAATTTTGTCCGGGCAGCGGCTTTCCAACCTGCTCTTCTCGATTTTGAACTGTTACGGGTTTTTTTTTTTTACATGCTCAAATTGAACACGGTACCTACATTTTATCGTCCTTCTCCGATAGGAATAGGAACTCGGTAGATCTCTTGAAAATATCAAAATGACTTCACGAGGGAGAGAACCTGGTACCTTTGGCAGTAGAGATGAGCATCTAACCTTTACGCCATAGAGACTTCTGAATGCAATGGCATGCACTAACTAAAACAAGATTATATAACTCCTGCTTATTATATTCCATACCCATCTACAGACTTGCGAGAATGTATGCAGCATTACCACATGACACCACCTGAGTTATATGATCAAATTACCTATCAGGAGTAGCACAAGCTGTTTGTGTTAACTGAAGCGTCTAGACTACGCTAATGAGCATGTAGAATAGCAATCGTAGGACAGCAATTTGTACAGTATGTTTCTGTTATGGTGATTTCATTCAGAAGAATGATAGTTAAATATTGTGTGAAGTTGCTGTCATGTTATTAGATTATGGGTGTAACATATGAAGTCGGATACGGCACGCAGGCGGATTATGGCAGGGGACAATGAAAAAAAAAAAAGGAAAAAACGTCTTTACGTAAAAATCAGTCAAGAGGCATACCATGCGCCCTAGCCCCTCCTGAATTCATAACAGTCGAGCGCAAGAAGATTACGGGTCTCTATGGCGAAGTGGTTGAGACGTCTACCTTTTGTGTTTTGCATGTTGTAGGTTCGAGTCCGGACCAAATCACAGCGGAAATCCCTAAGATTAATGCTGGAGTTACAGAGTTCGTGATTTGTACAACACTCCCGGAAGGTGGCTTTACATTTCTGCTGATGGGAGCGGAGCTATACGGAGAAGCACCGGGACAATGAAGTCAATCCTCCCTTAGAACCGTTAATTAGACTAGGCTGCGCAAGTTTTGCATACCGATAGTTGCGGCAAGACGGGAACACCATGAGAGAGACCACATCAACCAGACTAGAACGGGAGTTGTTAGTGTGACAAACACTGAACTATAACATGCTTGAGGGGAGATCGGAGCAATTATGGATAAGTCAAATGTACGATGAAGATGACCCTCAAATGAACAATGAAGACTCCTCCTCCTCCTATTGGAAAGCTCCATATCGACTACTTGTTAACCACTCTGTGATTTGTATGTGATCTGAGCCTAAGAACGATTGCACGTTGTGCCAGTTATGCGCCTACAAGTAGTCAGCACGTCCAATTTCTGCGATGATTTTTATTTACTAGGGTAGCTTCCCTATTTCCTACCTCACTCGCCTCTTACGACATGCTTTGTAGGTCGCAGTTGTACTATTCTTTTCTGCCCTTGCGGGTCCCGGCACCACATGGACAACAATGAAGACTAAGTACCTCTGAAGTCGGAGAAATACCGCCTGTATGGTAAGAAAACCAATAAAACGGTAAGCAGGCTTTCACGCAAAAATCAGCCAGAAATGCCACACCAGGCGCAATGGCTACGCATGACTTCATAGCGGGTGAACGCAGAAAAAGGTTTAGTTTGAGACAGATAAAAGGGCATAGTATGGAATGAAGATTTGTTATCTCTGTTTAATGTATTCTTGGCAGCGACGTGGACTAAGGAACAGCATCCAAGGAATGTTGTTGGTGAACATCACGCTGTGTGTCTTTATATCACGTTGTGTGTCTTTATATCACGGTGTGTGTCTTTATATAACGGTGTGTGTCTTTATATCACGTTGTGTCTTTATATCACTTGTGTGTTGTGTTCTATATCACGTGTGTCTTTATATCACACTTGTGTCTTTATATCACACTTTGTGTCTTTACTTCTCCTTTTGTTCTCTGGAACTAAATTGATGCTGTGTCGATCTGTCGATATGTTGATCTGTTGATCTATTTGTAGATCGGAACATATTCCACTTCAACTGGCTATTGTGTATCTGAGTCCATTGCAAAACATATTCCACTTCAACTGGCTATTGTGAATCTGAGTCCATTGCAAAACATATGAAGGAAATGCTCTTTCTTTTCTCCTCTTCGTTTTTTGCCGTTAGGTGTAGCAGGTTTAACTGATGATCAGTTTCTGAGATAGTGTAAGCTTGGACGCTTGATATGCTGTGGTATTGTGGAATTTTTTCTTCTTCATTCTCACTAGATTGAGATTTCGGATTCTCTAATAAAGGCAGCCGTCTGCCTCAGATTATCAGTCACGCCATACAGTTTGTCTTGGACGCTAGTGTAAGTGGGCCACCTCTTTCTTCTCAAGTCTGCATACTGGGGGCAGTTATGTATATAATTCCTATGATTTCTGCTTCCCCGTTTATGCCGACTTCTTCCCGCAGTAAGTTATGGCCTCCTCGTGATGGTAGGTCTGACATTCTTACTGCGTGGCTAAATCTCCGAGGCAGATTGGCGACTGTAGAATCCGTTATCCTATTCCTCATTTGAGGGGTCGTTGCACCATGTTATGCGCCCTACCGCCTGGTACTTCCGTTTTCTGCAAGCATTTGTTTCGGGTTAGCATTCCCTAGCGGACACGTACATCCCATTTCAGGCAAACCTCCTTAGCCCCTCTTACGACATGCGTGACAGGTGACAGTGATTCTATTCATTACACCCCAAATGTGGGCCCCGGTAACCACTCGGGAGATTGTGGAATTTAAAGATGTTTGTAACTCCATCAATCCATCTTTTTCCTGGTCTGCCCCTTCCTCTTGATGATTCCATTTTCAGGTTGTATGTTCTTGGAACTGGGCATTCGGGTTCATTCTCAGCAAGTGGTCAACCAATTTGAGTCTCTTTTTAATGATAGTAATATCGTGGCATATTCTTTACAGGACTTAGCCATCAACCAAAGTAAATGAGTCGTCAATTTTCTAGGCACCACTTATACCTTCAGTAGTTTATCATTAATTTCTGAACGGGTAAGTCTATTTTTTACTGTTCGTATAAAAATTTGCTTCCAAACTACCCAACGCCACTATTTGAACCAGGTTCTCTTGAATTGTGATCAAGTTCACTACCGTTACGCCACAGACGCCCAAAATGATGCGTAAAGTAAACACACATTCTTCATGAAGAAATAATAAAAATAAAACACAGAAATCTGAATCTTCTTTTTCTTCTCTTCCACCATTTACTTCTTTATAGAAGTATTCGAATCACTATGGAATAAAGCAGAATTCGCATCAATCTGGCAGCAGCCGAACGTAATACCACACTAACTCCATGGCTCAGTAGTAGTAGTCGCTAGGAAAGATAAGGATCATCTCTAATGATGATGGTGTCTGTATCCAGTAGCTTTGTTATATCATAGACAACAATATGGAATTACTAATTGAGAGAACGCATTCAACTTAAACTGCACAACATCTATGTTAATGTCATCATCAGGTGCCGTACCGGCTGGCATATGCGAACATGGATCTCCACAATTCTTTCTGTCTTTGGTGTTTGCTGTCAACTCAGATGTTGACGCTCTACCGTGCCATAAAGTCAAGCCTATCCAACAGTTTTCAGGCTGTCCAAAATGTTCTCTCTCTGTCTTCCTCTGTCTCGTCTACCCTCGATTTTAGATAAAGTTAATGTACGTTACGGATTTATTGATTTGATAGGACCATCATCATTGCACTTCGGTGAGTAACCATGTGTGCTTCGATCTCTTTCTTACACATGAAGATCTCAGCTGCACTGCACTTCGGTGAGTAACCATGTGTGCTTCGATCTCTTTCTTACCCATGAAGATCTCAGCTGCAGTGCACTTCGGTGAGTAACCATGTGTGCTTCGATCTCTTTCTTACACAAGAGGATCTCAGCTGCAGTGCACAAACTCAGTAGCACCGGCGAGGATCCCTGATGTAAATGGTGAAAATATATTTCTAGGAATTATATGTTTAATCTTTTCTAATGAATTTTGCTCGGGCAGCTGGTTTCTAGCCTGCTTTTCTCGATTTTGAACTGCCAAGGGTTATTTTATGTGCTCAAATTTAACACGGGACGTATGTTTTAATGTCCGTCTCCGATGCGACTAGGAACTCTATCTCACCTATACTGAGATCAGGATCTCTGGAAAAAATATGTGCACCTGGTAGCGAACCTGGTAACTTTGGCACTAGAGACGAGTACCTAACCTCTACGCCACAGATACCCCTACTTCACGATAAGAATAAGAAGATCGTTATTAACAAATATCTTGGATAGATTCTCAGACAGAGATTGTATGACAGAGCTGCAAACACAGATCTGTGGATATCTTGGACAGATTCTCAGACAGGGATTAATGACAGAGCTGCAAACACAGATCTGTGGATATCTTTGACAGATTCTCAGACAGAGATTGTAGGACAGAGCTGCAAACACAGATCTATGAATATCTTGGATAGATTCTCAGACAGAGATTTAATGACAGAGCTGCAAACACAGATCTGTGGATAAGGAGAGAGTATAAACCCATGTGGGACGGATTAGCGTAGTGCATAAGAATTCGACCATCGACTTGGGTGCAAGAGAGTTGTGGTTTCAATCGCATACTCGACGTTCCACGCATAAGAAAAGGAATTGGCTCTCCAACCTCCTGCTAATTTTCCTGAGATTCCTGATCTCTGTGTAGACAAGATCGGGTTCCTAGTCCTATCAAAGACAGACGATAAAACGTAGATCCTGTGTTCAATTTGAGTACGTAAAAGAACCATTGGTTGTTCAAAATCGAGAAGAGCAGGCTGGAAAGCCTCTGCCTGAGGAAAAGTGTAAAAGGTTTAAAATAAATTTCCTACAAAAATATCTATACCAAATTCAAAATTCCATCGAGGATCCTCGCCGGTGCTACGAAGTGGTGCACTGCAGATGAGATCTTCCTGTGTAAGAAATAGATCTCAGTTCATATGGTCACTCACCAAAGTGCAATGATGATGATCGATCAATCGATCAACGTCAACCAGGTCGTTACCAGGTGCATATATTTTTGTCCAGAAATCCTGATCTCAGTATAGGTGAGATAAGAGTTCCTAGTCGCATCAGAGACGGACGTTAAAACATACGTCCCGTGCGCCTGAGTGGTTACCGGGGCCCAAATTTGGGGTGTAAAGAATAGAACCACTGTTACCTACCACGCGTGTCGTAAGAGGCGACTAAGGAGGTTTGGCTGAAATCGGATGCACATGTCCTAAATGTGTAGAAGGCTATGCGTTTAAGGGGCCTACCAAACCAATGTGCAACGTATACACGTTCTTGACAAAGATCAAACATATCACAAAGCGTGATTAAAATTGATCGTAAAGAACGAACGCAAAGAAGAAGAAGAAGATACGTCCCGTGTTAAATTCCTGTGTAAGAAATAGATCTCAGTTCATATGGTCACTCACCAAGGTGCAATGATGATGGTCATATCAATCGATCAACGTCAAACCGCTATTAAGATCCAGTTACAAAATTGACAACGGAAGTTCCCTTAGATTTCAGTACAACGGGGTTGAATAAATTCCAGAAAACTGGCCGGTTTGCACTCAGATTTTTGACAGGAAATCACGTGTTTGTTTTAACTAGGAGCTCACGTGCACATAGTAAACAGTTGGTTGTACATGTTGATTCAGGACTCATGCGGTTTAAGACGAGCAAGTCGGAGATGTATGAGTAGGAAACGTTGAATCAGACTTAGCTATCTGTGTGTTCTGTTCATTCTTGTTCGCGCGAGTATCGTTCACAATGTGCAAGGTATAACTAGAGTGCATGTATATAATATCTTATCTTATCTTAACCACATTTGCCGTGAAGCGTCACGGGGAGAGTTAGTTTCTATCTTGTGCCAGGTGTGTTGCGCTTGACGTTGTCAATCCATGCTTTCGCGGGGACTCTGAGATGTTATCTATCCATCGTGTTCTTGGCCTGCCTCGTGCTCTGCGCCCTGAGTATCGATTATTATAGGCACGTGATGGTAGTAAATGTGGTTCCATTCTCATTAAATGGCCGAACCACTTGAATCTTTGCGTCATGTACTGTATGCATGGTATAGTACCAACGATGCTTCTGATATTCTCGTTTCTCACTCTATCTCGCCTTGTAACGTTGACAACTTTTCGTAGACATCTCATTTCACATGTAGTAATCTTTCTTTCTAGTGTCTTAGTCAGGGGCCATGTTTGGCGCTGATAGCAGAGAGTTGGAATAAATATGCAGTTTATCAGTTGTCGTTTGACTGCCATGTTAATGTTTTAATAGTGGTGACAGTTGGTATATAATATATATATATATAATAATTCCTCTCGTACCGTTATATGTTACATAGTGCCTGCAAGTAATTTCTCCATACCGCTCTATCCTGGGCAACTCGCTCAATCTCCTCCATGGAACTGAGACCGATATTTCCTGCCTCTCTCAGCAAAGTTCGTTTCAGGGTCTCCTTAGGTCGACCTCTCTTTCTTGAACCCTTTGCATCCCACTTCAATGCCTGCTTTGATATTCGTTGATCATTTCTCCTCAAGGTGTGCCCAACATATCTCCATCTTCTCTTTCTTATAACAGTTGTCACTAGTGGCTGACCAGACATGTCTCTGATTTCATCACTTCTCCGAACTATATCTTTACTATGTATAGGATGACACGAAAAAATTGTACGTTTGACTCGGTCTAGATTCGAACCCACATGCAGACATTTCAGAACTGCATGCAAACTTCTTAACCACTACGTTATAGATACCCCACCTCCCCACCAACCTCCCTTTTGACAACTAACTTGATGTATTGTTTCAAAAATGGTAGGTAGCTAGCTAGACACATCATTTGTCAGATTATGCTAGTTAGTTTGTTATCTACAAATACTTCAGTCTGATTAAACTCTCATTTTATTAATCATACTAACAGTCTGGTTAATCTCTCATTTTATTAATCATACTAACAGTCTGGTTAATCTCTCATTTTATTAATCATACTAACAGTCTGGTTAATCTCTCATTTTATTAATCATACTAACAGTCTGGTTAATATCTCATTTTATTAATCATACTAACAGTCTGGTTAATCTCTCATTTTATTAATCATACTAACAGTCTGGTTAATCTCTCATTTTATTAATCATACTAACAGTCTGGTTAATCTCTCATTTTATTAATCATACTAACAGTCTGGTTAATATCTTATTTTATTAATTATACTAACAGTCTGGTTAATATCTCATTTTATTAATCATACTAACAGTCTGGTTAATATCTCATTTTATTAATCATACTAACAGTCTGGTTAATATCTCATTTTATTAATCATACTAACAGTCTGGTTAATCTCTCATTTTATTAATCATACTAATTTGAAATTGAATGTGTATGTGTGTGTATATATATTTGCAGAGGTCTCTGTGGCTCAGAGGCTAGGTGCTCGTTCCGTTACTAGAACTATATGAGTCTCTGTAGCTCAAAGGCTAGGTGCTCGTTCCGTTACTAGAACTATATGAGTCTCTGTAGCTCAAAGGCTAGGTGCTCGTTCCGTTACTAGAACTATATGAGTCTCTGTAGCTCAGAGGCTAGGTGCTCGTTCCGTTACTAGAACTATATGAGTCTCTGTAGCTCAGAGGCTAGGTGCTCGTTCCGTTACTAGAACTATATGAGTCTCTGTAGCTCAAAGGTTATGTGCTCGTTCCGTTACTAGAACTATATGAGTCTCTGTAGCTCAAAGGCTAGGTGCTCGTTCCGTTACTAGAACTATATGAGTCTCTGTAGCTCAAAGGCTAGGTGCTCGTTCCGTTACTAGAACTATATGAGTCTCTGTAGCTCAGAGGCTAGGTGCTCGTTCCGTTACTAGAACTATATGAGTATCTGTAGCTCAGAGGCTAGGTGCTCGTTCCGTTACTAGAACTATATGAGTCTCTGTAGCTCAAAGGTTATGTGCTCGTTCCGTTACTAGAACTATATGAGTCTCTGTAGCTCAGAGGCTAGGTGCTCGTTCCGTTACTAGAACTATATGAGTCTCTGTAGCTCAAAGGTTATGTGCTCGTTCCGTTACTAGAACTATATGAGTCTCTGTAGCTCAGAGGCTAGGTGCTCGTTCCGTTACTAGAACTATATGAGTCTCTGTAGCTCAGAGGCTAGGTGCTCGTTCCGTTACTAGAACTATATGAGTCTCTGTAGCTCAGAGGCTAGGTGCTCGTTCCGTTACTAGAACTATATGAGTCTCTGTAGCTCAGAGGCTAGGTGCTCGTTCCGTTACTAGAACTATATGAGTCTCTGTAGCTCAGAGGCTAGGTGCTCGTTCCGTTACTAGAACTATATGAGTCTCTGTAGCTCAAAGGCTAGGTGCTCGTTCCGTTACTAGAACTATATGAGTCTCTGTAGCTCAGAGGCTAGGTGCTCGTTCCGTTACTAGAACTATATGAGTCTCTGTAGCTCAAAGGCTAGGTGCTCGTTCCGTTACTAGAACTATATGAATCTCTGTAGCTCAGAGGATAGGTGCTCGTTCCGTTACTAGAACTATATGAGTCTCTGTAGCTCAGAGGCTAGGTGCTCGTTCCGTTACTAGAACTATATGAGTCTCTGTGGCTCAGAGGTTAGGTGCTTGTCTCTCGTGCCAAAGGTACCAGGTTCGCTCCCTCATGAAGACATCAGGATATTTTTTCAGAGATCCCTGATCTCAGTGTAGGTGAGATCGAGTTCCTAGTCCTATCGAAGACGGACGATAAAACGTAGGTCCCGTGTTCAATTTGAGCACGTAAAAAGAACGATTGGCAGTTCAAAATCAAGAAGAGCAGGCTGGAAAGCTGCTGCCCGTGCAGAATTCATTAAAAATAAAATTCCTACAAAAATATTACAATATTCAAAGTTACATCGGGAACCATCGCTGATGCTACGGAGTTCGTGCACTGCAGATGAGATCTTCTTGTGTAAGAAAGTGGTCGAAGCACACATGGTTACTCACCGAAGTGCAACTCTTCTTTTTCTTCTTCTGCCTTCACCCTTTATGAATTCAGGCGTAGCCATGGCGTCTTGTGCAGCGCTTCTGACTGATTTTTGCGTGTATACCTGCTTACCGTTTTATTGGTTTCCTCGCCATACATGCTGGCTTTGTCCAACTTGAGAGGTACCGAAATGCAATGATGATGGTTCTATCAATCAATTAATCAATCAATATATATTTTCGATAACTGTCAGTTACTTTTTTTCTTCTTCTTCTTCTGCGTTCGCCAGCAACCATGAATTCAGGCCTAGTCATGGCGCCTGGTGTGGCTCTTCTGACTGATTTTTGCGTGAAAATCTGCTTACCGTTTTATTTGACTATTTTTTTCTTATTACCTGTTTTGTATGTGCATGTACTGTGATATTTGAATAAGATTTGAATGTATGTTTCATGTTTACGAGTCCTTGGTTTTCAATATGTCAGCAAATTTTAAAAACCTATTTGTTTACATCCAAACCAAGTTAACCGGTCCATACAATATGTAAATAAACAGCAAAGATTACACGGTTAGGATTGACGTGAAGATTACGTTGACGAATTTGCGCAATGTGAGATTTGCGTTAAGTGGGATCATTATCGTTATAGAAATAACATATTTTATGATTGCAGTTATTGAGATGAGAAACATAGACAGATAACTTCGTCCTCTTTTTGGGTATTCTTTCACTTCAGTATCATCATCATCATGTGTCTTAATCGTTCCCAATGTTGCGTAAGACGAAGACAGTAAATGTATATGCAATTCTATCCTGTGCAATTCTTTCTAAGGGGAGACATGACAAACGGTTGCTAACTTCCTTATTTCTCAGTCAAATGAGATATTGTTTATCAGGTAGTACTAGGGGTGGTCTGGGATGAAATATTATATAACTTTTAAATTAATTACTTTTCGGGTTGCCATGGAAATGGCGGACATTTTGGATTATAAACTACGTCGTAAAGTAGGCAAGTACTCACAACTAGTTCATATTAATCTTTTTTCTAAATTGAAATACTTAAATAAGCCAAAGTTCTAGGCACCTAGAAACTTTAAATTGTACTGGGACAGATAACAAGCAGATAGAAGTGAAACAAATAAGACATACAATTTTTACCAAAAAAATAGGAACCTATGGTTACTAAAAATATTTTTTTAAAAATATATTTCTCAAAACTTGCATTTCTATATCTGAGTGCTCTCAGTATTGATAGATCTATATGTATGCCAAATTTCATATTGATATCTTGAATGGTTACTGAGACTAACCTGCTAAACACTTCCTAAATTAGTGAAAATCACAATTGTAAGAAAACTGCAATTTAAAAATATTTTTGGTGAAATATGACAAGATCTTTAATTTACCAAAGAATTTCCACATAAATCGTTTGTATGATTGACAGAACATGCGTCCCGTATGGTTATATGTTAAATCCACCTGTATTATATGTGCCTCCTTCCTTCTGAGCTATCTCATGCTCTTTGATGTGGAGCATGGGAGAACTACCATTTAATAAAATAGGTAAATATTGACGTAGACTAATGAGATAACTTTTTTTTAGCTATGCTATTGATAAAATCTTCTTTGACAATTTGAATATCATTGTTGAAAGATGTATTTGTCTCTACAAAAGCTTTAGACTCTCCATCACAGAGCAACTGGCAATAAATAAGTTGTCTCTTTCTCACTGACCTGGCTAAAATAAGCTTGGCAGCTTCAGCTTCCATAGAATTAGATGAACCCTCACAATTTTCTCACACTGGTACTTGACAATGATATATAATTCTATATGTCTTATAGAATAGAGATGCCCATCACTAAGTACCAACCAAACGATATTTCTAGACATTACCTCTTTAAAAATACGTTAAATCTCCGAGAGGGTGGGCTGTTTAAAAACTCATTTTCAAATTTTAATAAAATTCATTTTTTAAACTGATTTCGATTCTAGAGATATAAAACTAACAGAATAAAACATATTTGGAAAATCGATATTTTAAAGAAAATATGTCATTTCGTGAGTTCTGAGACCCCTTAGTCTTAATCGTGACTGAGCTATTCATTGTTGATTTGAGGATCACCATCTCGCATCGACAGGTCTATTGCCCCTGTGTAATGTCGCGCCTCGCAAGGGGAGCAAGAAATAGTAACAATGCGACCTACAAGATAGCGAAACACGTACAAACAAAGTACTATAGTTTTACAAAATACAGAAACAATGACGATAAACAGCAACGTTTCGACCAACAAGGCCTTTATCAAGCAAATGAACAAACAGGAGTGACAAATTAAAATGAAACACAAATGGACCACCAAATACAAACGTATCTAAGGAAAATCTGGAATAAAAACGAATAACGAAATAAATGTAACACAAAACACACATAAAAACTAGAAATAGAACGGAAAAGAAACAATGAAACATCTAGTAAATATATAACTTGAATACATGCAACATATACCCATATAGATTACAAAGCATGGGAAGAGAAAGTACTAAGCAGCATAAGAATGTAATACGTTGAGCCCGCGTGGTCGCAAGGTACTAACCTTGTTGGTCGAAACGTTGCTGTTTATCGTCATTGTTTCTGTATTTTGTAAAACTATAGTACTTTGTTTGTACGTGTTTCGCTATTTACCAAGTTTTACTGCAGTCTTCCCCCTATTTCGACCTACAAGATATGTCATTAGAAGCGACTGAAGTAGGGCGTGGGGAAGCTACCCTAGTAAATAAAAAGTATTGCAGAAATCGGATGTGTCTACTTGTAGGCGCATCTCACCTACTTGTAGGCGCATAACTAGCAAAAAGTAACTCGTTTTTAGGCTCAAATCACATTGAAATCACAAAGAGTGGTTTAACAAGTGGTCAGTATGAAGCGTTAGAAGAAGAATTGCTATCATGTCCAACGTTGAATTAAATCAGGATACAGATGTCCCATTCCAGTAATGAGATTTATACTACGAAGCAAAATATAATTATATGAACACTTGTAGTGATATGTTCAACTGTAGTCCTCCCTCACAAACCAAACCAAGCACTGACAAAACGAACCAGTAGTAGTACCAATAACATAACGGTCAATCGTGTGAATACAACATCTGGCTTCCCAGATCCCACTAGCTACCTCTTATTGACCGATCTCTACTGGACAAATACTTCAAGGAAATTAGGACCCATTTCTGAATCCTTGATGGCGTATCAAATTGAAGGACTCGTCTGTGAAAAGCAAGATATTGACATGATGGTGAGCTGTGTTTAAACATGGTTAATTATTTATAGAGAAACGGGCATTACTAGAATTATAGAGAAACTCAAAGGATAACGAAAATCTAAATTATAAAAATGATTGTCTGTGTGTCTGTCACGAGAACAACTTGATTCATTGATTGATAGGACTATCATCAGTGCATTTTGGTGAGTAACGTTGTGTACTCCGATCTCTTTCTTACACAGAATGATCTCAGTGGAAGTGCACGAACTTCATAGCACTGGCGAGGATCCCGATGTAAATTAGAAGATAGTAAAACTATTGTGTAAGAATTTTGTTGTTTTAAAATCTTTTTAATGAATTTTGCCCGGACAGGAATTTCTAGCCCTGTTCTTCTCAGTTTTGATGTCTGACAGGGATTTCTAGCCTGTTCTTCTCAGTTTTGATGTCTGACAGGGATTTCTAGCCTGTTTTCGGTTTTGATGTCGGACAGGGATTTCTAGCCTGTTCTTCTCAGTTTTGATGTCGAACAGGGATTTCTAGCCTGTTCTTCTCGGTTTTGATGTCGGACAGGGATTTCTAGCCTGTTCTTCTCGGATTTGATGTCGGACAGGGATTTCTAGCCTGTTCTTCTCGGATTTGATGTCGGACAGGGATTTCTAGCCTGCTCTTCTCGGATTTGATGTCGGACAGGGATTTCTAGCCTGTTCTTCTCAGTTTTGATGTCGAACAGGGATTTCTAGCCTGTTCTTCTCGGATTTGATGTCGGACAGGGATTTCTAGCCTGCTCTTCTCGGATTTGATGTCGGACAGGGATTTCTAGCCTGCTCTTCTCGGTTTTGATGTCGGACAGGGATTTCTAGCCTGTTCTTCTCAGTTTTGATGTGCCATAGGTTCTTTTACGTGCTCAACTTGAACACGGACATACGTTTTATCGTTTGTCTCCGATAGGACTAGGAACTCGATCTCATCTACAATGAGATCAGGGATCTCTGGAAAACCTATGTCAGAAGGGTTATCCAAACTGGATATGTCAAATGTGAGAGGTCTGACTAAATGGGGCCTCCCGTTTCTCCAGGTTGGTGTTTGTTGAAAGAGTTAACTACTCCTTTTTTTAAAAACCTAGGTACAGAAACCAATTTGTAGACGCTCCATATCGACCACTTGTCAACTAATCTGTGTGATTTACATGTGATCTGAGCGTAAGAGCGATTTTATGCTGTGACAGTTATGAGCCTACAAGTAAGCCAGCGCATCCGATTTCTACGATGCTTTTTATTTACTAGGGAAGCATCCCTAGGGCCTACATCAGTCGCCTCTAACGACATGCCTTGTAGGTCACAGTGGTACTATTCTTTGCTTCCCTTTCGGGCCCCGGCACCACACGGTCGAACATAGAAGCAATACGTAATATTCCATTGTATTGGTTAATAATATGAAACTATAGGAAATGTCCAGTTGATAATCCCACACAAATAGACAGAAAAAACAAATAGACAGAAAAAACAAATAGACAGAAAAAACAAATAGGCAAAAAACACAAATAGATAGAAAACAAATAAATAGAAAACACAAAAAGATATAAAACACAAATAGGCAGAAATACAATAAAACGCCCAAGTTACTAAACCCTTTCGCTCCGTAATTTGCCTTTAGTTCCGGATGTGTTAATTTACAATGTATACTGAATTAGCCTTTGTGCTATTTTTAGAAAAAAATACCACTAGCCCGTATATGGGATCAGAAGGACTAAAGGGTTAATATTAATGGCGAAGATTAAAAAGGGTCAGTTGGATAAAAGGATATACTTACTTATTAAATAGATCCATGTATATCATCCACCTATATGTCTGTCTATATGTCTCTACATGTCTGTCTTGTACGCTTGACCATCTGAAACAAATCGATGGAAGTGAATTAATATCTTTATTATTGAGTATTGTTAATTAGTATTGTAATTCTTCTTCTTCTTCTACGAACGCTTCATATAGATTACTTGTTAAACGTTCTGTGTGTGATTTGTTTGTGATACTAGAAATCAAGACACATATCAAACGAAAGTACAAAGAGTTGTGGAGGCAACAAACCCACAGCAAACACCTACAAGATCCCATCAGCAAACTAAACAGAAAACAGCACACAACAAGCTTTTACCTAAGAACAGGACACTGCAGGCTCAACCATCACATGCACAGAATAAAGCCTGCTCAGACTGCACAGTGTGCATGTCAGACAGAAACAGACGGACCAGAGCACATCCTGCAGTCATGTCCATCATACATACACCAACGAAAATGAAACATGGCCTCACGAACAAAGTTTACAGACCAAGCTATGGGGAACTCTCGAAGAACTCCAACTGACATGCAGCTTCATGGAAGCAACCCATCTCATGGTTTAGACGAGCATACGAAACCTAACGCAAAGAAGAAGTATGTGATCCGAGCCTAACAGCGATTGTACGTTGTACCAGTTATGCGCCTACAAGTAGGCCAGCACATCCGATTCCTGCGATGCTTTTTATTTACTGGGGTAGTTTCCTAGGTACTACATCAGTCGCCTCTTACGACATGCCTTTAGGCCCCGGCACCAGACAGGCAACATCTTATACGACTGTCTGAACAGGAAGATATATTTATCCCTTCAAATTTATGGGTTTTTTTTAACATGAAAATTTGAACACGAAAATGTTATCATTTAAACAAACCATATCAGAAGAGCAAAAAAGTCTGTATTTTGTCATGCCCGTGATATCACATCTCATATTATGTACGTTACAAGCGTTCTTTCAACATTTCAACGCATCTTCACACTTAAGTGAAAATAAACATTTACTACAGCTTAAACCACATCCACTCTGCCAGCTCCGCCTGTTTCTTTACTTTTTTATTCACCTCCCGGGGGTAAAACACTCACTTCTTTTGAACAACCCTTACAGGACTTTAATCTATCACTCTCGATTACATGGCAATGAAAAATTCACCTGTTGTATCGAATGTCAGGTGAACGTGCTATTATAGATCTGACAGGTGTAAAACGAGATTTGCTGAGCTACTTGTATTAGGTAAATTGAAATATAAGTTCATTTTCATGGGCGTTGGTGGTGTAGGAACACCGTGCCACAAGACATGCAGAATTAAAATTGGTTTGTGAAAGTTGGGAAACTGTGATTGAATTAAAGTTTGAAACGGTGTTGTTAACGAAGCCAGTTTGATGTGGCATGATTGTGTGGGGGACTGAATCATCATTACATTTCGGGGAAGGGAGGGGCTGGGGGGGGTGTCTCTGGGGCTAAGTGGTTAAGTGTCTCTGGGGCTAAGTGGTTAAGTGTCTCTGGGGCTAAGTGGTTAAGTGTCTCTGGGCTAAGTGGTTAAGTGTCTCTGGGGCTAAGTGGTTAAGCTGTTGCCTTTCGTTCCAAAGGTCGTCAGTTCTAATCACATGTTCACTAATGCATTTTCTTTCAGCAGAGTGAAGCTGAAGAAACAAGAGAAGCTGAGGAAACAAGTGAAGCTGAAGAAACAAGTGAAGCTGAAGAAACAAGAGAAGCTGAGGAAACAAGTGAAGCTGAAGAAACAAGTGAAGCTGAAGAAACAAGTGAAGCTGAAGAAACAAGAGAAGCTGAGGAAACAAGTGAAGCTGAAGAAACAAGAGAAGCTGAAGAAACAAGTGAAGCTGAAGAAACAAGTGAAGCTGAAGAAACAAGTGAAGCTGAAGAAACAAGTGAAGCTGAAGAAACAAGTGAAGCTGAAGAAACAAGAGAAGCTGAGGAAACAAGTGAAGCTGAAGAAACAAGTGAAGCTGAAGAAACAAGTGAAGCTGAAGAAACAAGAGAAGCTGAGGAAACAAGTGAAGCTGAAGAAACAAGTGAAGCTGAAGAAACAAGTGAAGCTGAAGAAACAAGTGAAGCTGAAGAAACAAGTGAAGCTGAAGAAACAAGTGAAGCTGAAGAAACAAGTGAAGCTGAAGAAACAAGTGAAGCTGAAGAAACAAGTGAAGCTGAAGAAACAAGTGAAGCTGAAGAAACAAGTGAAGCTGAAGAAACAAGAGAAGCTGAGGAAACAAGTGAAGCTGAAGAAACAAGAGTTTTAATGTATTTTCTTTCAGCAGAATGAAGCTGAAGAAACAAGAGTTTTAATGCATTTTCTTTCATCAGAGTGAAGCTGAAGAAACAAGTGAAGCTGAAGAAACAAGTGAAGCTGAAGAAACAAGTGAAGCTGAAGAAACAAGTGAAGCTGAAGAAACAAGTGAAGCTGAAGAAACAAGTGAAGCTGAAGAAACAAGTGAAGCTGAAGAAACAAGTGAAGCTGAAGAAACAAGTGAAGCTGAAGAAACAAGTGAAGCTGAAGAAACAAGTGAAGCTGAAGAAACAAGTGAAGCTGAAGAAACAAGTGAAGCTGAAGAAACAAGTGAAGCTGAAGAAACAAGTGAAGCTGAAGAAACAAGTGAAGCTGAAGAAACAAGAGAAGCTGAAGAAACAAGTGAAGCTGAAGAAACAAGTGAAGCTGAAGAAACAAGAGAAGCTGAAGAAACAAGTGAAGCTGAAGAAACAAGAGTTTTAATGCATTTTCTTTCAGCAGAGTGAAGCTGAAGAAACAAGAGTTTTAATGCATTTTCTTTCAGCAGAGTGAAGCTGACGAAACAAGAGTTTTAATGCATTTTCTTTCAGCAGAGTGAAGCTGAAGAAACAAGAGTTTTAATGCATTTTCTTTCAGCAGAGTGAAGCTGAAGAAACAAGAGTTTTAATGCATTTTCTTTCAGCAGAGTGAAGCTGAAGAAACAAGAGTTTTAATGCATTTTCTTTCAGCAGTGAAGCTGAAGAAACAAGAGTTTAATGCATTTTCAGCAAGTGAAGCTGAAGAAACAAGAGTTTTAATGCATTTTCTTTCATCAGAGTGAAGCTGAAGAAACAAGTGAAGCTGAAGAAACAAGTGAAGCTGAAGAAACAAGTGAAGCTGAAGAAACAAGTGAAGCTGAAGAAACAAGTGAAGCTGAAGAAACAAGTGAAGCTGAAGAAACAAGTGAAGCTGAAGAAACAAGTGAAGCTGAAGAAACAAGTGAAGCTGAAGAAACAAGTGAAGCTGAAGAAACAAGTGAAGCTGAAGAAACAAGTGAAGCTGAAGAAACAAGAGAAGCTGAAGAAACAAGTGAAGCTGAAGAAACAAGTGAAGCTGAAGAAACAAGAGAAGCTGAAGAAACAAGTGAAGCTGAAGAAACAAGAGTTTTAATGCATTTTCTTTCAGCAGAGTGAAGCTGACGAAACAAGAGTTTTAATGCATTTTCTTTCAGCAGAGTGAAGCTGAAGAAACAAGAGTTTTAATGCATTTTCTTTCAGCAGAGTGAAGCTGAAGAAACAAGAGTTTTAATGCATTTTCTTTCAGCAGAGTGAAGCTGAAGAAACAGAGTTTTGCCCTTTCTGCAATACTCTGGTCGGGTGGTATATCATTTCTGCAGAAAGGGTACACGTCATTTGAGGCAAAGTCCTCTGAAGTCGACGAAGGTCTGCCTGCATGGCGAGGGACACCAATCAAATGGTAAAGCAGGTTTTCACGCAAAAATTAGTCAGAAGCACCAAACCAGGCGTCATGGTTAACGCCGGAATTCACAGTGGGCGAACGAAGAAGAAGATATGAGACAAAACCCGGCGCAATGAAGCCAATCCTTGGGGTTTAAGTCATTTAATATACGTATGTTTTCTCGTGAATTATATGAATAATAATAGTTCGTAGATAGGGAAGTCTTATTCTTTAGTATTTAATTGTTAACCAACAAATCATAAATAATTTCTGCATTAATTGATGAATATGTGGGAATCATGGGAGTCATGAGCAATGAACGAGCATATATACGTGCGGTCACTGCTACAGTCAAAGGTCATATATAGCATTGGACAGACATGATATTCTAAACGGGATTAACTCTTAGTGGACAAGTGCAAAAGCCATGTTTTTACAAACCGGTGTCCGCCTGCCCAACGGGTTCGTGGAGCGTTGGACGACGGGTGACAGGCCCCCTTTGAGTGCGGTTCAATTCCACAGGCTGGCAGAAAAGCGACAGGTTCTCCAGATTTACAGTATTCGTGGCACCGAACCGAAGAGCTGAAAGCTCAAGTGCTTCTGGATCGAAAAAAAAATACATGCCGTTTCTTTTTAGAATTAAAAAAGCGCCATTTAGTGTGGCTGCTGGTAAAAAGGTGTCCAACTTAAAGTCACGTAGTGTGGCTTCTCGTAAAAAGGTGTCCAAGCTAAAGTCACTTAGTGTGGCTTCTCGTAAAAAGGTGTCCAAGATAAAGTCATCTAGTGTGGCTTCTCGTAAAAAGGTGTCCAAGCTAAAGTCACTTAGTGTGGCTTCTCGTAAAAAGGTGTCCAAGATAAAGTCATGTAGTGTGGCTTCTCGTAAAAGGTGTCCAAGCTAAAGTCACGTAGTGTGGCTTCTCGTAAAAAGATGTCCAAGCTAAAGTCATATAGTGTGGCTTCTCGTAAAAAGGTGTCCAACCTAAAGTCACGTAGTGTGGCTTCTCGTAAAAAGGTGTCCAACCTAAAGTCACGTAGTGTGGCTTCTCGTAAAAAGATGTCCAAGCTAAAGTCACGTAGTGTGGCTTCTCGTAAAAAGATGTCCAACCTAACGTCACGTAGTGTGGCTTCTCGTAAAAGATGTCAAGCTAAAGTCACATAGTGTTGCTTCTCGTAAAAAGGTGTCCAAGATAAAGTCATGTAATGTGGCTTCTCGTAAAAGGTGTCCAAGCTAAAGTCACGTAGTGTGGCTTCTCGTAAAAAGATGTCCAAGCTAAAGTCATGTAGTGTGGCTTCTCGTAAAAATGTGTCCAACCTAAAGTCACGTAGTGTGGCTTCTCGTAAAAAGATGTCCAACCTAAAGTCACGTAGTGTGGCTTCTCGTAAAAAGATGTCCAACCTAAAGCCACATAGAGTGGCGTTTGGTCCACAAGAAGTAAAAAAGGATACGGACTAGATAGCGTACTCAGGTAGTGACTTGGAGTATTACGTTATTTTTTAAAGAGGTCCTAGATTGTTTGTCGGATCTACGGAGTTCATGCTCTGTGCAGCACTCTCGGTAGGTGGCGGGCGATTTCTACGGAGAGGGACAGAGCAATATTTGAAAATTCGGTGCAGTGGTCACTCCTTCGTCTGTAAACTCTTTAGTCCATGTCCCGACTGTAGGAAATTGATATGGGACCTGATGATTATAACAAGATACAGGTAGTAGAGGAATGTTTGATTAACAAACACACAAGACAGGAACTGTCCGTCATCCCGTTCTAGTGGATTTACAAGGACTACAGGCGAAGGATTTACTTAATTGCACCGGGTTTCCTATACTGCCCGTCCCTATTGTGATAAATGGCACTCTATATAACGCACCGCCCGAGTGGTTACCGGGGTCTAAATTTGGGATGTAAAGAATAGAACCACTGTTACCTGCCACGTATGAGGTAAGAGGAGACTAAGGAGGTTTCGATGAAATCGGATGCACGTGTCCTAAACGTGTAGAAGTCTATGCGTTTAGGGCCTACCAAACCAATGTGCAACATATACACGTTCTTGGCAAAGATCAAACATATCACAAAGAGTGATTAAAATTGGTCGTAAAGAACGAACGTAAAGAAGAAGAATATATACCGTGACAAACGTATGGACAAATGTAAGTATAAATTCATGCAGATAGTTTTCTCGTTCCGTTAGTTATACAGAGGACTTGTTGGTTCCTACCGAGATACCTACCAACCCATGTTACACTTGATAATAAATTCTCCCATAAATATCGACAAATCTTGTAAGTGCACAATCTGTTTATATAAATATATTTAAAGCGGGGTTTTCTCATCAAACTTGTAATATATGTTTTACAGAGGAGATACTCCCAGACATATAAACCCCAGGGGTTTAGAAGCGATTTGATAAGGACACGCCACTGATAACGATGCACCTTCGTCATCTTCCGAAGACCGACTCAAGAGACCGTTCGTTGCTACTGAGTCGTGGTGGTATCCATCTGGATATTCGTTTCATATTTGTCCTTGTATTTCAATCTGATGTATCTACTGTAGATATATATATATCTATCTCTCTAGCTCAAACTTGAATGTGTATGTGCGTGTATATGCGTGTGTGTGTGTGTGAATAAATAAGTGAATCTGAAAGTGAACTAATATCAGGGGTGTGGTCGTTAAATGTTGGTGGTTTCTGGGTTTTCAAGAAAGCTCGGTGCTTTCCACCCCCACCTCCTCCTGCACTACAGGAAAAAAAATGAAAATGATTGGAGGTTAGAAGTAGAAGAAGAAGACAAATCGTAGCTGGGCACCTAGAAACGTTAGAAACTGAATCAAAATAACACATTATTAACATCGCGGCGGTAGTGAAGTGGTTAGATCGTTTGTCTTTCGTTCCGAAGGTCGTTGGTTCAAATCCAGAAACAGTCGTGTTGTGCACGGGTGCATTTTTTCCGTAGATTCAAATAATTTTGCCAGAGTTGTGGAGCACCAAAGCCGTCCCAAAAGCCGTCCCCAAAGCACAACTTGTAAGACTGTCCCAGTCTGAGCAGCGATAAAATAGAAATCTGACCAACAGGAACAACCTTCTATCTTCCATCGTCTGTGACTATGTGTAACTTTCATACGAAATATTTTACTTTCATTGTGTATCTGTATCGTCCCCCAAAAAAAAAAAACAAAAAAAAAAAAAAAAACCTTGAAAATAACACGAGGAAGACCACGAAAAAGATGAAATGACGGCATCAAGAACAACTTTATAAAAATGAATTCCAACTTGCAAAGTGCATTAGTAAAGACACACAGAAAATCTTTACATCTCTTCCATCCCCTCCCCACCCCCTCTCAATCTCTACCCTTAAGAAAAATTACGTAAAATTACAGTGGAGGAGAAAAGACGTTTTAACTATTACTACAACATTACAGTTGTAACATTACATATGTAATTGTATTTGTATAATTAGAGATTAAAGACTTTAGTTTTCTTAATTATCGGATTTTTTTGTTAGTAATATTAATATGGAGACTGAGATGGTATGAACGATGAACTTAGAGAAGAAACTAAGCAGATACCAATGGAGAAAGAGCTACGGCAGATACGCTGACGATGGATGACATGATGAGAAGACAGTCCGGAAGCATTTCAAGATTTGGAACCCACAGTAAATGAGGAGAAGAGGAAGGCCTAGAAGTAACTGGAGAAGAGAGTTGGAGATTTATATTAAAAGGATAGGAATGACATAGAAAGATTTGAAAGGAATAGCAAGAGAGGGGAAGGGCGAGAAGAAGTTTGTTGAAGACCTGTGCTCTGTTGAGAGTTGAAAGGTGAAGAAAAATATTGTCTTCATTTAAGGTGTAAGTCCCACTTGTCTGTGTTTCGCTATGACTAGTTAGACAAGAAATATTAACACAATTCCAGACCAACTAATTCGGTTACTGTGGATACAGTACGGTATGACTATAGTTCTAACACAAACCCAACACTAGTTTAGTGGCACTCATAATCTATACAAACATTCAAGCCGTCACCTTTGACCTCAGCAAGAAACAATTTATCACACGGAGTGTCAAGAGGTGAACACTCAGACAGATAGGGAACACGACCTGACGCTCGGTTCCTGACTACCATGATATGTAAATGTTAGTACACGTTTCCCAATATCTTCTAGCGTCCATACGGCGAACAAAAACGGGCATATCTGTGAAAGACATCATTAATATTCTCTTTATCTTCACTAGTTATTTATTTATTTTCCTGGTTGCTAGCTATGAATTCAGGCGTGGTCACGGTGCCTGATATGGCACCTTCGACCGATTTTTATGTGACGGCTTTCTTTCTTTATCACCAGTGTTCCTCACTATTTAGGCGAGCCTTATTCTAACTTCAGTGGTACTTATTTAGGCAAGACTTATTCTGACTTCAGTGGTACTTGCTATTTAGGCAAACCTTACTCTAACTTCAGTGGTACTTGCTATTTAGATTCCCAAGTAAATTACCAGAACGTGTAGTCCGATCACGTACCATGACATACTTACACTGTTCTAAGTAGGTTATGCACGTACTATGTGCACACCGATATTTGTGTCCTATAGTTAACCACTCTGTGTGATTTGTATGTGATCTGAGCTTAAGAGAGATTATATTTTGTGTTAGTTATTGTCCTACAAGTAGGCCAGCATATCCTATTTCTGCAATGCGCGTTATTTACTAGGGTAGCTTAAGCCCTATGTGAGTACGGGTTTAATTCTTCGGGCTGGCAGAAAAAGCCACATGTTCTCCAGATTTACGGTGTTCGTGGCACCGAACCGAAAGGTTACGATGTCCATCGCACCGATCCGATAAGCTGAAAGCTCAAGTGCTTCTGGATTAGAAAAAACAAAAACTAGGGTAGCTTCCCTAGGTCCTACATCAGTCGCCTCTTACGTCATGTCTTGTAGGTCACAGTGGTACTATTCTTTGCTTCCTTGCGGCACAAGCACCACACAGGCGATGGTTACGTCAACATTGTTGGTGAGCTAACAATTTATCGTCAACATTGTTGGTGAGTTCAGAATTTATTATGGAGATGTTTTTCTGTCTCTTCACCACTTCCTGTTGAACGAGAAAAATAAAAAAGATGTTGAATAAAGCCGGAGATTTAATTAAAGAATTTGAAGCTTCCCGTAGTACAAGAAGAACAGGATGTCTGAGGGACAGAATGGGTAGTGTGTTTAACCAGCGAGCCATGTGAACTATCAATATGTATAATTTCGACATCTGTTGTGAGAGACTGAGCACCTTTGGGTCTGCCCGGAGTTATATGACGCCGTTTCAGTAATCAATATTAAGACAAGGTGGTCTCTGTTGCGTACAGGTTATGTGCTCGTCTCTTGTGCCAAATGTACCAGGTTCGCTCCCTTGTTGAGCCATCTGGATATTTTCCTAGAGATCCCTGATGTAAGTATAGGTGAGATCGAGTTCCTAGTACTATCGGAAGCGGACGATGAAACGTAGGTATCGTGTTCGATTTGGGGGCGTAAGAGAATCCTTGTCAGTTCAAAATAGAGAAGAACAGGCTGGAAAGCCGCTGTCCGATCAAAATTCATTTTAAAAGTTTTTGTTGTTTTCTTACAAAAATACCTTCATCATCTTCAAAATTACATCTGTGATCCTCTCCGGTGCTACATAGTTCGAGCACTGTTGCTGAGATCTTCCTGTGTCAGAAAGAGATCGAGTACACATGGTTACTCACCGAAGTGCAATGATGATGGTCCAATCAATCAATCAGTCAGTCAATCAATCAGTCAATCAATCAGTCAATCAGTCAAGTAGAGCTGGATGCTTGAGGGGCAGAGATAGAAGTGTGTTTCATCAAGCCACATGAACCATTAGTATGCATACTCTTCGAAGTATGTAGGGGAAGACTGAGCACCTATGGGTCTACCCGAAGTGCTGTAATTTCAGTTCAGTAACCAATAACTGTGTTCCGCCACCTGTACACTAATTTCAAGATAGGTACCAACGACCTGTGCCCATGTAGCTTGGTCAGTATGACAACAGAATGAGACACCACCTGTACACTAATTTCAAGATAGGTACCATCGACCTGTTCCCTTGTGGCTTGGTCAGTATGACAACAGAATGAGACACCACCTGTACACTAATTTCAAGATAGGTACCATCGACCTGTGCCCATGTGGCTTGGTCAGTATGACAACGGAATGAGACACCACCTGTACACTAATTTCAAGATAGGTACCATCGACCTGTGCCCATGTAGCTTGGTCAGTATGACAACAGAATGAGACACCACCTGCACACTAATTTCAAGATAGGTACCATCGACCTGTGCCCATGTGGCTTGGTCAGTATGACAACGGAATGAGACACCACCTGTACACTAAATTCAAGATAGGTACCATCGACCTGTTCCCTTGTAGCTTGGCGAGTATGACAACAGAACATATCCTACAGAACTGCCCCCAGTATGCAGACCTGAGAAGAAAGAGGTGGCCGGCCCACTTACACCAGCGTCCAAGACAAACTGTATGTCGTGGCTGATAATCTGAGTCAGACGGCAGCCTTTATTAGAGAATCCGAAGTTACAATCTAGTGAGAACGCAGAAGAAAATGATCTCTGAACATTGTAAAATATTGTAACCTGAACTTAAATGTACCTCTCCATATATGTTTCCTTTGATTATCAGATCTTTGTCTCTTTGTTAATCAGCGTAGCACTAAGAAAGTTTATAAGGCTAGGAAAGTATCATGAGAAAGGCAGATTATATAACATGAGATCTAGCTAGATCAAAAAGAATGCACCCAGTTTGAATACCTTTCATGTGAATAGAAAAGTTACAAAACGTGAGAACAGGCACATTTGCTGTACACAGACAATGAACACAGAACATTTTTAAACAGATTGCTAGACACAATAAGTATTGATAATGAAATTGATATTTTCTTTTGCGTATTCTATGGTTAAGTCTGCGGTCATGTTAGGTTTGAAATCTCCAGGAGCCTTACGGATGCGCACCGTACTCTTGTTCTCGATGCAAACCAATCATTGATTAACCATTACTAGGTTCCAAGGGTTTATAAACGTCAATCCCTAGATTGCAAGGATTGAAGATTGAAGTGGCTAGAAAAGAACAGCACAACGGATATGTGAGTACATCATCAATCAAAATCGAACTGGTACGGGTAGTCGATGGACGCTGTTGGAGATATTGCGAAAAAGATCGGAGTACCTAATTGAAGCTAACCTAGTAAATAAAACGCGCCGCAGAAATCGGACGTGCTGTTCTATCTGTATGTGCATAACTTGCACAACGTACAATCGCTCTTAGACTCAAATAACATACAGATCACAAAGAGTGGTTTAACAAGTGGTCGATATGGAGCGTTCGTAGAATAAAGAAGAAGCAGGCCAGTTCATTAATTATTTACGTTGAATTCTCCTGCTAGACTTTCATCGTTTATTTTCAATTATAGTTATTCCCCTTAGAATCGTCAAGAAATAGTTTCCTCCCTTCGACTCATATGACACATACTCCCATCTGTGCATGGGAAAACGTTATTGGTTATTGGTTACTAAACTGACGTCATTGCACTCCGGGCAGACCCATGGTGCTCAGTCTCCCCAACAGATATCGAAGAGTATGCATACTGATGGTTCCTGTGGCTCGCTGATTAAACACACCTCTAACTCTGCCTCTCAGGCATCCAGTTCGACTTGAACAACGGGTAACTCCAAACTGCTTAAATCGCTTGATCGATTCAACATCGGTTTTAGTGTCCTCATCCAACAGACAGTCACGAAGAGACCGAAGAATATCCCCTTATCCATCTTCAACTCCCCAACAATCGATGCTGTTGATGCAAGCCTGTCCGCTCTCTCATTACCGTAAACACCCGCATGCCCAGGACAGTATATCCACGTAAGCCTCTGGAGGTTAGAAACTTCTATAGACGACATCCACTCATACCGAAACCTGCCCTTCTGGATCTTGTGAAGCATCGAGTCAGATACAACAACTGCCCCAGTAAATGAAGTCCCAGAAATCCAATGGAGGGAAAACGTATCACAATTTAGTGGTATTGAACAGCTTCGGGGCGATTGCACTAACCATGCGACCACTCTCCTCTTATTCTTTCCGTTTGTTCTTTACGACCGATTTTAATCACTCTTTGTGATATGTTTGATCTTTGCCAAGAACGTGTATACGTTGCACATTTGTTTGGTAGGCCCCTAAACGCAAAGACTTTTAGGACACATGCATCCATTTCAGCCAAACCTCCTTAGTCTCCTCTTACGACATGCGTGGCAGGTAACAGTGGTTCTATTCTTTACACCCCAAATTTGGGGCTTGGTGACCACTCGGGCGATTCGGCCACTACATTCCGCAGGCTCACGTCCCACCTGTTCTACACCGCCCTAAAATGCTATACTACATGCAATAATGACAGTTTTTAAACACAAAAACGTCCCAAATCTCAAGCCCCTTTTATTTCAGACACATTAAATGAACAACAAGAGGGTCTCTTACAGTGAACATGAAAACTATTCTTCTGTTGAACCAACAAGACAACGCTACCATATTTATTACAATACATTACAAAACTGCGGTATAGCTCGAATCTAGATGAACGATGACGTGACATTTTTACCTCATTATACAGTTTCCTGTTCCGTAACCAAGAAACCTGGAAAGACGTGTCGACCAAGGCGAAAACAGGAGCGGTTATCTTAAGTTACCTAGCGTAGACCACGGTACCAGCATCAATTTGCATCTTAAGTTGCTATCTAACACTCCCTTATTGCACCCGGGACAAACAAAGTTTCCCCCAGGGATGTCATTCATTTTCAAATACATCATTTTTCCCACACAAACATCCGGTTTACGGAATTTTTTTTTTTTCCAAACCTATTTTGCCTCACAACGTCAGGATAAGAGATTTCTAGAACGAGCCCTTGTGTGTGCTTCATAAATAGTGTCTTTTGTCGCCTCTGTTATCTCTGAAGCCCACCTTTTGAGTGGCCGGCCTTGTGCTTTGCCTAGTAGCAGCAGATAAGATTAGGTTTGTTTATCGAAAACTTATTTTATTATTGACTGTTTGATTGATTGACTGATTGATTGACTGACTGATTGACTGATTGACTGATTGATTGACTGATTGATTGATTGATTGATCGACTGATTGATTGACTGACTGATTGATTGACTGACGGATTGATTGACTGACTGATTGACTGATTGATTGACTGATTGATTGACTGATTGATTGACTGACTTATTATCCATCCTAAACTCATTTAAAAAATCGATGCTTTCGATGCAGGAACTTCAGAGAAATCTAGTTGAATTCAACTCACTGTAGTTCTTTCAATCAATATTCGCGCGCATCGGACAGGTCTATACGTGCTCCGTCCTCCAATACAACAACTATCTAAATGTTTTCCTACTTACTGTACCAAAGTGATGTTAATTTACGAATCGTCGCTGTCCACCCAGCAGACAACATTAGTGGGCGTGTCCGCTTTAGGATTGTCCCCATTTCAATCAGGAGTCAAAATGAAAACTAAACGCTGAAGGAAACACTTAATTCGGGGCACAAATTTGACAAGGAAATCATTGACAATTGTCTCCACTGAATTCTCCTTCTTCCTGCCAAACGATCCTTAAATTAATAGCTCTGATGCCTCCATGGAGACAGTTCTGTGGCTTATCTCCTCAACATTATGTGGTAGAGTTTGGTTACCTCTGTCCGTACAGTACTGAAGCTCATCTCAACATTATGTGGTAGAGTTTGGTTACCTCTGTCCGTACAGTACTGAAGCTCATCTCAACATTATGTGGTAGAGTTTGGTTACCTCTGTCCGTACAGTACTGAAGCTCATCTCAACATTATGTGGTAGAGTTTGGTTACCTCTGTCCGTACAGTACTGAAGCTTATCGCCTCAACTTTATATGGTTGAGTTTGGTTACTTCTAACCGTAGCCTCCGATAACCAAAGGTAAAAATTCCAGGAAATAAGACCACAACCGTCGCGTGTTCTCGCATTCCAATATTGTTGTATAAAAACAAATTCATTTTAAAAACACAACATGCTAAATCAAGGATATATTATGTAACAAGTTGAGTTTAACAATAAGGAATATCAATATTATGAATATTTGTCATCAATAAATAACCATAGACGCATAGAATTGAGTAAAATTGCAAAAAAGCGTGCGGTATTCTATCAAACATATACAAAAAAGGCCAATCCAATTTCTGCGATGTTTTTTGTTTACTAGGGTAACTTCCCTAGGTCCTACATCCGTCGCCTCTTACGACATCCCTTGTAGGTTGCAGTGGTACCGTTCTTTGCTTCACTTGCGGGCCCGGCACCACACGGGCGTGACACAATATGAAGTAAAACGTAGCCATGGCTTCTAATATGGCACATCTAACTGATTTTTGTGCGAAGCCTTGCTTTCCTGATAACAAGTGCCCTAGTCATTCTGACAAACATCTTTCCGACCTTAAAGGTACACTGGTGATAAAAGAAAGTTAAGTATTCACGGCGAATATAGTCAGAAGCGTCATATTAGGCGCCTGAACTCTGTATGGCGAAGAAACCAATAGAACGGTAATCTGGCTTTACGCAAAAATCAGTCAGAAGCGCCACACCAGGCGCCATGGCTACGTCTAAATTAATAGCGGCGAAAAAAAAAAAAAAAAATTAAATCGTCTTTTGTGGATGGTCCACATATATGTAGTTCATTAACTGTATTAGCTGAAATCGGATGCACATGTCCTAAACGTGTAGAAGTCTATGCGTTTAAGGACCTACCAAACCAATGTGCAACGTATACACGTTCTTGGCAAAGATCAAACATATCACAAAGAGTGATTAACATTGGTCGTAAAGAACGAAAGCAAAGAAGGAGGAGATTAACTGTAGATAATTTCTGATTTCTAGCATATCTTTGTTTGAATGTGAGAAACAAAAGATATCTGTCACTATATTACAATTGAAATCTGAGAGCAAACGAAGAATATGTAGACATTCTATGAACAGCTGCAGACAAGCTGGAGACTTCACTAGATATATAAGTAATTCTGGAGAAATTGTTGGCATTTAGAAGACAAGATTCCAATCTATGAAGTCGGTGAAGGAAAGCTTGTATGACGAGGAGCACTTATTCTTCTTTGAACGTTCCATATCGACCACTTGTTAACCACTCTGTGTGATTTGTATGTGATCTGAGCCTAAGAGCGATTGTACGCTGTGCCAGTTATGTGTCTACAAATAGGCCAGCACATCCGATTTCTGCGCTGCTTTTTATTTACTAGGTAGCATCCCTAGGGTCTACATAAGTCGCCTCTTACGACATGCATTGTTGGTTGCAGTGGTACTATTCTTTGCTTCCTTGCGGGCCCCGGCACCACACGGGTGGGCGGGGAGCACTGATAATAAAGAAAACCGCTACCTGCTCTTCTCGATTTTTGAAATGTCAATGTTTCTTTTACGTTCTCAACCTGGACACGGGGCACTGAGATCAGGGATCTCTAGAAAATTATCCCGTTGGATCCACGAGGGAGCGAGCCGAGTTCCTTATGAACGAGAGTCTAGCACCTAACCTCTACGCAACAGAGACCCCCAAATCACTCGTTTACACAGTCTTACGAAAATTCTCCAGTTTTCTCCAGACTTGATCTGATCCGGTTTGACCCCTTCAGTTCTGTACATCACCTGTACTTATCCACGACACCCACAGGGTACAAAGTAGATAATATAAGATACACCCACAGAGTACAAAGTAGATAATATAAGATACACCCACAGAGTACAAAGTAGATAATATAAGATACGGTAATTGAAATATAGCAGCAAATAAACTGATCATTATTTTTCAGCTGATAATTTCAATGTAGATTATTCACGATGAAATACTAGATCAACTCTTTATAAATATAAATGAAAGAAACATCATTTTAAAACAGTGTGTAGAAGCGAGTATCCTAGCTTCATTGTCGAACCCTGTGGTCACAAACCTCAGGGATTCAGACAAACAAGCTCAAACTGGATTGCACTATAGGTATATAATATCAGAGATTACATAACATGCTAATCAAAATAAACGAACATAATAACAAAGAAGAAATTTGTTTCCTGAAGATTAACCGTTTATTTTTGCAATTTTAGATTTGTTTTCCCTTTGAATATATGTACTCGTCTCACGTTGTTGTGCACCTAATCTAGAGTGGGAGGGATATGTGTACTCTGTCTCACGCTGTTGTGCACCTAATCTAGAGTGGGAGGGATATGTGTACTCTGTCTCACGCTGTTGTGCACCTAATCTAGAGTGGGAGGAATATGTGTACTCTGTCTCACGCTGTTGTGCACCTAATCTAGAGTGGGAGGGATATGTGTACTCGTCTCACGCTGTTGTGCACCTAATCTAGAGTGGGAGGGATATGTGTACTCGTCTCACGCTGTTGTGCACCTAATCTAGAGTGGGAGGGATATGTGTACTCGTCTCACGCTGTTGTGCACCTAATCTAGAGTGGGAGGGATATGTGTACTCGTCTCACGCTGTTGTGCACCTAATCTAGAGTGGGAGGGATATGTGTACTCTGTCTCACGCTGTTGTGCATCTAATCTAGAGTGGGAGGAATATGTGTACTCTGTCTCACGCTGTTGTGCACCTAATCTAGAGTGGGAGGGATATGTGTACTCGTCTCACGCTGTTGTGCACCTAATCTCTAGAGTGGGAGGGATATGTGTACTCGTCTCACGTTGTTGTGCACCTAATCTAGAGTGGGAGGGATATGTGTACTCGTCTCACGTTGTTGTGCACCTAATCTAGAGTGGGATGAATATGGGTTTTAGAAGAAAAAAAAAGTAATGGGGTACTACTCTGCTCGTCTTCATCAATGATTCAGTAGAACTTGAGAATTTGCTTGTCGTAGATCAGATGTTTAATCTGTTATAACATTAGACCGTACCATTTGAACTTTTAATACCACTACCTTGTGGAAGAGGCTCGCTCGGAGAGCTAACGGCTAGGGAAGTAAACCCTGATAACAAATCTCTATTACCTTGTGGGTCAGCACGGTTATGTAGAAAACTAGAGGAGTAACCTTGACCACAAATCCAGAGAGAGGGATCCCAAGGCAGTTGATGGTTTTGAAGGTATTATATTCCATTGTCTGGCATCCCCTGCTTGATTTCAAACGTATGAACTTTGTCTTTTCTTTAGATGAAGCAGTAGCTTAGAGAGGTGGTTGGTGCAAAATGAGCAAGGCACATTCCCCAAATCAGCTGCCCATGCTAGGCATAAATGGAGAGAGGACACTTCAGTCTTTAATTGACCGTCTGTAAAGACGAAATGGGCCATATACAATGCCGTGCAGTATTAACTATGTGGGTAGTTCTGAAGAGATATAATATACTTGAGATGTTGCTTTTCTCAGACTGAGATGGTGACGCATGCATGTCTGGGCGATTTTTATGGAGTAGCTGAGTTGCCCAAGCGTCAACTACCCACTCTCGATCTCGCTGATAGAATCCAGGAGTGCAAGCACGACATCGGGTGGTATTAGTTCGGTTGCAGGAGCTGCCGGTAGGACATCACTTGATGCCTGTCCGCCTTAGGGATATGAGGAGAAAGTGGTGATGGGTTGAGGATACCCTACGGAAGACACAGTCGAATGTCACTAGAAAAGCACTTGAGTGGAACCCTCAAGAAAAACTGAAAATAGGACGTCCTACACAGACCTGGAGACGAAGTCTTTTTAAAGGATTGAAGGGTGCTCGTATTTCCTTGGATACCATAAAGAAAACAGCCAGAGACCGGGAAAAGTCGCCAACAACCTTTCAATAGCCATGAACTCCAGGGGGAACGGAGAGGAATAAATCAAGTAAGTTAAGTCATGTATAGCTTTGAAGAGATCGAATGTACCTGGGATATTGCTCTGCAGCTCACTGATGTGCAGTATACATAGTGTGAATAGCTTTGAAGAGCATCTGATGTACCTGGGATATTGCTCTGCAGCTCACTGATGTGCAGTATACATAGTGTGAATAGCTTTGAAGAGATCGGATGTACCTGGGATATTGCTCTGCAGCTCACTGATGTGCAGTATACATAGTGTGAATAGCTTTGAAGAGATCGGATGTACCTGGGATATTGCTCTGCAGCTCACTGATATGCAGGATATATATATTGTGAGCCCGCCTGCCCAGCGTGTTTGTAGCGCGTTGGACGATGGGTGACAAGCCCCTTGTGAGTGCAATTCAATTCCGCGGGCTGGCAGAAAAGTCACAGGTTCTCCAGATTTACGGTATTCGTGGCACCGAACCGAAGGGTTACGATGTCCATGGCACCGAGCCGGAGAGCTGAAAGCTCAAGTGCCTCTGCATGCATCGAAAATATATATATATATATATGTGTGTGTGTGTGTGTTGTGAATAGCATTGAAGAGATTGAGATTCTGTGGATATTCTACCTTACCCCGGACAGAAGTCAGAACTTGATGTGCTCTATCACTTAAGGACGAGTGAGTAATATTCTGCACTGCTCGCTGATTTGTTATTGGTTACTGAATTGACATGACAGCACTCCGGGCAGACCCATAGGTGCTCAATCTCCTCCAACAGATATCGAAGCATATGCATACTAATGGTTCATGTGGCTCCACTTCGATTAGTCAGTACTTAATTAGACCATCATAATTACACTTCGATACAAAACAATGTGTGATCCGATCTATTTCTTACACATGAAGATCTCAGCTGCAGTGCACGAACCCCGTAGCACCGCAGAGGGTTCCTAATGTAAATTTATGAGCCCGTCTGCCCAGCGTGTTCGTAGCACGTTAGACTACGGGTGACTATCCCTCTGTGTGTGCGGGTTCAATTCCGCAAGATGGCAGAAAAAGCCACAGATTCTCCAGATTTACGGTGTTCGTGGCACCGAACCGAAGGGTTACGATGTCCATGGCACCGAGCCGAAGAGCTGAAAAAGCGCAAGTGCTTCTGGATCGGAAAAAAAAGGTAAATTATGAAGACGATGAAAATATTGTGAAGGAGCTTGAAATTTGTATCTTTCTAATGAATTTTGTCTGGACATCAACTTTCAATCCTGCTCTTCTAGATGTTGACCTGCCAAATATTGTCTCGATTTTAACGTGCTCAAATTGAATACTTTTATCGTCAGTCTCCGATAGGACTAGGAACTCGATCTCACCTACACCGAGAACAGGAATCTCTAGAAAAATATCCCGATGGCTCCACGAGGGAGCAAACCGAGTAACTTTGGAACGCTAGGCGAGCACCTACACTCTACGCCACAAAGACCTCAAAGCCGTATTAAAGATGATAGGCCTTATTTATAACAAAGAAATTGCTTTGTCAAAGAAACTAGAATGACAAACCTGACATTGTGTCACAAACTATGTCATCATTATTTACCTTTATAAACTCTGAAATGAAAAACTAATATGACAAAGCCACATCAAAGCAATGGAAAATTGGAGGCATAAGAGAGAGAAAGAGAGAGAGAAAGAGAGAGAAAGAGAGAGAAAGAGAGAGAAAGAGAAGGGTACAGGAAAGCTGGTACTTAAATATCAAGGAAAAGAAAACTAAACGTTTAAGTCCTGCTAATCCCGAAGACGAAACTATTCAACTCTAGCCTCCAAGCATGGACACAATGAGAGGCGTATCTTCATTTTCCTGTGACCAGCAAGCAGACAGTTTAGCGGGGAAGTAATATATCCGCTGTACTGTTTAGTAACGTACTGGGTGGGTATATAACAAGTCTTGCAAATTCATCAAGATGGAATTTGTATAACTTCCATTGTCCTGTAAATTTATCTGCTTGTCCTCGTGTACAGGTATCGAATGATGGAATTTCTTCATCTTCTTCTTTGTGTTCGCCTGCTATGAATTCAGGCGTTAGTATAGTATGACGCTTCTGACATGAGATCTGCTTACCATTTGACTGGTGTCCCTCGCCATTCAGACCGGCATTCGCCGTCTTCAGATGTGCTTGAAGATTAGGCCCTACAAGTGTGATCGTTATAGGAAATCTGTGGTTCAAACCACTTACCTTGAGTCCTCGTACCCTGGGTACCTTTGCGGCCAGTGTTAATTAGTGAAGTGCAACTTCTCTATCAGATTTTCTGTCTTTTTCTGCCTGTGGTGAGGTCGTTCCGTATGCATCCTATGATAAGCACTCCTTAATGATCTTTATAATGCCGTATATTTGGGTTTGGATCTACGCCAAAGAGCATTGTATACTTTGCAATCTTTCTGACTGGGTGAAGTCGCTCCTGACGGAATTTATAGAAGACTAACAGAAAAATATTTTGTTTCCTTGTTTACTGTTTTGTTCCATAGATTCAATTCAAGTCAATTCAATTCAAGTGCCATGCCTGCCGGCGTAGGCGATCATGTCTCTCTACAACTCTCTCTGATTGGTGCATGTAATCAGTTCTGACGTCGATCTTGTGTGAACCATGATGTCAGGCCATCCAGCATCTTCTCCCTTTGTCTTCCGCGATCTCTCCTTCCCTGAAATTACCTGTTGTTACCAAATGTTCTAAACCTTCTCTTTCCATTATATGCCCGAAGAACCTTGATTGTCGGATTCTTAATCTTTTGATAAGGTTTCTTTGTTTGCAAACATTTGTTTTCTTCGCTGTCCATGGAATTTTCAGCATTCTTCTGTAAAACCACATCTCTGTGGCTCCAATGATCGTATTGATTTTTTTTTATTGTCCATGATTCGCTGCCATACAGAAGTATTGGATCAATATAGAAACAAGAGCAAGAAAGTGTTCTGTACTTAACAAAATCATCAGAAACAACATCCGGCTTCTTATCCTTTAACTTGTCTCATTAACTTGTCTCATTCAAATACAGTTTCTCTAATTATTTTTCTATCATCATTCATGATTGTACTTAATGCTTTTAAAAATAAAAAACACATTGTTTTCATTAGGATCGCTAATGTCGTAGCTGGTAACACAATGCAGGTCACTACTGGTGCTAGACATGGATGCCTGCTGTCCTCCCTCCTCTTCCTGGTGCTTCTTGATTGGGTTACACGCACAACATTCGTAGCAGGCGAATGAACGAAAATGAAATGGTTTATCCCAGTTATTGTAGTGTTACTTGTAAATTACATTTCATTAAATCAAGTGCCGTATGCCTACCGGCGTAGGCGATCATGTCTCTTCACATTTCTCTATCCGTGGTGCAAAGTAATTATGGCTGCTAGTAATTGGTGCCGTCTGTGGCTTAGGGGATAGTGACTCGGTCTATTAACCTCGACGTTCTAAGTTCGAATCACGCTGCGGACAATTTAGTTGCAAATTGTTTCGCGTGGATTTTTACAAAACAGGACGATGGCTCCACCCGTTCAGAAAACGATGGCAAACTACTGAATGTAATAATGTCTACAAAAATCACAAACAGCGTTAAAAGCTAGGGTTGATTCGCAAAGTCCTGTAAAGGATATGCAATTAAAAAAAACAGTAATGGAGCAGGTCATCAAAAATAACAAAAAACCTTAAAAACCCATGAACGTTTAAGAGCTAGGCCCATACCTCAGTCGCTTCTTACGACATGCCTCGTAGGTCACAGTGTTATTATTCTTTTGCCCCCCTCCTCCTTGAGGGTCCCTGCAACACAAATGTGAAATGTTACTCCAATACAGTGGATACTTGCAAAAGGCGATCCACGCAAAGAGTGGAACTCGGAGATAACAGAAGCAACGAAAAACAATGTTAATGAAGAGCACACAAAAGCCCGTTCTAGAAATCTCTTCTTATCCTAACGCTGTGAAGCAAAAAACAGAATTGAAGAAAAGAAAGAAAGAAGCAACATGTTCTCTCAGTTTTCTTTCTCCGTCCCTCAGACTGAATTAAGGAACTGACCGACTTCTCTTGCGTCTTACATTCGAGACATCTATCAGTTTGTGTGCATCTCATCAATCATCAGAACGGAACTGACAATCCGTCACGAACATCAGTTGTTACGACAACGAAAATAACAAAGATAAATGATGATACATCTCATGGAGAAGTGAAGCCCTCCATGCGGTTTCTCATTTGCTTACAGATCATGTCATTCTACCTCTCTTAATGATGCCTGTCAACTTCGCTTCGCTGACAATGTATACGATAGACAAGCAAAATGAAGTTTAGGAAGCAGGTTGTTATTTCTTTACAGAATGTTGGGTATACATTTTCTGCATGGTAGAATTTCTCTCTATTGTATAAATAGATTGATTGATTGATTGATTGATATGGCTTTCATCATTGCACTTCGGTGAGCAACCATGTGTAATCCGATCGCTCTTACACAGGAAGATCTCAGCGGAAGTGTACGAGTTCCGTAGCACCGGCGAAGGTCCCCTGTACAATTTAGAAGATGGTAAAAATATTTTGAATGAATTTAATTCTTATTTCTATGGAATTTTGTCCGGACAACGACGATCCATTTTATTTTTTTACCAATTTATTTTTGTGCTTCGATGTTTGTAAAGAATGTTGCTAGATAAACGACTTGTGCTGTTTGCTCTTCAAAGATTTTGACCTGTCAAGGGTTCTCATTTACGTGCTCAACTTGAACACCGGACTTATGTTTTATCGTCCGTCTCCGATAGCACTAAGATATGAATGAAAAATCCTAACCTGACAGCTTCGCGGCGACTGCACTAGCCAAGCGATCATTAAATTCTTCATGCTTACGTCCCAAATGTCCTAGACCGCCCTAAAAAGCGGTACTACGGACAGTAACGACAGTTACGATAGAACTAGAAACTAGGTCATTGAGGTCAGGGATCTCTGAAACAATATAACGATTGCTCCGCGAGGGACAGAAGCGAGTGCCTTTAGAACGGGAGACGAGCACCGAGCCTCTACTCTACAGACACCAACTGTATTAATAGATGAGGATTTTCAATAGATAAGACTCTCGTATAGTGCCGGAGCTAATAGATAAGTCGCTCGTGTGGTGCCGGAGCCTAATAGATAAGTCTCCCGTATAGTGCCGGAGCTTAATAGATAAGTCTCCCGTATAGTGCCAGAGTCTAATAGATAAGTCTCCCGTATAGTGCCGGAGCCTAATAGATAAGTCTCCCGTATAGTGCCGGAGCCTAATAGATAAGTCTCCCGTATAGTGCCGGATTGACAGTATTGATAAGGAAACCCTTTGGAAATTAATGAGGCATTATGGAATCCCACAGAAAATTATTAACCTAATAAAAGCAACATATACAGATATGAAATGTAGAGTTCTTCATGAAGGTAAACTAACAGATACTTTCGGAATAGAAACAGGAGTGCGTCAGGGATGTCTTCTATCACCTTTGTTGTTCTTACTGACAATAGACTGGATTATGAAGACCACAGTAACTAACACCAGAAATGGAATCCAATGGACTCTGACAGAGCAACTAGATGATCTGGACTTCGCTGATGATATAGCCCTTCTGTCACATACACGAAATCAGATGCAGGATAAGCTAAACACATTGAATCAAAGGTCCCAGCAACTAGGGCTGAACATTCATAAGGGAAAGACAAAGATATTGAGAATTAACCAAGCAAACGACAACTCGATCTCCCTGGGGAAATCCCACTTCAAGAGGTAGAATCATACACATATTTGGGCAGCAACGTAGACAAAGAGGGTGGAACAGATAGAGATGTTAAAATAAGAATACAGAAGGCAAGAGGAGCTTTCATTGCACTGGGAAACATTTGGAAGTCCAAAGAAATCAAATCTAGAACAAAAATTCGGATATTTAACTCTAATGTTAAAGCAGTTCTACTGTATGGGTCAGAAACATGGAGAACAACTAAAACAATAGCGCATAAATTGCAAACATTCATCAACTGGTGTCTGCGCAGAATAGAGGGAATAAGATGGTATGATAGGGTCACAAATGAGGAACTTATGGAGAGAACAAGACAGATTCCAGTGAACGAACAGGTTAAAAAAGACGCTGGCGCTGGATAGGACACACTTTGCGAAAACTGGAGGGGAATATAACAAGAAGGGTCCTTGCCTGGAACTCGCAGGGACAGCGAAAGAAGGGGAGGCCGAGAAATACATGGAGACGAGATTTGGAGGCGGAGATCAACAATATAAAGAAGAGCTGGAGGGAGCTACAGGAGATAGCTAGAGATAGGAAGACTTGGCATGAGTTGGTTGAGGGCCTATGCCCCAACCCGGGGTAAAAGGCAAAGAGAGAGAGAGAGAGATAGTGCCGGAGCTTAATAGATACGGAGCCTAATAGATAAGTCTCCCGTATAATGCCGGAGCTTAATAGATAAGTCTCCCGTATAGTGTCGGAGCCTAATAGATAAGTCTCCCGTATAGTGCGGAGCTTAATAGATAAGTCTCCCGTATAGTGCCGGAGTCTAATAGATAAGTCTCCCGTATAGTGCCGGAGCCTAATAGACAAGTCTCCCGTATAGTGCGGAGCTTAATAGATAGTCTCCCGTATAGTGCCGGGGCTTAATAGATAAGTATCCCGTATAGTGCCGGAGTCTAATAGATAAGTCTCCCGTATAGTGCCGGAGTCTAATAGATAAGTCGTTCGTGTGGAGCCGGTTTATAAAATATGATCCTCTGAATTATATAGTTTAAAAACTATACGAATTTTCAATTCCGATTAATATTGCATTACTAATTACCAAGTGCAAGAATTAAAATACTTAGCAAGCATATTCACACAAGATGGAAGACTAGACAGAGAGATAGAGTCTATAGTGGAAAAAGCAGATGTTGTAACATACCAGCTAGCGCCAATGTTAATTAAGGCACCCAAAAATCTCACTGACAGCTAAACAGCATTTGCATACCTACATTGTGGTACCAGAACCAAACTTAGACAATGAGCAAAGCACAGTCGAAAAAAAAATAATAACATATGAAATGCGATGCCTACAAAAAATTACCAACAACACCAGAAAAGACGGGAGTCACCAGCAGCAACATAAGAAAGAAAGTTGGCACAAAACCTTGCTCGAATTACGTTGAAAAATGAAGAATTACGGAATTCGGCAATTTAATAAAACTCCAAGGAATACAGTCTTTTACAACAGAACATTAGGAAAGAAGGCGAGAGGAAGACCACAAAAAGATGGTTAGATAGTATAGCAGAATCCTGTCAAGGAAAAAAATACCAATCTAAAACAATTTTTTTCTTTTTTTTCGTCCGCTTTCAACTCAGACGAAGTTTCATCTCTGAAACTGATTTTTGCGTGAAAATCCGTTTTTCCAATTTCTTACAATGGCAGCAGCGTGCACATTGTAAATTACTTTACACTGGCAGCCGTGTGCTCAATGTACTCGTAATTAGTATTCCCTCGCCATACAGGCAGATTTTCTCCGACTTCAGAGGTACTCACGTTATCGTCCTGGGTAAGACCAGGGGACTCGAACAAATGCCGGACAGTAGGTTTGAACCCGAGCTATGAGGCGTCTCACAGCTAGCAGGCCGAGCTACTATCAACTACTCTAGGCAGTCCCCCTTTGTGTTCTGTAATATGTCTAGACATTGGTCTAAATTTGTATGTGCATGTTTTACATGCAACAGTGTCAGCTCCTGTGATGCCGGACCTGCAAGAATAGTAACACTGCGACCTACAAGGCATGTCGTAAGAGGAGACTTATGTAGGACCTAGGGAAGCTACCCTAATAAATCTTCTTCTTCTTCTTTGCGTTCGTTCTTTACGATCAATTTTAATGACTCTGTGATATGTTTGATCTTTGCCAAGAACGTGTATACGTTGCACATTGGTTTGGTAGGCCCCTAAATGCATAGACTTCTATACGTTTAGGACATGTGCATCCGATTTCAGCCAAACCTCCTTAGTAGCCTCTTACGACATGCGTGGTAGGTAACAGTGGTTCTATTCTTTACACCCCAAATTTGGGCGCCGGTAACCACTCGGGCGCCCTAATAAATAAAAAACATTGCAGAAATCGAATGTTCTGGCCTACTTGTAGGCGCAAAACTGGCACAACGTAAATAACTATTAGGCTCAGATCACATACAAATCACACAGACTGGTTAATGCGTAGTCGATATGGAATGTTCGAAGAAGCTATAGGGCTTACATTGGGGCGTAAAGTACTCACGTTTTCAGCGCACACCAGACAGAAAGTCATTTTACCAGGGTTTCCCCAAATGGTTCATATACCAAGAGCATTGCGCAAAGCACGATCTCCTTAGCTCGGGTAACAATCCTAGGATCTCATGACAAAATTAAACAAGAGTCTCAACCCGGAATCGAATCCACAACCTTTAGTACGACAGACAAACGAGTTAACAACTTCGCCATTCAGATCCCAGACAAATAACAAAGAGTGGTTAACCCTTTGAGACTTGTAAGCCGATATACAGGTTTAGGCATTTTTTAGAATGTCACTAAGCCGATATATCGGCTTTTGTGTGTCCGATGAAATAAACGAATGTTTCTTCATACCCAGGTTTCTGAATTAGGTATACAATATGTCACACTTTAAAGAAATTATACTTGAGTTATTAAGGTTTAACTACTAAACATTGAATGTTACATTTGCATAACAAAATAGTTGCGGTCATGAGTCGAAATAATTTAAAGAGTGAATGGATTCTTCTTCTTCTTCGAACGCTCCATATCGACCATTTGTCATCCACTCTGCGTGATTTGTATGTGATCAGAGCCTAAGAGCGATTTACTTTGTGCCAGTTATGCACCCACAAGTAGACCAGCACATACGATTTCTACGCTGCTTTTTAATTACTAGGTAGCATCCTAAGGCATACATTAGTCGCCTCTTACGACTAGCATTGTAGGTTGCAGTGATATTATTCTTTGCTTCCCTTGCGTGTCCCAGCACCACACGGGCGCTGTGAAAGGATTAATTTGTTGGATAAAAACTAACATAAACAAACAAACACATCTAAACATCATTGCAATAAGGAAAAAACAGAATATCATCACTTACCTGAGAATTAAACATCTTTATAAGCAGGACATTAGTAACGATATTTTGTAAACAATGTGTAACGCATACTCCTTTCTGTGTAACATCGGAATACAGCTAAGAAACGATAGCAATCTCGTGTAGTATTTGAAAACTATCCGTGTTTACGTCCATCTAAGTTGAATTTGTAACATTATTTGGAAGAGTCCTGGTAATCACAAGATTAAAATAAAGGTCTTGTGATATATGTGACAGGTTTTATGTAGTTCATGTTCCCACGTTTCGGCTCATTAATTCTCACCTGGAATTAAGGTGTCACAGGTGGAAGACTACGTCTACCTGATGTCCTATCGTAACATCTACAAATATAATAGTATACGTTTTGGTGACTAATACAAAAGGTTATCACTTTAATGACGAACGCAAATGTTGTCAGTAGTTTAGTGTTGAATACATTAATATCCTTTAATAAATGTTTAACAAATAATACATTCAATAATGTCTTATAGTATAAGAATGTGGGCGTCTGTAGCTTGAGTGGTAGCGAGCTCGATCACAACCCAAGCATATCTGGCTCAAACTCCGACGTTGCCATTTTGGAAGAAAATTCGTTTTTTTTTAAAATTTTACGACCGTTAAAAATAGACTTCATCGTTCAGAAATCGATGGCAAACTACTGAACGTATATGTGGTGCTTAGAAAATTGATGGCTCGTTTACTGTGGTTGATGACGACGTCCTGTAAAGGATAAGCCGCAATTTTAATTTCAATATAAGAATCTCAGCGCCAAACATGGACAATGAGCAAAGCATAGTCGCCAAAAAATTTAATGTGAAATGATATGCCTACAAAAAGTTACCAACAACACCAGAATATACAGTCAACAACATCAGCATAAGAAAGAAATTTGGGACAGAATTTACGTTGAAAAATAATTAATAAAATAGTTCGGTCACTTTAGAATGCATCCAAACACCACAGTATACAGTCTTCTACAACAGAACATCAGTAAAGAAGGCAAGAGGAAAACAACGGAAAAGATGGCATAGCAGAATCCTGTCAAAAAAGGCAAAAATAAATATAACCTTAGCCAATAAAGCAATGCAAGACAAAAGTAGGAAACCACGACGCTGTGCAACAACCCGGTAATAGTATGACACCTAAGGAAAAGAGTGAAGAATGCAAGACTATTACGCAAGTATTTAATACTCTGGACGCTGACATCAAATGATAGAAGAAACTAGTCACAACAGAGATGAAGTGTCTACGTAGAATGCTGGGTGTAACAAGAAGAGTCCGGTTTAGAAATGAAGACATTAGGAAAAAAGTGAGTACAACATCACTAACATCAGTACTGAACTTCATCAAGAAACAAGAAATTTAGTGATTTGGCCACATAAGCAGATTACCAAAAGGCAGTGCTCCACAAAGCGTAATGAATGTTACTCCGATACAATGGATACAAAGCAAAAGGCAGGCCACGCAAAAGGTGGACCTCAGAGATAACAGAGTCGACGAAAGACACTTTATGAAGAGCACACAAAGGCTCGTTCCAGACATCTCTTTGTACCCTGAAGCTGTGAGGCAAATCAGAACTGAAGAAAAGAAAGAAAGACAAGACACATAGAGAAGCTCGCTCTATGTGTCTCCTTTTTCGACCTGATGCTGAAAGACAAAACAGGAATAGAGAAAAGATAGATTTAATACTCCAAGAATATCAATCACATTAATATCTATTTATACAATATTAACTTTCAAGTCTTGTACTAAGTTACTTGAGCACCTTGAAGTGCATATCTCAGAGATATCCGTTACTAATAATTAATATTAACACACCTACAACTACTAACATAACACTAACACTACATTATTAAATCATAAACTACTTTATAATTACCGTTCAACAGCGAACTTCCTTCCAATAAATATTCCGGTTTAAAGAAAACGGGTTTTGGACACGAGTTTTTCAGACCTCGTTTCGTTCTCAGTTAATCCAAACCTGTGGTAGCTATGGCATGTTTCGTACGACTAGCCGAGAGAGAAGTTCAACGCTACGCTGTGAGATACACTACAGTTGTCAGTGAATAGACTGCGACTGCTGAGGCCCCCCTCTCATTCGCTTTCACTCAAGTAATTTCTTTCTATATCTGCCCTATTCCACGAGCACGTGTTTCTTTAACTTGTATTGAATATTGTTCGTTCAAGCAATGCAAATTGCCACCTAATTCCATTCGGTTGAATTACTCTTGTATTTTTACGGTACATTTTCTTAGCATGCTCTACCTTGTTAAGCTTATATTAGAAACGTTTTGAGACAAGTTTTATATTCTGAGAATAAATCTGCGGTACTTTATTTTCTTGTTGTAGCATGGGCGTAGACAGAAATTGTTCCTCGTCTTCTTCTTCTACTTCGAACGCTCCATATCGATCACTTGTTAATCACTCTGTGTGATTTTATATGATCTTAGCCTAAGAGCGATTGTATGTTGTGCCAGTTATGCGTCAACAAGTAGGCCAGAACATCCATTTCTGCTACGCTTTTTATTTACTAGGTAGCTTCCTATGTCCCTACCTCAGTCGCATCTTACAACATTCCTTGTAGGTCGCAGTGTCAATATTCTTTGCTACAATTAAGAAGCTAATTTTTTCCCTTCTGGTGTATCCTTCGCTTGATAAAGGCCTTTTGGTCGAAAAGTAGCTGTGTCGCTTATTATTTTTGTACTTTCTAAAGTTACAGTATTTTGTTTTTACGTGTTTCGTCAATTTTACTGCAGTCTTCTCTTATATAGATCTTCTACTTTGCGTTCGTTCTTTACGACCAATTTTAATCTCTTTATGATATATTTGATCTTTGTCAAGAACGTCTATACGTTGTACATTAGTTTAGTAGGCCCCTAAACACATAGACTTCTACACATTTAGGACACATGCATTCGATTTCAGCCAAACCTCTTTAGTCGCCTCTTACAACATACGTGGCAGGTAACAGTGGTTCTATTCTTTACACCTCATATTTGGGCCCCGGTAACAACTCTCGGGCATCTTATATAGATTATAGAGCAATATTGATACAGCCAGCTTCATGTTTCAAAGATAAAGGGGTTTTAAAGCTGAAGGATTGGCTTCATTTCGCGGGTTTTATCCCGTATGACTCGATCCCTCTCCACAGAAATGACAAGCCACATGCCGAGAGTATTGCACAAAGCATGAACTCCATAGATCCGGCAACAATCCTACCGGTCTATAGAACAAAATGCGCTCGTGAACAGAACGGTGCAGTGTGGAATCGAACCTTCGACTCGCAAGACAAGGGATTAAATAACTACAATGTAATCGTCTCACATTTCTTCATGGACAGGTTCACTACATCTGACCAAAAGAAATATTTCATCTGCTACAGTTTGACCAACAAGAAGCCCAGACACAACCAACTCTAATATTGGGCAGCATAACTGACCGGGAAACACCTGTCCTAATTTCAGTTGGAGATGGGGAGGGGTCTGGAATGTATATATGTTTGATAGAACACTGTAAGCTTTTTGCAATTTTACTCAATTCTGTGAGTCTATGGTTATTTATTGGTGAAATATTTTCGTAATATTGATATTCCTTATTGTTAAACTGAACTTGCTGCATAATATAACTTCGATTTAGCATTTTGTGTTGATTTTAAAATAAATTCGTATATAAACAACAATACTGGAAAACGAGGTCACGTGACAAGTTGGGGTTGTATTTCCTAGAATTTTTACCTGTTCGCCGGCCGTATGAGTTTATAGTTGGCTGTGGCTCAGAGAAGCCCCCAACACCCTCACCTACCAAATCTAGTGAAAAAAGAAATGTCAATATTCGAATTGTCTGCATCAAAAGTCAGATGTTGAACTGTCTCCTTCTATGCAGAGCCAACTATAAACTACTATAGCTATAGCCTGGCTGTGTTCTATGCCACACATTTTGTTTAAAGATGACAGCTTAGCACGCGGAACCTGTCATTTCGTCCTTGCCTTAGCCATATGGGCATGCCTGAAACACAATAAGGAACTTCAAAAATCGGCAATAAAATCATCCCTGACCAAGGAAGAGAAGAATGGACACAAGGCGTTGAAAAGAAGAGATTTCCAGGTAGCTTGAAAATGAACTAACCAATCTATCGATAGAAATAAATTTGTTGACTGTGGTCTGTGGGTGTTGGTTGAAAGAGCTCATGACCGTGTAGAGCCTGCACAGATGACAATTATTTCCTGAGTCCATTATTTTTCGATCCAGGAGAGAACGTTGTTTTGTGCCCTAGCTGCAGGAGATTGACATAGGGAAGGTATTCATGCTTCCATTTGGAAAGGGATTGGGGAATGGAGGGGAGGTGCAACGAAGCAGTTGAGTTATTTTTTGAAAGACCGCTGAAATCTGCATTTAATTATAGTAAGAGCAAATATAAAGTGGTTTTTGATAATACAAGGACAGTTGAAATCTAAGTTGAGTTATAGTTAGAGTAATATATTTTTCTTCTTCTTCAAGCACTCCATATCGAACACATTTAACCACTCTGTGTGATTTGAGCCTTCTTCTTCTTTGCGTTCGTTCTTTACGACCAATTTTAATCACTCTTTGTGATATGTTTGATCTTTGCCAAGAACGTGTATACGTTGCACATTGGTTTGGTAGGTCCCTAAATGCATAGACTTCTATACGTTTAGGACATGTGCATCCGATTTCAGCCAAACCTCCTTAGGCGCCTCTTACGACATGCGTGGCAGGTAACAGTGGTGCTATTCTTTACACCCCAAATTTGGGCCCCGGTAACCACTCGGGCGTGATCTGAGCCTAAGAGCGATTGTACGTTGTGCCAGTTAAGCGTCTACAAGTAGGCCAGCACATCCGATTTGTGCAATGCTTTTTATTTACTAGGTAGCTTCCCTAGGTCCTACATCAGTCGTCTCTTACGATATGCCTTGTAGTTTGCAGTGGTACTATTCTTTGCTTCACTAGCGGCCCTGGCACCACATGGATGGTTAGAGCAAACATAAAGTGGTATTTGAAATTGCAGGTGCACCATTGAGTTGTGGTTAGAGCAAACATAAAGTGGTTTTTTTTTATTAACGACTTCTTTGTTTAGTGATATTTTGCTTATGGGTTATATTGATTAAAGTACCTCCCGTGTGGTGCCGGGTCCCGCAAGAGAAACAAAGAATAGTACCACTGCGACCTACAAGGTATATCGTAAGAGGCGACTGATGCAGAACTAGGAAGCTCCCCTAGTAAATAAAAATCGTTGCATAAATCGGATGTGCGAGCCTACGTATAGGTCACAACGTACAATCACTCTTAGGCTCAGATCTCATACAAATCACACAGAGTGGTTAGCAAGTGGTCGATATGGAGTATTCAAAGAAGAAGATTAAAGTATTGATTGATTGATTAATAGGACCATCATCATTTCATTTCGGTGAGTAATACTGTGTGCTCAGATCTCTTTCTTGCACAGGAATATTTCAGCGGCAGTGCATGAACTCCACAGTAGTGGTGAGAACATACGATGAAATTTAGAAGATGGTAAAAATGTTTGGTAAGAATTTAACTATTTAATCTTTCTAATGTGTTTTGCCAGGCGGGCGTTATTCCAGCCTGCCCTTCTCAACTTTGAACTGCCAATGGTTCTTTTACATGCTTAACTTGAAGTATATTATTTCTCTTTGCATCAGTGATCTCAAAAAGATGGTACATGATTAATTTGTAATTGCTATTGGAGAGTGGGAAGGGAGAGAACAGACTACCGGTTAACAGTAGCTAGCATTAATTTAGTGTTTGTACATGTAACAAACAGAGCGTCGGGTCGAATGGATTAGAGCGCGGCTCCCATGCGGGAGACCCGTGTTTAATTCACGGTAAGGCCAAGATTTTTTTCTGTTGCGGACATAAATGAAAAACCTTAACTTGAACAGCTTGGTGGCGACTGCACTAGCCATGCGACCATTAACTTGATCAGGAACGAGAGTCGAGCACCTAAACTCTACACCACAAAGACCTCCTCCAATTGGGAAAATATGGCTAAGAACAAAGTTGAATTGAAGCAATCTGCACAAATAAACCACAAATAAAACTACACGGACCTCTGTGCGAGCTACAAAAGACTGACGTTTATACAAGAGACAACATTGAATATATAGACAATATTTCAAGCGAACGAAAGGAAGGAGAACATTGAATATATAAACAATATTTCAAGCGAACGAAAGGAAGAACGGATACATGAGACAACATTGAATGTATAGACAATATTTCAAGCGAACGAAAGGAAGGAACCCCAAATGCTCGGAAAGCTAAAGACGAAGTAAGATTCTATTGATTATTTGTCTGTTTATTTTTCTGGAAAAAATTGTTTCAAAAGCCAACAAAATCATAAACATAAAAGTTAACGTTAAGAAAGAAAACGATCAGGAATAAAGATATAAAAAAGGTAGACCGGCTTGATTTAATTAGTTTCAGAAACGATGAAAGGAAACCACAGAGATATGAACATAGAAATATCCGCAGGAAGCCAACCAAGACCTTCCCTGCCAGTCTTCATCTTCAATCACGGCAGATTCCAATAGACGATTAAAGCCGGCCACTCTGTCAGCTCAACCAAACAAGTGGCTGGAGTCTGAAACAGGTCTTTAGCGCTGTCTAGACCCTATTGTCCTGTTTCCTGGGCCTTCAGGCGGTGAGAAAATGGCAACGAACATGTTTCGGTCAAGGGCACATTCTTCACTTGTTAGAATCGTGTAGAGCATTTTACTTGATGAGAATGTCTGGAAGATTTCATATAAGTTGATGTTTACAATTTGTTTAGAAGAACATTCACTTTCATATATCATTATCAGGTGCCGTGCCGGCTGGTGTAGGAGATTTTTTTTTTTTTTATTGGTGTGGATCCAGAAGCACTTCAGCTGGAAGCTCTTCGGCTCGGTGTCATGGACATCGTAACCCTTCGGTTCGGTGCCACGAACACCGTAAAATCTGGGAATCTGTGGCTTTTCTGCCAGTCCACGGAGTTGAACCCGCACTCACAGAGGACTTGTCACCCGTAGTCCAGCGCGCTACGAACACGCTGAGCAGACGGGTGTAGGCGATGATGTATCTCTACCTATTTTTCTTCTTCTTCGAGCGCTCCATATAGACCACATGTTAACCACTCTGTGTGATTTGTATGTGATCTGTGCCTAAGAGCGATTATACTTTGTGTCTGTTATGTGCATACAAGTAGGCCAGCATACAGAGGCGCCCGCAGAAAATTTTCTAGGGAGGGGGCAAAATATTTTTAGTAATGTTTTAATGTAGTTTTAATTTACTGTAGCGTATTTATATGATGAACGAACGGACAGGACACTGTAGTAATGAAGGGCATACTGTAGCAACACCATTTTTATTAACACACTATATGTATATAACCCATGCCAGCATATCCGATTTCTGTAATGCTTTTATTTACTAGGTAGCTTCCTAGGCCCTACCATCAGTCGTCTCTTAGACATACCTTGTAGGTCGCAGTGGTACTATTCTTTGCTTCCGTGTGAGCCCGAAACCACAAGGGCGATATAGGATATCTACAAATCTCTGTACCCGGTTTTTTGCATCATCTCAGATGTTGACGGTCTTCCGTGCTTTGAAGTCAGGTTGTCTTTCTCTTCTCTCTAGTATTTTTTCTCTCTGTCTTGTCTATCTTTGATTTTACCGGCTGTCACAACGTATTATAAACCTTCCCTTCTCATCACATGTCCGAAAAATGATGACTGCCTCTTTCTTATATCGACAATACGTCTTCTCTGTTTCTTGACTTCATTCAACATCTACGCATTATTCATGGTAGCAGTCCAATGGATTCTCATCATTCTTCTGTAAGACGACATCTCTGTGTTTTTAAACTTTAATATGTCCGCCTGCCCAGCGTGTTCGTAGCGCGTTGGCTGACGAGTGACAAGCCCCCTGTTAGTGCGGTTCAGTTCCGTGGGCTGGCAGAAAAGCCACAGGTTCTTCAGATTTGCGTGTTCGTGGCACCGAATCGAAGGGTTACAATGTCCATGGCACCCAGCCGAAGAGCTGAAAGCTCAAGTGCTTCTGGATTGAAAAACCCAAAACTTTAATATAAAGTTTTTATATTCCATAAAATATAACTCGTATTTTAGATTTACAGTAACGGGCCTTTTTTTATAGATATTTTAGTTGTCTACTTTCTTCCTTCCTTTCTTCCAGTGCTCATTTAACGTTGTCTATTATTTGTTTGTTTGTTTAGTAGGGGATTAAAGCCTCTTTAAGCCGAGGCACACTCCTTTCAAACTAAGGCGAACCTTTTATTGTTTATATCAGAGCGTGTAGGCCAACAAACATGAAAAATAACTCCTTTCGGAGAATCCGAGAGTTTGTTGTCTATTATATAAACTTCACTGTCTTTTATAGCTCCCAATAGTGTGTATTCTGACCTGGTCCCTGGTATAAAATACGAGTCGTCTCCGCCCCTGTCATATAATAGTGACTACATAATTGACACAACCACAAGAATGAACCAATAGAACGCACGTTGCCATCGCGTGCTGCTCAGTATAAAGACATGTTGAGGCACAATATAGACAGGTCACAATAGCAGCTCATCGCAAGGCATGATGACAACAGTCTCAGACGTGTGTTGTTGCATCTCTCTGTTATGTATGGAGGTGAGTCTAGTCCAATCCCTGAACGCATTCCTCTATCATTAGTCATGACCAGTGTTGGACATATGGGTGTTGTGTGTTCTGTCATTCTGCCTCAAAAATACGACGATTATCAGCTATACGAATTCTTCTTGTATTTTACAATCTTGTACAGGGTGTTCAAGATAAAAGCAGCCCCATTGACAAATCAAAAGTTGTCAGACACATATTGTTTTTTGTATATTTACTATTTAAACCGGTTCTGACTAGCTCATCATTCCGTCACATTTGTTCATCGCCCCTTCCTGCACCATAATTACACACCATCACAAAATTAATAACTCACTAGACCTAAACTACGTCATAATTAAACCAAACATATGCCAGATTGTCTCCCTTGATGGGGCTGCTTTTATCTTGAACACCCTGTACAATGGTTATCCAACAGAGTGTCTATATCGAAGAATTTTAGAGAACATTTAAGAGTGTCTTTAAATATTTGTTTTTTCTGTCCACCAACCGTTTGTTTGCCAACCGCCCTTCCCTATCTATCTCGTTATATATTAGCTGATTTGGGATACGCTTATCATTCATCTCCGCATGATCACCGCCGTCATCATGGCATACGTCATAATAAGGACAAATGCTCAATATCTGAACGGTACTGTCAATATATCCAATCAGACAGACGCACGTACCTCTGAAATCGGAGAAGGTAGACCTGTATGGCGGGGGACACTGATAAAAAGGAAAGCAGGTTTTCACGCAACAATCAGTCAGAAGCGCAATACCAGGCGCCCTGACTATACCCGAATTCATTGCGGGCGAACGTAAGACGAAGAAGAAGAGAACAGACTCGATGTAGTCTCTGTTCAATTCACGTACGGTACCTACATACCACTTCAAAGTACTTTGCTTTCCAAGAGGAGTGATAGAGCTTGTTTCTTAAATCCCTGTTCTAAGAGTAGGTGAGATCGTGTGCCTAGTCTTTGCTGGGACGAAGTAGAAAATGTAGGTGCTGTGTTCAAAGTAATCCCCGCCAAAAAGTCACAACAAATGATAAATGTGAGATTGAGAATGTTATGTCAAATATCAACAATCTCAGGGTCAACAAGGGAAGCAAAGAATAGTAACACCGTCACCAACAAGGAATATGGTAAGTGCCGACTTAGGCATGGTTCAGCTGGGAGCTGGCTACTCTATCCGGTAGAATAGAAAACGTCTTATTCACTGATGCTCTCTCGGTCATCATGGCACTAAAAAGTGAAGCCAAAACAGAGCTCAATGAGCTAAAAGAGATCTTCGGTGTACTAGTAAACTTACTTAAACGCACAGTTTTCTTCTTCTTTGCGATCGCTATGTTGATAATTATACCGTTAGACGTGTTCTTATGATGAAATCAACTGTTGTCTGGAGCTCATCTCTGGTGCCATGTAGTTTTGATGATTATACCGTTAGACGTGTTCTTATGATGAAATCGACTGTTGTCTGGAGCTCATCTCTGGTGCCATGTAGTTTTGATGATTATACCGTTAGACGTGTTCTTATGATGAAGTCGACTGTTATCTGGAGCTCATCTCTACTGCCATGTAGTTTTGAATGTAGTGTTGTGTTGTAGGGCCAGCAATCCTTTCTTGGGAAGACATACAGGGGACAGTCTTGCAGGACATGGTCTGTGGTTTGTTCAGCGGTGTCACAGGGGCACAGAGGGGATGGGAACAATTGTAGACTGTGTAGGTGTTTGTTCAGTCTGTTATGTCCTATCCTGAGTCGGAAGATGATAATAGCCGTCCATCGCAAGCGATGATGACAACAATCTCAGACGTGTACTGTTGCACCTCTCTGGTGTGTGCGGAGGTGACTGTAGAGCCCAATCCTAGAACAGAATCCCCGACCACAGGTGGGGCATACATGATCAAGGTTAGACATGTGCGTGTTGTGTGCTCTGTCTTTTCGCGCTGCTCGTTTTCTCTGTGACTCAACAATACGATGATTCTCAGCTATTCGGGTTCCTCTTTTGTTGTTACAGCGCCACATTTGGCGATCTTGCGCAAGGATTCCCAGCACGTATTGTCTATATCGAAGCATTTCAGAGACACTTTAAGAGTGTCTTTAAAGCGTTTTTCTGTCCACCAGCTAAACGTCTGCCCCCTTCAAGCTCGCCATACATCAACTGTTTTGGGATGCGTTTATCAGGCATTCGAGCAACGTGACCGACCCATCTCAGTTGGGCCTTCTGCAACAGGGTGTTGACGCTTGGGATCTTTGCTCTTGTGAGGACTTCGCTGTCTGGAATTTTGTCCTGCCAGTTTATTTTTAGTATTCTGCGTAGACAGCTTGTGTGGAAATGGTTTAATTTTCTTGCGTGTCTGCTATACACTGTCCATAGTCTGTCCTTGTCTGTCAAGTGTGTGGTAGTCATCGTTGGGTGGTTTAGGTTCTTTTCTAATGTCCACAATAGCTCTTTTTTTCAAAGTATGTGATTTCATTATCTATTTGTTCACAATCTGCTCCCTTTTTAGCAAGTTTGTCTGCCTTCTCGTTACTAGGCACTCCGCAGTGTGATGGTACCCACTGAAGTGTAACTCTTTTGTTGGTAGAGATCTTGCTGAGCTCTTTCTCAGGGATGGATGGTTACTCTGTAGGGCTTGCAACACAGATAGTGCAATATAATCGGAAATGAAGAAGCCGACAGGCTAGCTACAGAAGGAGGACGACTACCGCAGATTTATCACGAGATCAGCTATGAGGAGGCCAGAACAATCATCGGTTGGCAGTACAAAGAAAAGTGGTTGAAAGAGGACCCACAACACAACAGCAGTGATGGGTACTATGGTCTATCCGTAGCGAACAAGTTGCTATATTCCGCCTCCGTACCGGCCATAACAGGCTTCGGGCCCACATGTGCAACAAATTTAAAATTGGCACAACTAGTCTGTGCCACTGTGAAAAGGGGACATGACTGTAGAGCACATACTGCAAGACTGCCAGTTGTTAGCAGGATTCAGAAACGAAAACTGGCCAGATAACACTGAGCTTCACGAAACGCAGTACCGAGTCCCTAAAAACAACAGTACAATTCATGAAAACATTTGGTTCATCGGTCTAGGCGGGGATCGAGAGAGAGAGAGGGAGAAAACGTCAGCTACAACCAGCAATGAACAAGTCAAATATAAAGAAAATAATTACTACCAACCAAGAAGGCAGATATAAAACGATGTTGGTGGGGTAAAACTGGAAGAAGCTGCCAGAGATAGCTAAAGATAAACAGTTTTGGGCAAGAGTTGGTTAAGAGTCTATACCCAAACTGGGGTTACAAAGACACAAGAGAGAGAGAGAAAAGAAATAGAGAGAGAGAAGGAAACTAATGGCAGAAGGAGTGAAACAGAGACAGCAATTTCTAGAACAAATAATTAAAAAAACGGTCGGTTACAAAATTTGAAACATCCTGACAAACAAAAAACAAATTTACACTCAACAAACATTCAAGGTCAGACAGAGACTCACACTAAGACTTCTATTGTTCTTGAAGTCCACAACAGTGATTGAATTGTCTGTATTGTTAGCTAAACCACTTCTTATTTTGTCGTCACACTGTTACCGGGCTGCTCCCCAGCGTCGTAGTTTTCTATTTTTGTCTTGTTCTGCCAAACCACTAGCCCCCGTATTATGTCAGACCAGTAAGCCCCAACCTCCAACACACAAACCTTTTCTGGTCAGTCAAATAGGTCACATTTGTATCGTCCTCTTCATGCTGAACAATAAAAGTGAAATATAACACCAATGTTTGACCGTCCGATTCTCGGAATGTGTTATTTCTGGACGTGTCAAGCGGCAGCCAGTGAACAAGCTATGGGATTCCCATGGAATTGAACGCGGATCCATCTGATCATAAACTCACTGTTTGGAAAATCGTAACACATAAATTTCGATTCCCCACTGGGACAGACCTAATCTCTAGGGTGAATCTGAGAATGTTCCGTGCCATTTATCATTGGACAATAATGGAACCAAGTGGTCAAGCCGAACAGTGAAACCATCTTTTTGATGTGGACTCAAATATTCCCCGAACTAAATTAATGTCGGTAGTTCAGATCCAGATTGATCAAAGCCACACCTTCTGACCAGTGTCCGTTCTGCTGCCATATTCATCACCCACCAACATGACAAGAGTGGAACGTTGCAATCTTCCCAGTCCTTTGGAATTTCTTTTCTTATCGTAGATCAGATGTCGGTGTCTTAATGGTGAAGTCGTTAAGTCGTGTGCTTGTCATACTGAATGTTGTGGATTCGAATAATAATAGCGCCCGAGTGGTTACCGGGGCCCAAATTTGGGGTTAAAGAATAGAACCACTGTTACATGCCACGCATGTCGTAAGAGGCGTCTAAGGAGGTTTGGCTGAAATCGGATGCATGTGTCCTAAACGTATAGAAGTCTTATGCGTTTAGGGCATACCAAACCAATGTGCAACGTATACACGTTCTTGGCAAAGATCAAACATATCACAAAGAGTGATTAAAATTGGTCGTAAAGAACGAACGCAAAGAAGAAGAAGAAAGAATAATAATAGCCGTCGATGATGACAACAGCCTCAGACGTGTGCTGCTGCACCTGTCTGGTGTGTGCCGAGGTGACAGTAAATTCCTATCCTAGAACATAATCCCTCACCACGGGTGGGGCATACATGATCAAGGCTAAACATTTGGGTGTTGTGTGTTCCATATTTTTGCACAGCTCGTTTTCTCTGTACCTCAACGGCACGACGATTCTCAGCGAGTTCCTCTTGTGTTGTTAAAGCGCCACATTTAGCGATCTTGTGCCAGGGATTCACAAGACGTGGTGTCTATGTCGAAGAATTTCATAGACACTTTAAGAGTGTCTATAAAGCGTTTTTTTCCTGTCAACCAGCTGAACGTCTGCCCCCTTCAAGCTCGCCATACATCCATTGTTTTGAAATGCGTTATCAGGCATCCGAACCACGTGACATGCCCATCTCACTTGGACATTCTGCAACAGTGTGTTGACGTTTAGGATCTTTGCTCTTGTGAGGACTTCGCTATCAGGAATTTTGTCCTGCCAGTTTATTTTTAGTAGTCTGCGCAGACAGCTTGTGTGGAAGTGGTTTAGTTTTCTTGCGTGTCAGCTATACACTGTCCATGTCTCGCTGACATACAGCAGCGTGGTTAACACTATGGCCCGGTAAATTTTCAGCTTTGTGGCTACGCTTTTAATTTTCCGCTCCCACACAGTGGTACGTACGTAGCCTTCCAAACGCAGCACTGGCTTTGAACGCAGCACTGTCTTTGGACACATCACTGGCTTTGGACAAGCACTGGTTTGGACGCAGCACTGACTTTGGACGCAACACTGGCTTGAACGCAGCACTTGGTTCGAATACGGACCTAGACACATGTGCAATATTTTCCTGAGATTATTAGGATTGGTGCCGGAGCTACGGAATTCGTACTTTGTTCAATGCTCTAGACAAATGGCATACCATCTCTGCCTACAGGGACGGAGCCATATGGGGAAACCTGGTTAAATGAAATCAATCATTTGTCTTTTTACTCTTTAGATCAGATACCCCTTCTCCTCCGAAGAAATCATGTTAAAATCTTCTGTCCCATTCTAAATCCATCTTCTCCGCTATCTTCTTCATCTCCTCTATGTCGGGATGCATTCCTCCATAATTGTCTCTTACAGTCCGTGATATCGTTTTATGTGCTCAAAATACTCATATTTACCTATTCGCACCATCAGCATGTTGTTATTGCTTCTGAGTTCCTTTTGGATATATCTATTTGTTCTCTTTTCTGTTGATGCTATACGGAGAACTATTCTGTAAAACTTATATTCTTCTTCTCTTCATGCTATACGGAGAACTCTTCTGTAAAACTTATATTCTTCTTCTCTTCATGCTATACGGAGAACTCTTCTGTAAAACTTATATTATTCTTCTCTTCATGCTATACGGAGAACTCTTCTGTAAAACTTATATTCTTCTTCTTCTTGCGTTCGCCAGCTACGAATTTAGGCGTAGTCAGGAAACATAGTATAGGTAAAGCGCTTATGATTGATTTTTGCAAGAAGGCCTGCTTTCCTTTAATCAGTGTCCTCCGCCATACAGACATGCCTTCTCCGGCTTCAGATGTGATATAGATCCTTCTTCAAACGCTCGATATCGACAACTTGTTAACCACTCAGTAAGATTTGTATGTGATCTGAGCCTAGGAGCATTGTACGTTGTGCCACTTATGCACCTACAAGTAGGTCCGCACATCCGATTTCTGCGATGCTTTTATTTACTAGGGTAGCTTCCCTAGGTCCCTACCTTAATTCGCCTATTACGATATGCCTTATACGTCGCAGTGGTACTATTCTTTGCTTCCCTTGCGGGCCCCGGCACCCGCAATGTGATTTTTATTTTGAGTTCCTTCATGACATTTCTTTTTCTTGTTAACAGTAAATTGATTGATTGATTGATTGATTGATTGATATGATCATCCTTATTGCACTTCGGTAAGTAATCACGTGTACTTCGATCTTTATTTTGTTTACATAAGAAAGTCTCGGAGCTAGTACACAAACACGTAGCACCGGCAAAGTTGCCAAATGTAACTCTACATAAGAAAGTCTCGGAGCTAGTACACAAACACGTAGCACCGGCAAAGTTGCCAAATGTAACTCTACATAAGAAAGTCTCGGAGCTAGTACACAAACACATAGCACCGGCAAAGTTCCCAAATGTAACTCTACATAAGAAAGTCTCGGAGCTAGTACACAAACACGTAGCACCGGTAAAGTTCCCGAATGTAACTCTACATAAGAAAGTCTCGGAGCTAGTACACAAACACGTAGCACCGGCGAAGTTCCCGAATGTAACTCTACATAAGAAAGTCTCAGCGCTAGTACACAAACACGTAGCACCGACGACGGTTCCCCCGACTTAATTATGAAGTTGCTAACTAGTTTTATCGGATTAAAAAAAATCGGTTTAGTTAGTTTTGACTGGGCTGCAGCTTTGAAGTCTACTCTTAACGATGTTCAACAAACAATATCTATTTTACATGTTTAACTCGAAAACGCACAAGGGGAAAAAAAAAGGCGAAACAAGATATTCAAATCTGTTCCCTTTTGGAACAGGACTTACTCCCTGAGACCCAATGTGGCTTCAGAGCAGGTCGTGGAACAGCAGACATGATATTTGCTGCTCGCCAACTACAGGAGAAATGCCAAGAGCAGCACCGTAACCTCTATATGGTCTTTGTCGATCTGACAAAGGCTTTCGACACGGTTAACATCATGGAAAAATATGGATGCCCAGGGAAATTCATCAAGATCGTTCAACAGTTTCACGAGGGCATGATGGCACGTGTACTTGACGAAGGGGAGCTGTCGGAAGCCTTCCATGTCACCAACGGCGTCAAACAGGGCTGTGTACTGGCCCCAACACTCTTCAGCATGATGTTTGCTGCCATGCTCACGGGTGTCTTTTGGGAAGGCGACGAACATGGGGTAAAGATTAGATACAGAACAGACGGTAACCTATTCAATCTTCGGAGGTTAAAATCCTCCACCAAGGTAAAAGAATCAACTATCTCAAACTTGTTGTTTGCTGATGACTGTGCCCTCGCTACCAACTCTGAGGAAGAAATGCAGACTTACATGGACAAGTTCTCAATGGCCTGTGATAGGTTTGGCCTCACCATTAACACCAAAAAACAGAGGTCATGTTCAAGCCCGCCCCTAGAGAACAGTATTACGATCCAGTCATCAACATTAAACACCAGCGTCTCCAGTCAACGGACAACTTTGCTTATCTTGGCAGCCTCCTATCCAGATCGGCAAACATAGATTCTGAGGTCCACAATAGGATATCCAAAGCCAGTGCTGCGTTCGGAAGGTTACGTGTCACTGTCTGGGAACGGAAGGGGATAAGCATAGTCACAAAGCTGAAAGTTTACCAGGCCATAGTGCTAACCACGCTGCTGTACGCAAGCGAGACATGGACAGTGTATAGCAGACACGGAAGAAAATTAAACCATTTCCACACAAGCTGTCTACGCAGAATACTAAAAATAAACTGGCAGGACAAAATTCCAGACAGCGAAGTCCTCACAAGAGCAAAGATCCCAAGCGTCAACACCCTGTTGCAGAAGGTCCAACTGAGATGGGTCGGTCACGTTGCTCGAATGCCTGATAAACGCATCCCAAAACAGTTGATGTATGACGAGCTTGAAAAGGGCAGACGTTTAGCTGGTGGACAGAAAAAACGCTTTAAAGACACTCTTAAAGTGTCTCTGAAATGCTTCGATATAGACAATACGTGCTGGGAATCCCTTGCGCAAGATCGCCAAATGTGGCGCTGTAACAACAAAAGAGGAACCCGAATAGCTGAGAATCATCGTATTGTTGAGTCACAGAGAAAACGAGCAGCGCGAAAAGACAGAGCACACAACACGCACATGTCTAACCTTGATCATGTATGCCCCACCTGTGGTCGGGGATTCTGTTCTAGGATTGGACTCTACAGTCACCTCCGCACACACCAGAGAGGTGCAACAGTACACGTCTGAGATTGTTGTCATCATCGCTTGCGATGGACGGCTATTATTTATATCCTTTACCATTTTTATTTTATCAACTGTCATTACTTTATGTTTTTACATCATTGAGGTATCGATTTTATTATTAAAATACTTTTCTCTTACACTGTCATTATTAATTTCTCAATTTTTGTTAGCAATTTTGATAGTAATACTGCATCTGCAGTACATCTTAGTTTAGGTATTTCTTTTTCCCGATTATAAAATGAACCATCGCCGAGTGGTTACCGGAGCCCAAATTTGGGGTGTAAAGAATAGAACCACTGTTACATGCCACGCATGTCGTAAGAGGCGACTCAGGTTTGGCTGAAATCGGATGCACGCGTCCTAAACATGTAGAAGTCTATGCGTTTAGGGGCCTACCACACCAATTTGCAACGTATACACGTTCTTGGCAAAGATCAAACATATCACAAAGAGTGATTAAAGTTGGTCGTAAAGAACGAACGCAAAGAAGAAGAGAAGAAGAAAATGAGCCGCCTACATTCTGTGCCCTTGTAATGCTGTTTTGTGTGTGCTGTATACAGGCAAGACGATATAATGCAACTTTATCGGATTACCTGTTTTATCTTCAACCATCTTTTATCTTTCAAATTGATGTTGGGAAATGACTAAAAATTTAGAAAGTAAGTTGAGTGCATTTGAAAATAGATGTTTGCGAAAAAATATGAAAATCTTCTTCTTCTTCGTCTTCTTCTTTGCGTTCGTTCTTTATGACCAATTGTAATCACTATTTTTGATATGTTTGATCTTTGCCAAGAACGTGTATACGTTGCATATTGGTTTGGTAGGCCCCTAAACGCATAGACTTCAACACGTTTACGACATGTGCATCCGATTTCAGTCAAACCTCCTATTCTTTACACCCAAAATTTCACCCTTCCCCCGTAACTACTCAGGCGAAATATGAACATAAAGTGGGACAAATTCAGGAGAAGTGATAAACAAGAGAAATGTCTGTTAAACCACTTGTAAGGACTGTTATAAGAAGGAGAAGATGGAGATGTGTTGGGCGGTATGCTTCAGAAGAAATGATCAAAGAACCCGGTACAATTAAGACAATCTTTCGACTCTATAGACCCTTTAAGGCATACATGATCCAAGAATATCAAAGCAGACATTGAAGTGTCAGGCTAAGGGTTCAAGAAAGAAAGGACATACATCATCCAAGAATATCAAAGCAGACATTGAAGTGTCAGGCTAAGGGTTCAAGAAACAAAGGACATACATCATCCAAGAATATCAAAGCAGACATTGAAGTGTCAGGCTAAGGGTTCAAGAAACAAAGGACATACATCATCCAAGAATATCAAAGCAGACATTGAAGTGTCAGGCTAAGGGTTCAAGAAAGAAAGGACGACCTAAGGAAAACCTGACACGAACTTTAATGAGAGAGATAAGAAATATCAGACTAACTTCTATAGAAGATATTGCACAGGATAGAGCGCTGTGGAGAAATTGATAGTATTTCTATGTAACGTATGCGGTACGAGAAAATGCCGTTACTGCATGTAATACCGCTTTTGGGGCGGTATAGGACAAGTGGGACGCGAGCCTGTGGAATTTAATGATCGCGTGGTTAGTGCAGTTGCCGCGAAATTTTTAAGGTTAGGATGTTTTATTTATGCCTTATAGAGAAGACATAAAGAAAACGTATAGTTACCTTATATAGGAGACATAAAGAAAACGTATAGTTACCGTATATAGAAAACATAAAGAAAACGTATAGTTACCTTATATAGAAGACATAAAGAAAACGTATAGTTACCTTATATAGAAGACAAAAAGAAAACGTATAGTTATCTTATATAGAAGATATAAAAAACGATGATATAGTTACCTTATATAGAAGACAAAAAGAAAACGTATAGTTACCTTATATAGAAGATATAAAGAAAACATATAGTTACCTTATATATGAGACATAAAGAAAACGTATAGTTACCTTATAGAGAAGACAAAAAGAAAACGTATAGTTACCTTTTAAATGAGACATAAAACAATACTTATGAGTATAGAACATATAGTTCTTTAATGAGATAAAGAACGTATAGTACTTAAAGAATATACGATGATATGACTTATAGACAAAAACTATAGACTATAAATAAGATAAGTTACTATATATAGACATAAAAAACGTATAGTTACTTATAGAGACAAAAACGTATAGTTTTTAATGAGAATAAAGAAAACTAGTTACCTTATAGAAGATATAAGAAACATAGTTACTATAGAGACAAAAGAAACGTATGTTACTTATAGAAGAAAAAAACTGTATAGTTACCTTATATAGAAGACATAAAGAAAACGTATAGTTACCTTATATAGAAGATATAAAAAGATATATAGTTACCTTATATAGAAGACATAAAGAAAACGTATAGTTACCTTATATAGAAGATATAAAGAAAACATATAGTTACCTTATATGAAGACAAAAGAAAACGTATAGTTACCTTATAAGAAGCAAAAGAAAACGTATAGTTACCTTTTAAATGAGACATAAAGAAAACATAGTTACCTTATATAGAAGATATAAAGAAAACATATAGTTACTTTATATAGAAGACAAAAAGAAAACGTATAGTTACCTTATATAGAAGATATAAAAAACGATGATATAGTTACCTTATATAGAAGACAAAAAGAAAACGTATAGTTACCTTATATAGAAGATATAAAGAAAACATATAGTTACCTTATATATGAGACATAAAGAAAACGTATAGTTACCTTATAGAGAAGACAAAAAGAAAACGTATAGTTACCTTTTAAATGAGACATAAAGAAAACATAGTTACCTTATATAGAAGATATAAAGAAAACATATAGTAACCTTATATAGAAGACAAAAAGAAAACGTATAGTTACCTTATATAGAAGATATAAAAAACGATGATATAGTTACCTTATATAGAAGACATAAAGAAAACGTATAGTTACCTTATATAGAAGATATAAAAAACGATGATATAGTTACCTTATATAGAAGACAAAAAGAAAACGTATAGTTACCTTATATAGAAGGCATCAAGAAAACGCATAGTTACCTTATATATGAGACATAAAGAAAACAATATCACCAGAACAGTACGGCAAGATAGAAATATAATAAGAAATGTATGTATAGATGTTGCAGTGGGCGTCTGTAGCTTAAACTGTAGTGAGCTTGTTCACAACCCAAACTTGCCTGGTTCAAACTACGCGGCGGGAGAATTTGGAAGCAAATTAGTTATCTTGTACATTTACGAAAGGTAAAACAGATCTCACCGTTCAGAAAGCAATGGCAAACTACTGAACGTATAAATGGTGCCTAGAAAATCGACGACTCTTTTAATGTTGTTGATGGCTACGTCCTGTAAAGGATATGCCACGATTTTCATTTTTATTCATATATATTGCTATATACAACACTCATTCCCTATCGATATTGTCATAGACCACAATATGTCTTTATCATGGACCACAAACTATCTTGACAAAATACTAGACATATTGCCCTAGACCACACACTTACCCCATGGATATCACGCAAGATCACATAGTTTACATACTTGGTTTGGACACACCTAAAGCCTGAAATAAACTCTTTGAAATCCAATTCTATTTTAATCTGTAGTGTATCTAAACGTGAAGAAGATGTTTGCCGATGCAACTCAACGCATTGTTCACAAGATCAACTCCTGATTAAATAAAGATTAATTAAAGAAATAAAATGGAAGCCAGCCCAAACTACTTTGCCCAGCAAAGTAAAGAAACGTTAGGAGGTCATTTGCGACTCCAGGTATGTGAGAGATACCTCAGGGAAACGTTTAAGACAAACAACTTCAAGTTCAGGTTTAAGGAATTAAAACTTCAAAGGAGGGGAGAAGAAGATGTGGAATTCACAGTCCGTGGTGTCCTAACCATTTGCGTCATCTTGACAGTTCAAACATGCACACCCATTTGATCACGTGTGTCGTGTCGACCAGGGAGACTAGTCGAAGACCTGAGATAAATTAAATGTCAGTAAATTTACAATGTGTTATTGTTGTTCGTTCTACGAGGCCAATTTATCATTCTCATTGTGATATTTAATTGATCTGTGCCAAGAACGTATTTTTATGCGCCTATGGTGACTAGGCCAGCACATTCGGTTTCGCCAGCATTTTATTTACTAGGGTAGCTTGCCCTAGATAATTTATAATGACAAGTTAAATGTTACCCGTTGTGAATTCGGGCGTTAGCCACGACGCCTGGTATGGCGCTTCTAATTTTCGTATGAAAACCTGCTTTACCATTTGACTGGTGTCCCTCCCCATGCAAGCGGATCTTCTCCGACTTCAGAGGTACAGCAAATACATGTGGCATTGTTTTGTTTTGAATATATTCATTGAATGACTTTTTTCTAGTCAGTCGCCTCTTACCACATGCCTTGAAGGTCGTAGTGATACTATTCTTTGCTCTCCCTTGCTGGCCCCGACACAACATGGGCGATGGAATGTACTAAACAATGAAACAAGATCTGACGAGAAGATATTGTCGCTATATGCTTTTCCTGGGTAAAACATTAAGAATATATTTCAACAAAATAACATAGGACACACTTTGCGAAAACCTGAAGGGAATATAACAAGGGTTCTTGCCTGGAACCCACAGGGACAGAGAAAGAAGGGGAGGCCGAGAAATACACGGAGACGAGATTTGGAGGAGGAGATCAACAATATAAAGAAGAGTTGGAGGGAGCTGCAGGTGATAGCTAGAGATAGGAAGACTTGGCATGAGTTGGTTGAGAGCCTATGCCCCAATCCGGGTTAACAAGAAGAGAGAGAACAAAATAACATAGTTTGGATGAGATTCGGACATGTCTGTTCTACTACATACCATAGCGGTTTAGTACTCACGTTATTGGTACAAAATTACACAGATAACAAAAAGTAATAATTTACTTTTCTTCTTCTCTCCTCTTGGAGCATAGGGTCTTAACAGTTGTCCCCTGTTTTTTCCCGGTCTCTTTCTGTTTTCTTTATGGTTTTCCAGTAAAGTAAATCATTTTTAAGTTTCTCCCCAAGACTTCGTCTCTATGTCTGTTTAGGACGTCCCTTTTTCCGTTTTCCAAGCGGGTTCCACTCAAGTGTTTGTCTAGTAACACTCTATAGTATTTTCCGCAGTGTGTGTTCGAAACATTGTCATTTTCTCTCTCTGACCTGGACTATCATGGATGTCTGCCCTGTTCTTATCCATAGTTTGGTGTCTGCAACTCTGTGTCATACCATCTTATTCTGAGAATCTGCCGACGAAATGTGTTTGACCGTGGCCTCTGATAAACATACAGCCGGCAGGCTCAGGTAAAACTTCTAGGAAATAACCCCACAACTGTCACGTGATCCTCGCATTCCAGTGTTGTTGTATATAAACTAATTCATAAAAAAACCACACATTATGTTAAGTTAAGGTTATGTTACAATTTAAAGCTAAGTAATATCAGTATCATTAACATTTTTCACCAATAAATAACCATGAAAGCATAGAATTGAGTGACACTGCAAAAAAAGTGTAGTGTTTTATCCAACTTATACAAAAACCAGCCCCCATTAAACAGGAATTTCCGATTCTCGACTAAGCTAGTCGGCCTTATGTTACCGGGGGCTGCGGTTTGGCAAAGGTTTGAAAACGTGAGCTTGTTTGTTTGTTTGCGTTCGTTCTGTACAACCAGAGTAAACACTTTATGTGATGTTTGGCTTGTGACAAGAACGACTATGCGTTGTGTCTCGATTCATAGACCTACTCTGTTAACGACAACAGGATTAGAGACAAAGAAGACAGAACAACATAACATAGAAAAATAGAAAGAAATATGGATTAGTAGTAACAAATGGCAATACAGCGTCCATTTTAGTGGTCAGAAAAACAATAGTTGATACTGATTTAAAGTGAAGCGATAAGCCGATAATCTTGGATAAATAGGGTTAATCCGTCGACTGGGTGGCGGTGAAGCCTGGAGATGTGAATGTGGTGGATCCAGTTTGAATGCCAGTAGTTCAATCTGAACGTCTAGACTCGAAGACCAATCGGATTGAAAAGCTCAGCAGCAGACGGCTGTATGATGATTGGCTGTTTGTCTCGTTGTTTTCTGAATTGTCAATTCTCCGGTCAAAGGTTGTTGTTGTTAGAATTGCTAATTGTTGGTCCTTGTTGATTTTTATTTATCCAGAGGTCAAAGTAGTTTGCGGTAACATACTAACCTCATTCTAGTAACTTCTTCTTCCTCTTCTTCTACTTCAAACATGACATATTGACCACTTGTTAACCACTCTGTGTGATGTTTATGTGAACTGAGCCTAAGAACGATTTTACGTTGTCCTGTTATGCGCCTACAAGTAGGCCAGCAAATGCGATTTCTGCGACGCATTTGTTTACTAGGTAGCTTCCTAGGACCCTACCTTAGTCGCATCTTCTTCTACGAAAGCTCCATATCGAACACTTGTTAACCACTCTGTGGGATTTGTATGTGATCTGAGCCTAAGATAGGTTGTACGTTGTTCAGTTATGTGCCTACAAGTAGGTCAGCACATCCGATTTCTGCGACGCTTTTTATTTACTAGGGTAGCTTCCTTAGGCACTTACCTCATTCACCTCTTACGACATGCCTTGTAGGTGGCAGTATTAATATTCTTTGTTTCCCCTTGAAGGCACAGGCATCACACGGGAGACTGATGATTTGAACATGACGTCTGCAGAGGCGGAACATCTCTCCTACTAGAGAGAAATTCTGAAGAAATATTGGGGTGGCAAAGTTCTGCCTAGGACAAACTATTTAATGACAAAATTAACTGACCTGTGATGTGTTAACTAACTCTCTCTCTCTCGCGCGCGCGATCAATGCTTAGACATGTACCAGATTTCCACATAAATTCTGCTGTTGTTATTAGGGAATTTAGCTCAGTGTTTTCCGGCCATGTTTTGTTTCTCAGGCTTGCTAGCAGTGGACAGTGTGTGCTCTACCGTCAAGTCCACCTGCTCGCAGTGGCACAGGCTAGTTGTGCCAATTTTACATTTGTTATACAAGTGGAACCGGAGTTTGTTGTGGCCGGTACGGAGGCGGAATATGACAACTTGTTTGCTACGGGACCTACCATAGTACCCATCTTTGGCGTTGTGTTGAGGGTGGTCTTGCGACCACGGCACTCTATATCACCACTCGATGGTTGTTTTAGCCTCCTCGTAGCTAATTTCGTAATCAGTCTGCGGCAGTCACCATCCTGCCTTCGCTACCTTGTCCGCCTCTTCGTTTGCGCTTATATTGCAGTGTGATGGGATCCACTGTATGACTGTGCGTTTGAATGAATAAACAAGTAAATTAACTTGAACTTTACAACAGGTAAAAACAAAACAAATGGTATTTTCTTCTTCTGCGTTCACCCACTATTAATTCAGGCGTAGTCAGGGCGCCTGGTATAGCGCTTCTGACTGATTATTGCGTGAAGGATGCTTTCCTTTTTATCAGTGTTCCCCCAACCATACAGGCGTTCCATCTCCGACTTTAGAGGTAAAATGATAACAAGATCAGGCAATAACAACACAGTAACCCTCTCCCCCTCCCCTCCCTAAACGGAATTCTAACAAACTAGTCATAATATCAGAACTATGAACATTTTTCACCAATAAATAAATAAATATGAACGCATAGAATTGAGTAAAATGACAATAAAAAGTCATCATCAGCAAGTGCCGTGCCGGCTGGCATAGGCGATCATGGATCTCCGCAAACCTCTGTTGTTGGTGTTTGCTATCAACTCAGATGTTGACACTCTACCGTGCCATGAAGTCAGTATATCCAAAATTTTCTCTCTCTGTCTTCCTCTGTCTCGTCTACCCTCGATTTTACCAGTTGTTACGATGTGTTCTAAACCTCCCATCACATGTCCGAAAAATGATGACTGCCTCTTTCTTATATTGATGATAAGTTTTCTCGATGTCTTGATCTCATTCAACGCCTCCACATTAGTCATTTTAGCAGTCCATGGGATTCTCATCATTCTTCTATAAAACCACATTTCTGTGGCCCTAGACAATTTTTCGATCTGTGTGTTCATGACTCGCATCTGTATGTCAGTATTGGTTCTATGTAGCAATGAATAACTCGCATTCTGATCGGGATTGATAAGGACGTGTTGCAGATAATGCTTCTCATTTTCAGGAACGATGTTTTCGCTTGTCCTACCTATTCTGCTCTTTATTCCTGATCGGCATCAGCCATCTGATGTTACCAGGACTCCGAGGTATTTAATTTGCTGCACTTGTCTTAGATCAGTCCTCGCCCGAGTGGTTTACTTACTTACTTAATCCCGTCATGCCCAGTGACACATGGGGCTTCAGAAAGGACTTTCCATGCTCTCCTGTCCGTGCAACCTTCAGCGCAGAGCCCCACGTCAGAGATGCGGTGTCCAGTTCCCCTTCCATCATGCGCCTCCATGTTGTCCGTGGTCTGCCTTTCTTTCTCTTTCCTTCTGGTGTCCAAGTGAGGGCTACCCTTGCAGGCATTTCTTGTTTCATTCTCATAACATGTCCGAGCCATTTCCATCTTCTCTTTTTGAGTATGTCATTCATTGCCTCTTGTCTTGTATCTTGGAGTAGTTGGTTATTGGATATTTTCGCCCGAGTGGTTACCGGGGCCCAAATTTGGGATGTAAAGAATAGAACCACTGTTACCTGCCACGCATGTCGTAAGAGGCGACTAAGGATGTTTGGCTGAAATCGGATGCACGTGTCCTAAACGTGTAGAAGTCTATGCGTTTAGGGCCTACCAAACCAATGTGCAACGTATACACGTTCTTGGCAAAGATCAAACATATCACAAAGAGTGATTAAAATTGGTCGTAAAGAACGAACGCAAGAAGAAGAAGAAGATCAGTCCCATTTACTGTGATGGTGCATTTTGACAAACTGATTTTTGATATGATCATAACTTCTGTCTTCTTAATATTCAAACTGAGTCCTTTGTTGTTACTTTCTGTTACAACCTTGCAATAAAGCGTACTGTTTTCTATCAAACAAATTTTACAAAAACCAGCCCCCATCTAACAGGAATTTCCGATTTATCGGCTAGGCTATTCGGCCTTATGCTACTGTGGGCTGCGATTTAACCAACAGCTAACGCACCTTGTACCGACCGGAAGCATCGCAAGACAGGCGTTGTTTTGGAACCCGCAGGGAAAGACGAGTAGGGGAAGGCCTAGGCAGACCTGGAGAAGAGAGCTGGAGGTGGATATAAAGAGGATAGGCAAAACATGGAAAGAATTGGAAGGGATGGCAAGAGAGAGGAAGAGATGGAAGAAGTTTGTTGAAGACCTGTGCTCCGTTGGGAGTTGAAAGGTGATGATGATGATGATGAACGCACCTTGTAGAACAGATGACGTACCTTGTTGAACAGCTAACGCACCTTGTAGAACAGATGACGTACCTTGTTGAACAACTAACGCACCTTGTAGAACAGATGACGTAGATTGTTGAACAGCTAACGCACCTTGTAGAACAGATGACGTAGATTGTTGAACAGCTAACGCACCTTGTAGAACAGATGACGTACCTTGTTGAACAGCTAACGCACCTTGCAGAACAGATGACGTTCCTTGTTGAACAGCTAACACGCCTTGTAGAACAGATGACGCACATTTGTATCTGCTTAGTCACACGATCGGGAATTCCCAAACTGTTTTGAACTGAAAGGTAGAACACGAATCTGTCTCCGGAATGTAAAAATAAATGGATAGCAGTCTTATGATATTGTCAGGTGCATAACATAGGAAGTTTCCCTGGGGATCAGACATTCATACCTGGGTTCAATATGCTATATTGCTGATATTTAAATGTTAGTAGGACATATACTCAAGCTCAATCGCCTTTGTCTTAAATTATAGTATAGTTTCTGATGAAATCTGTTGTGTCCTAGAAAGAATACTTCGTGTATATAGACGGTGGGAAAAAATGGAAATACCCCGTAGACCATTGTGTGTGAAATTCCTTTAGTTTCACATTTATAGATCCAAATATGAAGAAGGTAGGCGGGACAATTCCTTTCCTCCTTTGTGGAACATTGGTTGCGTGAATTAAGCACAAATCAATTTTTGCTTGATTCGAAGAGGAAACATAATATATATATTTATATATAAAGATACACTTCTGAAGTCGAGGACGGTTGGCCGGAATGGCTAGGGACACTATTAATAAGAAGAGCATGCCTTTATGCAAAAATCTGTCAGGTGTGACATACTAGACACACTAAGCTTGATTTCATAGCGTTCAAATCACCCGTGTGGTGCCGGTAAGGAAGCAAAGAATAGTACCACTGAGACCTACAAGGCATGTCGTAAGAGGCGACTGATGTAGGCCCTAGGGATGCTCCCTAGTAAATATAAAGCAGCGCAGAAATCGGATGTGCAGGCCTACTTGTTGGCGCATAACTGGCACAACGTACAATCTCTCTTAGGCTCAGATCACATACAAATGACACAGAGTGGTTGACAGGTGGTCGACATGGAGCGTTCGAAGAAGAAGAAGAATAGCATGCAAACTTCAAGCGGGATCCACCAATAATCCTTTCCGTCTCTGAAACAAATGCACTCGTGAACTGAACGGCGCTGTCCTGATTCGAACCTACGACCGTCGGAAAGCAAAGCAAAATCATAACAGTTTAGCCACATAGACGACGCGGGAAAAAAATCATAACAGTTTAGCCACATACGACGACGCAGGAAAAAAACACAAAATCATAACAGTTTAGCCACATACGACGACGCAGGAAAAAATCATAACAGTTTAGCCACATACGACGACGCAGGAAAAAATCATAACAGTTTAGCCACATACGACGACGCAGGAAAAAATCACAAAATCATAACAGTTTAGCCACATACGACGACGCAGGAAAAAAACACAAAATCATAACAGTTTAGCCACATAGACGACGCAGGAAAAAATCATAACAGTTTAGCCACATACGACGACGCACGAAAAAATCACAAAATCATAACAGTTTAGCCACATAGACGACGCAGGAAAAAAACACAAAATCATAACAGTTTAGCCACATACGACGACGCAGGAAAAAATCACAAAATCATAACAGTTTAGCCACATACGACGACGCAGGAAAAAAACACAAAATCATAACAGTTTAGCCACATACGACGACGCAGAAAAAAAACACAAAATCATAACAGTTTAGCCACATACGACGACGCAGGAAAAAAACACAAAATCATAACAGTTTAGCCACATACGACGACGCAGGAAAAAAACACAAAATCATAACAGTTTAGCCACATACGACGACGCAGGAAAAAAACACAAAATCATAACAGTTTAGCCACATACGACGACGCAGGAAAAAAACACAAAATCATAACAGTTTAGCCACATACGACGACGCAGGAAAGAAACACAAAATCATAACAGTGTAGCCACATACGACGACGCAGGAAAAAAACACAAAATCATAACAGTTTAGCCACATACGACGACGCAGGAAAAAAAACCAAAAGAAATTGCAACAAAGAAATGCCAAAGTAAATGTGAGATAAATAAATAAAATGATGATAAGACTAGGTACAAGAAACCCATCAGAAACTGCTTACAGTAATACACTATGAGATAAAAGAGAGAAATTCTATCAAATGCATGTTGGAAGAAAACGATATTGATAACGATACTAGAGAGAGATGAACATTTAACAGAGCCAAAACAGCAACAGGCCTATTAACGTACTCAATTGTGTAGGAAAAATAATGGGGTTTGTGCTTAACACCAGACTGATGTGGTAACTGGAAGAGAAACATATGTTAGATTCACTCTCGCCTGTGTGGTACCGGGGCCCGCAAAGGTAGCAAAGAATAGTACCACTGCGTACTACAATATATGTCGTACGAGGCGATTGATGTAGAACCTAGGAAAACTAACCTAGTAAATAAAATGGGCTAAAGAAACTAAACTGTATAGAATGGAACTGTTAGGAAAATATACTAAGCGCATGCATACATACTCCCAGTGGCAACGTATGGGTGTAAAGCATGGACATTTAACAAGGCAGTGGAAAAATATATCTGTGTTTTTTTTTAGTAAAAGTGTTACAGAAGAGAGTCTTCAGTATATTATTTGCATAGAAAAGTATCAATAAATAAATCCAAAAAGAACTCAAAATCTAGAAAACTGGCTGATGTTACAAATAAGAAAAGTGAAGTATTTTGGACATATAAAGAGACAGGAAGGGTTTTGAGAGGACAGGAAGGGCTGGTCCCGTCTTAAATTTGAGCACGTAAAAGAACTCTTGGCAGATCAACATCGAGAAGAGCAGGCTGGAAAACTGTAGCCTGGGAAAAATTCATGTAGAAAAGATCAAAAATAAAATTCCTAAAAAAAATATATTCACAACTTACATCACAACTTACATCTACAATATATCTTCAAAACTTACATCAAGGACCCTCGCTGGTGCTACGGAGCTCGTGCACTGCATCTGATATCTTCCTGTGTAAGAAAGAAATCGAAGCACACATGGCTACTTACCGATGTGCAATGACGATGGTTCTATAAGTCAATCACTCACTCGGTCCGGAGTGCAATGATGTTAATTCAAACTGAAACTGAAGTAAATAAACATTGTCAAATAAATGTTGGCAAGAAGATTCTACATCAATTAAATTTACTGTTTATTCAGTATGAAATTGTCAACAAATAGAAACATAACTTTTGTACGAATGGCATGAGAAATAGTGTCAAGGGGGTTTTCAGGCGGGATGTGATGCAAGCAACGTTACCCAGGGAACAAGCTACTACATGGCTACAAGCTACTACAGTTTAAAACTATTTTTCTTCTTTTGTTGTCACACTGTTACCGGGTTGTTGCCCAGTGTTGCCCTGTTTTTATCTTGTGATGTTCTTCTTGGCTTGGGTGATTGTTATTTTTGTTCTTTGACTGGATTCTGATATGCTATCTAACCTTCTTTTTCATGGTCTTTCTCTCGCCTTCTTTCCTGATGTTCTGTTGTAATAAACTATGTAAACTGTGGAGTTCGGATGCATTCCTATTAAGTGGTCAAACCACTTTTTTCTTCGTTTCTCAATGTAATTCAAGCAAGGTTCTGTGCCCACGTTCTTTCTTATGCTGATGTTGCTGACTGTCCTTTCTGGTGTTGTTAGTAACTTTTCGCAGGCCTAGCATTTCCCATATAGTTATGCATTAACTCTCAGTGGGCTGGGCCATGTTTTTACAAACCGTTTTTAGAATAAAAGCGCACTTTATCGTTGCTCCAGGCAAAAAGGTGTCCATCACAAAGCCACATAGTGTGGCATTTGGTTCACAAGGAGTTAAAACTATTTGAACACCGATAACAAGACAGAAACCTCACAAACAATTCAGACCCGATACTAAATATTCTGGAATATCTTTAACAAATCAGTGAGTTGGAAAATGTGCTAAACCGTTAAATTTATTCAGAAAACGTATGCCATTCAATAGCATTGTTTCTAATAGTTTGGGAATTCACTGCAGTAGTTGGCCGAAAACTAATTTCTCATGCGCTCGTTCTACATTAGTAGGGGCCTACGGGGCGCAACGTTCTAACCGTTCTTGGCAAAGACTGTTTATATATCACAATAAGAATGTACTTAGCAAAGACTGTTTATATATCACAATAAGAATGTACTTGGCAAAGACTGTTTATATATCACAATAAGAATGTACTTGGCAAAGACTGTTTATATATTACAATAAGAATGTACTTAGCAAAGACTGTTTATATATCACAATGAGAATGTACTTGGCAAAGACTGTTTATATATCACAATAAGAATGATCACAATGTATCTAACCAATCTTGTCAAAGACTGTTTATATATCACAATAAGAATGATCAAAATGGTCGAGAAGGACGAACGAAACAAAGAAACAAAAACTGCAGTAGTCATATATTTCAACCAGGTATGTCCTAATTGCATATCTACAAATGCGTATTATCATGTTGTATTGAATTGTTGGTATTGCATTGTTGAAGCCGTGGTATGCTTCAGAGATTCCAACTGTAAGCTTCCATAGAAAACTTAATTTCAGGAAAATTTCATGAAATGTCTCACGACGTCCACAGACACGCCCACATCGCTGCAACATACACCGTTAACTTTCAACTTTCATCGCATGAGGAAGATTCAAAACAAATTAGTTTTGTGAAAACATTTATAAACAGTTAAAATGTGAAATGCTGATATTCCGCTTAGAATTTCATTACAAGCAACTTCCTTTCGTTCGCTTGAAATATTGTCTATACATTCAATGTTGTCTCGTGTATAAACTTCACTGTCTTTTGTAGCTCACACAGATACTAAAAATGTGAAAGAATTGCTCTAGCGTGTTGTCAAAACTTTAAAATGTATATAGCAAGAACAGGTGCGTGTGCAATTAAATTTCTATTCAATCTAACTTGCAGTTTTTGCGCACGATTTGGGATGTTTTGTTGAGAAGATGTGACAGCGACAAAACTTGAAAGATAATCGTCCCCTTTTTATAACAATCTGAATACAAGTGTTATACTGTGCCGTCGCTACACGAAATACACATTGCTGGATTCCAGTTACAAATAATCTTCAAAGTTCGATTTAGTATTCATTGATTTTTTAAATTTAGTTCAGCATCAAATTGCCTGGAAGGAAATTACTTCTTTTGACATATTCCTTTCAAATGAATATTCTAAATAATAAGTCTCAGCAACTAGGTTTGAAAATACACAGGAAAAGACCAAGGTCATGAGAATAAATGCAGTAAATGTAAACCAGATTATGCTGGAGGAAACAGCTCTACAAGATGTAGAATCATAGACATACCTTGGTAGCAACATAGACACTGAAGGAGGAACAAACAAAGATGTCAAGACAAGAATACAAAAGCAAGGGAAACTTTGTTGCATTGAGTAAGATATGGAAGTCAAAGGAGATCAAAACAAAGACAAAGCTGAGAATCTTTCAATCAAATGTGAAGTCAGTGCTGTTCTATGGCTCGGAAACATGGACAACACCGAAGGAAACGCCTGAAAACAACAGACCTTCAAAAATGGATGTTGACGTAAAATAGAGGGACTGAGATGGTATGATAAGATTACGAACGAAGAACTCATAGAAAGAACTAAGCAGGTACCAGTGGAGAAAGAGCTAATTAGGGGCGCTGACGATGGATAGGACATACATTGAGAAGACCGACCGGAAGCATTACAAGACAGGCACTGTTTTGAAATCGCAGGAAAAGAGGAGTAGGGGAAGGCCTAGACAGATCTGGAGAAGAAAGTTGGAGGATGATATTAAAAGGATAGGTAAAACATGGAAAGAATTGGAAGAGATGGCAAAAAAGAGGAAGAGCTGGAAGAAGTTTGTTGAACACATGTGCTCCATTGGGAGTTGAAAGGTAAAGAAGACATATAACGTTATTTTTTTACTGTACTTATTATATCCTGGCCATTTTATTGCCACTTAACTTCTTCCTTTCTTGTGTACGCTTAATATAATATCTATATTTGGGGGGTCGGGTCTGTGTAGCGTAGATGCTAGGTGCTCGCCTCTCATGCTAAAGATAACCGGTTCGCTTCCTCTTGGAGCCATCTGCATATTTTTAAGAGATCCCTGATCTCAGTTTAGGTAAGATCGAGTTACAAGTCTTATCGGAGATGGACGATAAAACGTAGGTCCCGTGTTTAATTTGAACACGTCAAAGAACCCTTGGTCAATTCAAAATCGAGAATTTCATGCTGGAAAGCCGCGGCCAGTGCAAAATTCATCCAAAATAAAATGTATACAACATATCTTCACCACCTCCAAATTACATCAAAAACACTCGCAGGTGCCACGGAGTTCGTGCACCGCAGCTGAGATCTTCTTGTGTAAGAAAGAGATAGAAGCACACATTGTTACTCATCGACGTGCAATAATGATAGTTCAATCAATAAATCAATCAATGTCGCTTTATTCAATTTTGTCTCCTTTATAAACTTTAGTTGCCCTCCTGTCCAGCGTGTTTGTAGCGCGTTGGACGACGGGTGTCAAGCCCCCTGTGAGTGCGGTTCAATTCCGCGGGATGGCAGGAAAAGTCACATGTTCTCCAGATTTACGATGTCCATGGCACCGAGCCGAAGAGCTGAAAGTTCAAGTGCTTCTGAATCGAAAAAAAAAATAAATAAATAAACTTAAGTATCTTTTGCAACTCATACAGAGACCCGTATAGTTTTCTTTTCAGACTTGTTTCACTAAATTGTCTATAACACTACTCGGATTCTCTTAAAAGAGTTCATTCTCATTTTTTCATGTTTGTTAGCCTACACGTTGTGATATAACCAAAACAAGGTTCGTCTGTGGCTTCCGATAACATACGGCCGGCGGCCTCCAGTAAAAATTCCATAAATTCAAACAATAACTGTTGCGTGACCACGCATTCCAATATTGTTGTAAATAGACGAATTCATTTTAAAACACAACATGCTAAATCAAGGTTATATTATGTTACACGTTAAGTTTAAAGCTAAGGAATATCAGTAATAATAACACTTTTCATACGCCCTAGTTGTTACCGGGGCCCAAATTTGGGGTGTAAATAATAGAACCACTGTTAACTGCCACGCATGTCGTAAGAGGCGCCTAAGGAGGTTTGGCTCAAATCGGATGCACATGTCCTAAACATATAGAGGTCTATGTGTTTAGGGGCCTACAAACCAATGTGCAATGTGTTTTGGAAAGATCAAACATATCACAAAGAGTGATTAAAATTGGTCGTAAAGAACTAACGCAAAGAAGAAGAAGGAGGAGAAGAACACAAGAAGAAGAAGGAGGAGAAGAACACAAGAAGAAGAAGGAGGAGAAGAACGCAAAGAAGAAGAAGGAGGAGAAGAACACAAAGAAGAAGAAGGAGGAGAAGAACGCAAAGAAGAAGAAGGAGGAGAAGAACGCAAAGAAGAAGAAGGAGGAGAAGAACGCAAGAAGAAGAAGGAGGAGAAGAACACAAAGAAGAAGAAGGTGGAGAAGAACACAAAGAAGAAGAAGGAGGAGAAGAACACAAAGAAGAAGAAGGAGGAGAAGAACACAAAGAAGAAGAAGGAGGAGAAGAACACAAAGAAGAAGAAGGAGGAGAAGAACACAAAGAAGAAGAAGGAGGAGAAGAACACAAAGAAGAAGAAGGAGGAGAAGAACACAAAGAAGAAGAAGGAGGAGAAGAACACAAAGAAGAAGAAGGAGGAGAAGAACGCAAAGAAGAAGAAGGAGGAGAAGAACACAAAGAAGAAGAAGGTGGAGAAGAACACAAAGAAGAAGAAGGAGGAGAAGAACACAAAGAAGAAGAAGGAGGAGAAGAACACAAAGAAGAAGAAGGAGGGGAAGAACACAAAGAAGAAGAAGGAGGAGAAGAACACAAAGAAGAAGAAGGAGGAGAAGAACGCAAAGAAGAAGAAGGAGAGAGAAGAACACAAAGAAGAAGAAGGAGGAGAAGAACACAAAGAAGAAGAAGGAGGAGAAGAACACAAAGAAGAAGAAGGAGGAGAAGAACCAAAGAAGAAGAAGGAGGAGAAGAACACAAAGAAGAAGAAGGAGGAGAAGAACACAAAGAAGAAGAAGGAGGAGAAGAACACAAAGAAGAAGAAGGAAGAGAAGAACACAAAGAAGAAGAAGGAGGAGAAGAACACAAAGAAGAAGAAGGAGGGGAAGAACACAAAGAAGAAGAAGGAGGAGAAGAACACAAAGAAGAAGAAGGAGGAGAAGAACACAAAGAAGAAGAAGGAGGAGAAGAACACAAAGAAGAAGAAGGAGGAGAAGAACACAAAGAAGAAGAAGGAGGAGAAGAACACAAAGAAGAAGAAGGAGGAGAAGAACACAAAGAAGAAGAAGGAGGAGAAGAACACAAAGAAGAAGAAGGAGGAGAAGAACACAAAGAAGAAGAAGGAGGAGAAGAACGCAAAGAAGAAGAAGGAGGAGAAGAACACAAAGAAGAAGAAGGAGGAGAAGAACACAAAGAAGAAGAAGGAGGAGAAGAACGCAAAGAAGAAGAAGGAGGAGAAGAACACAAAGAAGAAGAAGGAGGAGAAGAACACAAAGAAGAAGAAGGAGGAGAAGAACGCAAAGAAGAAGAAGGAGGAGAAGAACACAAAGAAGAAGAAAGGAGAGAAGAACGCAAAGAAGAAGAAGGAGGAGAAGAACACAAAGAAGAAGAAGGAGGAGAAGAACACAAAGAAGAAGAAGGAGGAGAAGAACACAAAGAAGAAGAAGGAGGAGAAGAACACAAAGAAGAAGAAGGAGGAGGAGAAGAACACAAAGAAGAAGAAGGAGGAGAAGAAACAAAAGAAGAAGAAGGAGGAGAAGAACACAAAGAAGAAGAAGGAGGAGAAGAACACAAAGAAGAAGAAGGAGGAGAAGAACACAAAGAAGAAGAAGGAGGAGAAGAACACAAAGAAGAAGAAGGAGGAGAAGAACACAAAAGAAGAAGAAGGAGGAGAAGAACACAAAGAAGAAGAAGGAGGAGAAGAACACAAAGAAGAAGAAGGAGGAGAAGAACACAAAGAAGAAGAAGAGGAGAAGAACACAAAGAAGAAGAAGGAGGAGAAGAACACAAAGAAGAAGAAGGAGGAGAAGAACCAAAGAAGAAGAAGGAGGAGAAGAACACAAAGAAGAAGAAGGGGAGAAGAACACAAAGAAGAAGAAGGAGGAGAAGAACACAAAGAAGAAGAAGGAGGAGAAGAACACAAAGAAGAAGAAGGAGGAGAAGAACACAAAGAAGAAGAAGGAGGAGAAGAACACAAAGAAGAAGAAGGAGGAGAAGAACGCAAAGAAGAAGAAGGAGGAGAAGAACACAAAGAAGAAGAAGGAGGAGAAGAACACAAAGAAGAAGAAGGAGGAGAAGAACACAAAGAAGAAGAAGGAGGAGAAGAACGCAAAGAAGAAGAAGGAGGAGAAGAACACAAAGAAGAAGAAGGAGGAGAAGAACACAAAGAAGAAGAAGAAGGAGGAGAAGAACCAAAGAAGAAGAAGGAGGAGAAGAACACAAAGAAGAAGAAGGAGGAGAAGAACACAAAGAAGAAGAAGGAGGAGAAGAACACAAAGAAGAAGAAGGAGGAGAAGAACACAAAGAAGAAGAAGGAGGAGAGAACAAAGAAGAAGAAGGAGGAGAAGAACACAAAGAAGAAGAAGGAGGAGAAGAACACAAAGAAGAAGAAGGAGGAGAAGAACACAAAGAAGAAGAAGGAGGAGAAGAACACAAAGAAGAAGAAGGAGGAGAAGAACACAAAGAAGAAGAAGGAGGAGAAGAACACAAAGAAGAAGAAGGAGGAGAAGAACACAAGAGAAGAGAGAAGAACACAGAAGAAGAAGGAAGGAAGAACACAAAAAAAAGAAGAAGAAGAGAGGAGAAGAACACAAAGAAGAAGAAGGAGGAGAAGAACACAAAGAAGAAGGGGAAAAAGAAAAAAAAGGAAAGAGAGAAGAACACAAAGAAGAAGAAGGAGAAGAACGCAAAGAAGAAGAAGGAGGAGAAGAACACTTTTCATCAAAAAATAACAATAGAATTGAGTAAAATTACAACAAAAAAACACGCAGTGTTCTATCAAACATGTACACAAATCAGCCCCATTGTTTTCCATCTAAGCTAGTCGGCCTTATGTTGCAGGGTGTCACGGTTCATCCTTAGGTTGAAAAACCGTGCCTTGACTTAAAGTGGCTTTAATCAACAAACTAAAGAAACAAACAATTTAAGGGATTAGTGGGAAAAGGGCATATGCTACATTTTAAAAGTTCTGAGAAAACAACATTCAAAGTGTTTTTTGGTGCACTAAATCTTCATCTTCAATAATAAAAACAAATTAAAATGTTGGGCTTATCCAGAGCTAACTATAAACTTATGGGACTTGGACACTCAGTTAAGAATTATGGAAATCAGACCACAACTACACCACGTGACCTCGCATTCCAGTATTGATGTATAAAGACGAATTCATTTTAAAATCAACACAAAATGCTAAATCAAAGTTATATTATGTAACAAGTTCAGTTTAACAATAAGGAATATCAATATTATGAATATTTTTCATCAATAAATAACCATAGACTCACAGAATTGAGTAAAATTGAAAAAAATCATGCAGTTTTCTATCAAATATCTATCATTTCTAGCCATCTTTTCTGATCTAGTTCAGGAATCTCCGGTCAGTTGTCTGGCCTAGTTATCTAGAGTTGGCTGTGGCTTATCCCCCAACAAAGGTTTCAGCTACCGTATTATGAGAGAAAAAACACATTTTGATGGAAGAGATTGATATGCGCTTCTTCCACTTAGCTCTATTCTCCGCAAGCAATACATTCTTATTTTTTTATGTTTGTTGGTCTACAATCTCTAATATAACCCCCAAAAAGGATCGTCCTTAGGTTGAAAGCGGTGTAGATCGGCTTAGAAAGGCCTTAAAAACCAGCATAACACACGAACAGACAAACAAGTAAGTGAGTGTTGTATGTGAAGGTACCAGGTTTGCTCCCGGCAAGTCCATTTATCTTTACTGCAAATTATTACGTATCACTGCAGCCTTCTTCGGTTTCATCCCGATCTGATCTGATCCGCTCTGACCAGACCAGATTTGTAGGTTTCGGCACATCGTACTTTTCTTTACTGAGGACTTTCGCCGGTGCTGCGGAGTTCGTGCTTTGCAGCTGAGATCTTCCTGTGTGGGAAAGAGATCGGAGCACACGAGGTTACTAATCGAAGTGCAATGATGCTGATCCAATCAATCACTCACCGACTCACAAGTAAATGAGTTTGCCTTAGTATATCATATTGGATGCAGTCTTCAATTATATGCTCTGTAGTCTGTTGCGGCTGTCCACATATACATACGCATGGCAGAATTGTCAATATTTAATTTTGTATACATGCTTCCACCCCTTGTGTTGTCGGAGCTCTCAAGGGGAGGCAAAGAATAGTAATACTGCGATCTACAAGGCATGTCGTAAGAAGCGACTGAGGTAAGGGTCTAAGGAAGCTACCCTAGTAAATAAAAAGCGTCGCAAAAATGAGATGGCTGGCATACTTGAAGGTGCATAACTGGCACAACGTACAATCGTTCATAGGCTCAGATCACATACAAATGACAAGGAGTGGTCGATATGGAGCGTTCGAAGAAGACGAAGAAGACCCTGACTAGGCTGCAAACACCAGTACTTGCTGAAATCCAGGGCAACAAAAATGCTGACTTTCTTGTACATAATGCCGCTACTCAAGCTGGCAGATGCATATATACCGCTGATGTTATTAATGCAGTAGGTGACTAAGGTGAGTAAGGTGAGTAAGGTGAGTAAGGTGACTAAGGTGAGTAAGGTGACTAAGGTAAGTAAGGTGAGTAAGGTGAGTAAGGTGAGTTTGGTGAGTAAGGTGAGTTTGGTGAGTAAGATAAGTAATGCTAGTAACGTAAGAAAAGTGAGTCTCAGACGCCGGAACGATTCCGAGAATTAAACGTCCCCTTCCCGTGTGTTACCAGGGCCCACAAGAGAGCAAAGAATAGTAACACTAACACTGCGAGGCATATCGTAAGAAGCGACTGAGGTTTAGGAAGCTACCTAGTAAATAAAAAGCGTCGCAGAAATCGGATGTACTGGCTTACTTGTAGCCGCATAACTGACACAACGCACAATCTTTCTTAGACTCAGATCACATACAAATCACAAAGAGTAGTTTAACAAGTGGTCGATATGGAGCGTTCGAGGAAGAAGATAAAGACGTTCCGTCTGGACATGCCATACAGTGTTGACTTCGTGGTAGAGAGAGAAGATATACTAATCAACTTGTCATGGGTACCGTGAGCAGGTGTACTTTTGTATGGCTTCTGCAGCGGGGAACGAGTTCCTCATGGCGATCTTCTTCTTCGAACGCGACATATCAACCAATTGTTAACCGCTCTCTGTGATTTGTATGTGATCTGAGCCTAAGAGCGATTGTACGTTGTGCCAGTTATGCGCCTACAAGTAGGCCAGCACATCTAATTTCTGCGCTGCTTTTTATTTACTAGGGTAGTATCGCTAGGGCTTACATCAGTCGTCTCTTACGACATGCCTTGTAGGTCGCAGTGTTACTATTTTTTGCTTCCCTTGCGGGCCCGGCACCACACGGGCGACGATGTGCAATAACATCGATAGCATTACATAACATAACATAACATAACATAGCATAACATAACATAACATAACTCAGCACAGACGTTTGGGGACATCCGCGATTTCTATGCCAGTGAATCCCAAACTTTGAATTACCTCTAACCCCCTCTTAAATACATTTTGCTGCGTGGACACCCACAAGTTTCTATATATGACAATGGACAGGAATTAATTATCTGTGTGTTACAATAGTAAACAATGTCTGAAATTTAACATGTTAATAAACAGGAAGAGGTTTCCTTTTGCCTTGAAGAAGACGCGCCATCATTAGCATCATCAGTACATTTGCGTTTCAGTTTCAAGCAGGGATCCATCCTGAAGCTCAGCTAAAATGTATTGTAGCAAAATCCAATGCATGCCAACGTTATTTGTCCTATATTTCCCAAGATCGTTTCAGACAATTATTTACTTAAATATGATTCTTCTAGCGATGGAGTTATTATTACACCACACTAACAGTCAAGCTGGCTCCAATTTCTCAGACTGCGGGAAACTTCAAATGATCCTTCATTTTGTCCTGGCAGACAATTAGACTCCGGTTTGGTCCGAGTCCTTTGTTTTCATAGCAGAACTAGTTTACCACTGTTTTTAAATATGCTCTTTTTTAAAATTTACTTTTGCCCGCCTGTCCAGCGTGTTCGTAGCACGTTGGACGACGATGTGACAAGCCCTCTGTGAGTGCGGGTTAAATTTAGTGGGATGACAGAAAAGCCACAGGTTCTCCAGATTTACGGTGTTCGTGGCACCGAACCGAAGAGCTGAAAACTCCAGTGCTTCTGAATCGGGGATAAACATTTTTATTATTTTTCTGTTTGAAATGTCAAAGATCATAATATTTCTTCACATCACTCGACAACCCCCTGTGAGTACCTTGTGGACCCCTGGAGGTCCACGGACCCCAGTTTTAGGAAACGATGATCTATGCTAAACTGCATGACACAAGACAACGAGAGGAGAGAGAAAGAGAGAGAGAGAGAGAGCGAGCGATTGGTAGACAAAGAAGAAGTGACAGAGAGATGTAGTAATATTTAAATCGCGCAGTATTTGTCAGCAGAAATATTCTCACTAGAACAATAATAGTCGGTGCGCATTTCACTAGAACACTGAGTCGGTGCACAATTCATTAGAACACTGAATCGGTGTACAATTCATTAGAATACTGAGTCGGTGCACAATTCACTAGAACACTGAGTCGGTGCGCAATTCACTAGAACACTGAGTCGGTGCACAATTCATAAGAACATTGAACCAGTGCACAATTCACTAGAACATTGAGTCCGTGCACAATTCACCAGATCACTGAGTCGGTGCACAGTTTACCCGAACACTGAGTCGGTGCACAATTCACCAGAAAACTGAGTCGGTGCACAATTCACCAGAACACTGAGTTGGTGCACAATTCACTAGCAGACTGAGTTGGTGCACAATTCACTAGAAGACTGAGCAGGGGCACAATTCACTAGAATAATAAGAGTTCGTGCGCAATTAAATAGAACACTGAGTTGGTGCACAATTAAATAGAACACTGAGTTGGTGCACAATTAAATAGAACACTGAGTTGGTGCACAATTAAATAGAACACTGAGTTGGTGCACAATTTCATTTGTTTTCCACCAAATGCTTTATGGACTCTCCCAAAGAAAGGGAGAAAATAAAACATACACGAAATAACAAAGAGACATATTTTAAAACAAATACGGCATTGTCAACAGAGATTACATGTCAACAGACAGCACAACATACGCCAGAACAATAAGGCAGTCAGCTTGAAAATGGATACCTCGCCACAGGAGCCGTGGAAGGGTGCTCACGACTTTCAGGAATGTTTATGGCTATGTGGTGCACGAATCAATTAGTACTGATGTATTTCTCCTTAGGGGGTCAATGAAAATAAGCGTAACTCGATCCTACAAGTCAGAGTTGGAATGTGGAATCATTGGGAAAGCAAACTAAAGTTGTCATGGAATCAGAGAACATCGCACAAGAGGAACTAGTGAATGGTTCGGTTATAAAAACATCAAGAGGAACTAGTGAATGGTTCGGTTATAAAAACATCAAGAGGAACTAGTGAATGGTTCGGTTATAAAAACATCAAGAGAAACTAGTGAATGGTTCGGTTATAAAAACATCAAGAGGAACTAGTGAATGGTTCGGTTATAAAAACATCAAGAGGAACTAGTGAATGGTTCGGTTATAAAAACATCAAGAGGAACTAGTGAATGGTTCGGTTATAAAAACATCAAGAGGAACTAGTGAATGGTTCGGTTATAAAAACATCAAGAGAAACTAGTGAATGGTTCGGTTATAAAAACATCAAGAGAAACTAGTGAATGGTTCGGTTATAAAAACATCAAGAGGAACTAGTGAATGGTTCGGTTATAAAAACATCAAGAGGAACTAGTGAATGGTTCGGTTATAAAAACATCAAGAGGAACTAGTGAATGGTTCGGTTATAAAAACATCAAGAGGAACTAGTGAATGGTTCGGTTATAAAAACATCAAGAGGAACTAGTGAATGGTTCGATTATAAAAACATCAAAAGGAACTAGTGAATGGTTCGGTTATAAAAACATCAAGAGGAACTAGTGAATGGTTCGGTTATAAAAACATCAAGAGAAACTAGTGAATGGTTCGGTTATAAAAACATCAAGAGGAACTAGTGAATGGTTCGGTTATAAAAACATCAAGAGGAACTAGTGAATGGTTCGGTTATAAAAACATCAAGAGGAACTAGTGAATGGTTCGGTTATAAAAACATCAAGAGGAACTAGTGAATGGTTCGGTTATAAAAACATCAAGAGGAACTAGTGAATGGTTCGATTATAAAAACATCAAAAGGAACTAGTGAATGGTTCGGTTATAAAAACATCAAGAGGAACTAGTGAATGTTTCGGTTATAAAAACATCAAGAGAAACTAGTGAATGGTTCGGTTATAAAAACATCAAGAGGAACTAGTGAATGGTTCGGTTATAAAAACATCAAGAGGAACTAGTGAATGGTTCGGTTATAAAAACATCAAGAGAAACTAGTGAATGGTTCGGTTATAAAAACATCAAGAGGAACTAGTGAATGGTTCGGTTATAAAAACATCAAGAGGAACTAGTGAATGGTTCGGTTATAAAAACATCAAGAGGAACTAGTGAATGGTTCGTTTATAAAAACATCAAGAGGAACTAGTGAATGGTTCGATTATAAAAACATCAAGAGGAACTAGTGAATGGTTCGGTTATAAAAACATCAAGAGAAACTAGTGAATGGTTCGGTTATAAAAACATCAAGAGAAACTAGTGAATGGTTCGGTTATAAAAACATCAAGAGAAACTAGTGAATGGTTCGGTTATAAAAACATCAAGAGAAACTAGTGAATGGTTCGGTTATAAAAACATCAAGAGAAACTAGTGAATGGTTCGGTTATAAAGACATCAAGAGGAACTAGTGAATGGTTCGGTTATAAAGACATCAAGAGGAACTAGTGAATGGTTCGTTTATAAAAACATCAAGAGGAACTAGTGAATGGTTCGATTGAAATATTAAGTTTAGAAGCCTGTTAGATAGATATCTAGAAATTAAATTCATGACAGAATTGAGTTCATCAGTCTAGGCGGGGATCGCGAGAGAGAGAAAGTGATATCTAGAAATTTATCGAGAAGAACTTCTTCTTCTTCTTCTGCCTTCGACCGCTATGACTTCAGGTGTAGTCAGGGCGCCTGGTATTGTTGATTTTTGCGTGAAGACCTGCTTTGCTTATTAACAGTGTCCCCCGCCATATATGCGAACCTTCTCCGACTTAAGAGGTGATTATCTAACGAAATCCAACACATATACAACAAAGCAAATCAACACATATACAACAAAGCATCAACACATATACAACAAAGCAAATCCAACAACACATATACAACAAAGCAAATCCAACAACACATATACAACAAAGCAAATCAACACATATACAACAAATCATCAACACATATACAACAAAGCAAATCCAACAACACATATACAACAAAGCAAATCAACACATATACAACAAAGCAAATCAACACATATACAACAAAGCAAATCAACACATATACAACAAAGCAAATCCGACATATATACAACAAAGCAAATCAACACATATACAACAAAGCAAATCAACACATATACAACAAAGCAAATCAACACATATACAACAAAGCAAATCAACACATATACAACAAAGCAAATCAACACATATACAACAAAGCAAATCAACACATATACAACAAAGCAAATCAACACATATACAACAAAGCAAATCAACACATATACAACAAAGCAAATCAACATATATACAACAAAGCAAATCAACACATATACAACAAAGCAAATCCAACAACATATATACAACAAAGCAAATGAAAAGATAGGACAAACGAGGCTGATAATAAAATGCAAACATGTCACCATCAACACAAAAAGAGATTATTTTTCTTCTTCGAACGCTCCATATCATCCACTTGTTAACCACTCTTTGTGACTTGTATGTGATCTGAGTCTAAGAGCAATTGTACGTTGTGCCACATATGCGCCTACGAAGTAGACCAGCACATCCGCCCGAGTGGTTACTGGGGCCCAAATTTGGGGTGTAAAGAATAGAACCACTGTTACCTGCCATGCATTATTAAGAGGCGACTAATGAGGTTTGGCTGAAATCGGATGCACATGTCCTAAACGTGTAGAAGTCTATCCGTTTAGGGGCCTACCAAACCAATGTTCAACGTATACACGTTCTTGGCAAAGATCAAACGTATCACAAAGAGTGATTAAAATTGGTCGTAAAGAACGAACGCAAAGAAGAAGAAGAAGTAGACCAGCACATCCGATTTCTGCGACGATTTTTATTTACTAATGTAGCTTTCCAAGGCCTTTATCTCAGTCGCCTCTTACGACATGCCTTGTAGGTCGCAGTGTTACTATGTTTTTGCTCCTCCTGAGAGCCACGGCCAACACAATAGTGACACAAAAGAGCAAATGTTCAAAACAATCTTTCTCCCCACATTATACAATCAGTACCAAACCTGGACTCTGAAATTAAATTATAGAAGAGAACTAGTCACGACAAACGATGAAGTGTCTACACAGAATGCTGGAAGTAGGTGGCTAAGTGGTTAAGCCCATTGCCTTGTGAGTCGAAGGTCGTGGGTTCGAGTCCGGACCTCGCCATTCTGTTCACGAGTGCAGTTTTTTCAGAGACCTCTAGGATTGTTGCTGGAGCTACGGTGTTCGTGCTTTGTGCAATACTCTCTGCAGGTGGCTTGCCATTTCTGCGGAGAGGGACCAAGCCATATGGGGTAAAACCCAATACAATGAAGTCAATCCTTCGGCTTTTAAACCTTTTAAGAAGAAAACTAGTCACGACAAAGATGAAATGTCTACACAGAATGCCGGGAGTATCAAGAAGAGAACTAGTCACGACAAAAATGAAATGTCTACACATAATGCTGGGAGTATTAAGAAGAGAACTAATCACGACAAAGATGAAATGTCTACACAGAATGCCGGGAGTATCAAGAAGAGAACTAGTCACGACAGAGATAAAATGTCTACACAGAATGCTGGGAGTATCAAGAAGAGAACTAGTCACGACAGAGATGAAGTGTCTACGCAGAATGCTGGGAGTAACAAGAAGAGAACTAGTCACGACAGAGATGAAGTGTCTACGCAGAATGATGGGAGTAACAAGAAGAGATGGGTTTTATTTTCTTAAAATCTAATTATCGTTAAAGCTAAGGCCGTCCGCACACGAGTCGACTGGTTGTAACTTTAATTGCAAACTGGTTTTACACTAATCACATACATAACCAGTTCGCAACCAAAACGAAACCTACCCCCCACACACACGAGCATGTTGAGCGTCTGAAACCAGCCACGTCAGATCCACCAAGATAGGTACTTTGCTATTGTAAGAACATACTTGGTATCCATCTTTAGAACTATGATGTCAAGTAGTAGTTCAGATGAAGAAGATATTATTGACTATTATCAGTATCGTAGAAATAGAAGAGCAATAAGGGAGTATTGGTGTCATCCTTCTATAAATAGAAATATTCATTTAAGGCTGTTTGTAACAGCACAACAACTAAATAAAACATATATGATCAACAAATAAACAAGGAACAGGTATTAAGAGCTTAACAATAAAACAGATAGCAAGTTGATAGCATTCTATAGAATGTCCAAAGGTTGTTATATGGAATTGTTGAGAATGGTTACTCCTTACATCACGAAAATGGACACAAACATGAGGGAATGTGTGGGTGCAGATGAAAGACTATTAATAACTTTGAGGTAAACTATTTTTATTGGTCAAATTTAATTTTTTAAAAATAGTTTGTTGTTATTGTAAATTGGTTAGATCGAGACCCTCAGAGAAGCCGGTATAATACTCATTTTCCCTGGTGTTCACTAGCAACCATGCAACTCAACTGCTCTGCGACCTAGAAATACAGTCGCTCACAACCAGTTGTAGACTGGTTTGAAATCAGTTTAGTTTCAGTCGACCCGTGTGTGGTCCCCCACTCCTATACACAGGCAAGGTCACAAGACAGTTTTGCATGCTCAACCGGTTTGGGACTGGCGTTGCAAACCAGTCGACCCATGTGCGGACGGCCTGACAGAGTAAAATATGTTGCCAATAATCTGTGATACGAGCGCCATGGCGCACACGGACACCCCATTAGACAGTGTCGATCCGTACAAAGTATTATTTCACTATCAAGGGATTAACCCTTGCTATACGAGTCGAAGATCGTGGGTTCAAAACCTAAACACGCCGTTCTGCTCACGAGTACATTTTTTCCAGAGAACCTAGGATTATTGCCGAAGCTGCGGAGTTCGTATTTTGTGCATTACTCTCGACAGCAAGACCGTGCGGTATATTTTCTCAGTATGATGCAAGTCTTCGAAATAAAAGTAAAAAAAAAAGTAAAGGAACCATTTCATACCTTGTGGTATATAAGGGCAATACTGTGTTAGACCTGTATTTTTCATTGACCGTCGGCACATGATGGGTGATGTGGTCAGCATCCCGCCGGCCGCCTTTAATTTCCCAGAGTTTGTCTGGTGTCCAGTTGAGGCTGGGTCGGCCTGAGAGCCGTCGCGGTCGGAAAAATTCCACGCGCACTGCGGGAGTTGAATCCAGATCACCAGCCTTGAGAAGCGAGTTCACTAACAACTACGCTACCGCTGCTCTAAGTCTTCGAAATGCCGCCCTTAAATGTTTTTCCGTAAAATAACCTTCAATTGTATTTTTGGTTTTGCTTCTAATGCCGCCCCCTTACGGTTCCGTCTGATTTGGCCGCCTCTCTGTATCATAGCATGGCAGGCCTGATTTGGCCGCCTCTCTGTATCATAGCATGGCAGGCCCTGCTCGGCAGGTGGCGTGCTATTTCTGTGGAGAGGGTCCAGTCATATGATGTAAAACTCGGGGCAATGAAGTCAATCCTTCGGCTTTAAACCCCCTTAAACTTCTAGAGTGGAATACTTACATGTGTAATTCATTTTGCCGAGATGTCGAACTACGGGGAACATATCGCAGTTAAGACAATTTCACTGAGTCAGACAAAGACAACACCGATGCCACGCCAATGTTTAGATAGCCAATAAAGTAGTCCTTCAGCATCGTTCGATTAGGGTTATGACCTTTCTAGGGACTAAATTGTTATTGCTAATACAACCAATGTTTGGAGGATGCCGTATATGTTTTGTTGACTGAACACTAGCAATGATTTCTTATGGCTTCCAGGAGTCGTTTGCTATTAGACGACGTATCCACTCATGACCTTCTCTATAAGAATAGAGAAGGCTGTGATCCACTCCTCTCTCTAATACTCAAGATAGACAAATTGTGACTCTTGAATTCTAGAACACACACTTATACTCCACAACATACATCCAATCTGCTCTCTCTCTCTCGCTATCTCTCTGTTTCTCTCTCCGTGTCTCTATCCGTGTCTATCTCCTTGTCTCTATCTCTGTGTCTCTCTCTATCTCTCTCACTATCTCTCTGTCTCGTTCTCGCTATCTCTGTCTCTCTCTCTCTCTGTATCTCTGTGTGTCTCTCTCCGTGTCTCTCTCTCTGTGTCTCTCTCTATCTCTCTCTCTCACTATCTCTGTCTCGTTCTTGCTATTTCTGTCTCTCTCTCTTTCTCCCCGTGTCTCCATCTCTGTATCTCTCCGTGTCTCTCTCTCTGTGTCTCTCTGTGTTTCTCTCTCTATGTCTCTCTCTCAATCTGTGTGTCTCTCTCTTTCTATCTCTCTCTCTCTCTGTCTCTCTCTCTCTCTGTCTCTCTTTCTCTGTCTCAATATCTTTATATGTGTCTTTCTCACTCTCTTTCGCTCTGTGCTTGCGTTTCTATCTCTTTCTCTTTGTGTGTCTCTCTCGTCCTCTCTCTTAATCTCTCTCTCTCTCTCTCTCTCTCTCTAGCTACACCCCTCCCTCACCTCATTTCCTTACACTCCAACATACAAAACTACTGTAACTCTAACATACAAAACTACTGTAACTCTAACATACAAAACTACTGTAACTCTAACATACAAAACTACTGTAACTCTAACATACAAAACTACTGTAACTCTAACATACAAAACTACTGTAACTCTAACATACAAAACTGCTGCAACTCTAACATACAAAACTACTGTAACTCTAACATCTAAAACCTAAAACTTTCAAAACGACCACATAAATACATCTTTACCAGTGCACATTTTCATATGCACGTTTCTCAAACAGAAACTGAATATTTAGTTCTATAATCTGATATTGCATCTAACGTATTCATAACCTCATACTCAAGATACATTTTATTTGCAGATCCGTCTCAGCTGCTACAGATACCGTCACCCTTTCTTCTGTCCGTGGCTTCATCTTAAATTTCTCAACCTAACCCCAAGTGTTTGCTAAACTTGAATTCATATTTAGATAACGTTACAGCCAGATTTTTCATGAATTGTTCGAAATTTGAGCATATTTTTTCTTGGTTGGTTGGAGGTCTTTGTGACGGTGAGAAGTATGGTGCTCGTCTCAGGTTCTAAACGTATTCAGATCATGCCCCAGGTTGAGAGATAGAGCTATTTTTTTTGGAAGTAATTCTTGATTTAAGTCTAAGTAGGATGTAATAAAGAAACATATACAGCGAAGAAAACAAATGATAAGGTTTTAAAACAAGCCTGCACACAAAGAAACCTTATCTTCTTCTTTGCGTTCGTTCTTTACGACCAATTTTAATCACTCTTTGTGATATGTTTGATTTTGCCAAGAATGTGTATACGTTGCACATTGGTTTGATCGGCCCCTAAACGCATAGACTTCTACACGTTTAGGACATGTGCATCCGATTTCAGCCAAACATCCTTAGTCGCCTCTTACGACATGCATGGCAGGTAACAGTGGTTCTATTCTTTACATCCCAAATTTGGGCCCCGGTAACCACTCGAGCGAAGAAACATTATCAAAAGAATAAGAATCAGACAATCAAGGTTCGTCGGACATATAATGCAAAGAGGTTAAGAACATTTGGTAACAACATGTAAAATTCAGGGAAGGAGAGATCGTGGAAGAGAGAGGGAGAAGTTGTTGGATAGTCTGACATTGTGGTTCGACAAAAGATCGACGTCAGAACTAATTACCTGGACTAAGGAGAGAGAGAGAGTTGTGGAGAAACATGATCGCCTACGTCAGCAAGCATGGCACTTGAATGATTGAAGTCTAAATAAGATGTAATATAGATTCATGGACAGAGAATAGAACAAATAGATCTATCCAGAAAGAACTCAAAATCAAAGAAAACTGATGCTACAAATAAGAATGAGAAAATTGAAGTATTTTGGACATATAAAAAGACATGAAGGGCTGGAGCAGACCATCATGGAAGGAGGCATACCGGCAAAGAGAAAAAGAGGAAGACCACGGAGAGATGGATTCAGGATGTAACTGATGATTTTAACACAACGGCTGCAGAAGCAGGACATCTGTCCTATGAGAGAGACACATTTCGGAGGACTGTTGGGGTGGCAAAGTTCTGCTCGGGACAAGCTATTTGATGATGATGAACTGATGGTTTGAGAATAATGACTGCAGAGGCAGGAGATCTGGCCTATGAGAGAGAAAAACTCATAAGAACTGTTAGGGTGTCAAAGTTCTGCTCAAGACAAGCTAGCTAATGATGATACACCCCTAACGCTCAATTTTATTTATCCTGCTTCAACATTAATCTGAATTTTCCAGAAATAAGACAGACAATGTTTTTGAATTTTTTTACTTTATTATTATTTTTATAGTTATAAGTATTACAATTGTCACATATCGTCCAAGTCTCCATAGTTATTAGTATTACAATTGTCCCATATCGTCCAAGTCTCCATAGCTATTAGTATTACAATTGTCACATATCGTCCAAGTCTCCATAGTTATTAGTATTACAATTGTCACATATCGTCCAAGTCTCCATAGTTATTAGTATTACATTTGTCACATGTCTCCATAGTTATCAGTCTGATGCCAGCTAATTCCCCAAAACGTAGAATACCACTGTCCTAAGAAAAAAGAGTTCGTTTTAATAATTAATTATTCATTTTGTTTTCTTATGTGATACGTGTCTTAGACTTAAATAGCAATTTGTAAAGTAATACCGCACCCCCAACACCACACCCTCCCACGGTTTTCTCGAGATCTGACCTGATCCCGCCAGTATAATGCCAGGCCCCGCAATGAAGGCAAAGAATAGTACCACTGCGACATACAAGGCATGTCGTAAGAGGCGACTGATGTAGAGACCTAGGAAAGCTACCCTAGTAAATAAAAGACGTCGCAGAAATCGGATGTGCTGGCCTACTTGTAGACGCATAACTGGCGCAGCGTACAATCGCTCTTAGGCTCAGATCATATACAAATCACAAAAAGTGGTTAACAAGTGGTCGATATGGAGCGTTCAAAGAAGAAGATGTAGAGGAAGTATTAGAATTACCACATGTCGTCCGCTCCTCGACAGTGATTAGTCAGAAGAGCGCTAATTTACAACCAACAAAAAAAAATGCTAGATAGTACTGGCCTAAGAAAAAGATTGGTTTTCAACGATTTTCTGGCCAACACTATGTTACCAGTGTCAAACATGGCCAATAACAGCAGCTAATGAGCGGAAAATCATAACAACAGAGATGAGGTGTCTTAGAAGAGCTGCAGATGTGACAATAAGTCTGTCAAACATGACCAATAACAGCAGCTAATGAGCAGAAAATCATAACGACAGAGATGAGGTGTCCTAGAAGAGCTGCAGGTGTGGCAATAAGAAATCAGAAGACTGGATGTGAAACCAGTCATGCAATTCATAAAAGAACAACAGATTAAATGGTTTGGACACGTGACCAGAATGCCCTGGTATTGCCTACCACAGAGAGCCACACAGAAAAAGTATAGTGAGTACAAGGCAAGAGGAAGACCACGCAAAAGATGGAGCGACGGCATCAAGAACAGTCTTACGAACATGAATATCAGCTTACAAAGTGCCTTAAAAAAGCACACACAAGATCACTACGTTTTACCCCCAACATTTCTATAAAGAAGTAAATGGTGGGAGAGAAGAAGAAGAAGAGGTTTTTGAAAAATGCTATAATTTATATTGAGAAAATGAATAGACGGTTAGCAAGAGATAAAACAAAGATCAAATTTCCTCTCCAGGGTGGGCTGTTGTTGATACCAACAGCTGTCAGGTTTACGATGTAATTCTCGGTCGGTCCGGAAGAAGACTGAATAGGTAAGGAAAATAAAATATGCTAAGGTAAACCATACGAGTGTTGGACACCAATGAAATGGAAACCATGGTACAGGCTTTAAGGATTATCATGTGATAGAACGTCTCAGAGAACAGAATACCATGTAGACCAAATATCTTAGACAATACTAACAACATAAACAATACTTGACTCAGGAAATGAAAAGGCTGGCAAACTCGCAGGGCTGGAGAGGCTGGCTGGAATGGCTAGCACAACACCCCCAACACAAAGCTTTACAGAAACAAAGAATCTCCTGAAACAATTCAAACAAATGATGTGAAGAAACGGAGGATACAACCCACAGCACAAATAAACTAAACAAAAAAGTGCAGACCACAGTCTTCAGACTTAGAACGGAACACTGCAGTCTCAGAGCACACCTCTATAGAAAGAGTGTCAGGGACTCTGCTACCTGCACCTGTGGAGTACCAAGTAGTCCCCAGAGCACATCCTGCACGACTGCCCCAGCCTGAGCAGTGTGGGAATGGAAATCTGGCCAACAGAAACAACCCTACAAAACAAGCTATAAGGGATCGATGAAGACCTCAAGCGCACCACCATGTTTATGACACATACCAGAGTAGTTTCATAGCAGAAGTTGAATCCAGAAGAAGAATACTTGCTTTTAACATAAACCATCATCATCAACATGTGTCCTGTCGGCTGGCATAGGCGATCATGGATCTCCACAAACGTTAGCGCTGGTTACTGACTAGCAGTTCATATGTTGATACTCTTCTGTGTCATAAAGCCTGACTGGTCATAATTTTCTTTGTCTTCCTCTGTCTCGTATCCAATAGATTTTCCCAGGGGCAGAAATTGTGTTCGTCACTTTTCTTGTGCATAAAATACACGAAAAAATGCTGACTGCCGCTTTCTAATATTGATAGTAAGTTTTTTTTGTGCCTTGACCTCTTTCAACACGCCAAAATTAGTCATTTTACTAGATCATGAAATTATTAGCATTTCCGTGTAAGACCACATGTTCTACAGCGTGTGTTCTGTGCTTCACTCTACATGTTCTACAGCGTGTGTTCTGTGCTTGACTCTACATGTTCTACAGCATGTGTTCTGTGCTTGACTCTACATGTTCTACAGCGTGTGTTCTGTGCTTGACTCTACATGTTCTACAGCGTGTGTTCTGTGCCTGACTCTACATGTTCTACAGCGTGTGTTCTGTGTTTGACTCTACGTGTTCTACAACGTGTGTTCTGTGTTTGACTCTACATGTTCTACAGCGTGTGTTCTGTGTTTGACTCCACATGTTCTACAGCGTGTGTTCTGTGCCTGACTCTACATGTTCTACAGCGTGTGTTCTGTGCTTGACTCTACATGTTCTACAGCATGTGTTCTGTGCTTGACTCTACATGTTCTACAGCGTGTGTTCTGTGCTTGACTCCACATGTTCTACAGCGTGTGTTCTGTGCCTGACTCTACATGTTCTACAGCATGTATTCTGTGCCTGACTCTACATGTTCTACAACGTGTGTTCTGTGCTTGACTCTACATGTTCTACAGCGTGTGTTCTGTGCTTCATTCTACATGTTCTACAGCGTGTGTTCTGTGCTTCACTCTACATGTTCTACAGCTTGTGTTCTGTGCTTCATTCTACATGTTCTACAACGTGTGTTCTGTGCTTGACTCTACATGTTCTACAGCGTTTGTTCTGTGCTTCACTCTACGTGTTCCGCAGCATGTGTTCTGTGCTTGACTCTACATGTTCTACAGCATGTGTTCTGTGCTTGACTCTACATGTTCTACAGCATGTGTTCTGTGTTTGACTCTACGTGTTCTACAGCGTGTGTTCTGTGCCTGACTCTACGTGTTCTACAGCGTGTGTTCTGTGCTTGACTCTACATGTTCTACAACGTGTGTTCTGTGCTTGACTCTACGTGTTCCGCAGCATGTGTTCTGTGCTTGACTCTACATGTTCTACAGCATGTGTTCTGTGCTTGATTCTACATGTTCTACAGCGTGTGTTCTGTGCTTGACTCTACATGTTCTACAGCGTGTGTTCTGTGTTTGACTCTACATGTTCTACAGCGTGTGTTCTGTGTTTGACTCTACGTGTTCTACAACGTGTGTTCTGTGTTTGACTCTACATGTTCTACAGCGTGTGTTCTGTGTTTGACTCTACATGTTCTACAGCGTGTGTTCTGTGCTTGACTCTACATGTTCTACAGCGTGTGTTCTGTGCTTGACTCTACATGTTCTACAGCGTGTGTTCTGTGCTTGACTTTACGTTTTCTACAACGTGTGTTCTGTGCCTGACTCTACATACAACGGAGTTGGGGTCGGCTTGTTTTTCTTAGGAGGATCAACAAGAGAAATGTAGTAGCCTGCTGATGACTCGCTGACCGGTAGAACATATTAACAAAGTTGAGCATATCTCCCATGGATGTAGACTGAGCTATCACAACGAGATCAAAGTCTAACGTGGTTCTCTTCATCTTCTTCTTTGTGTTCGTTCTTTACGACCAATTTTAATCGCTCTTTGTGATATGTTTGATCTTTGCCAAGAACGTGTATACATTGAAAATTGGTTTGGTAGGCCCCTAAACGTATAGACTTCTACACGCTTAGGACATGTGCATCCGATTTCACCCAGACCTCCTTAGGCACCTCTTTCGACATGCGTGACAGGTAACGGTGGTTCTATTCTTGACACCCCAAATTTGAGCCCCGGTAACCACTCAGGCGAACGTGGTTCTGATTCACATAGTGGTATGAACACCGCTAACCATGTTTTTCTGCCCTTACCGACTTAAGGAAGGCGAACCCGAATTAAAAGCATACATAAATCGGATGTGGTGGCCTACATATATAAGACATAATAAGCTCATGCTAATCATATATTTTAATATAATAAGAGTGCTTCAACTAGAAGTTGATGTAGAGAACAACGAAGAAGAAGAAGAAGTTTAGCTAGTCAAGATTTGAAACTGGGAATATTTATGACATTCTCCGTACACTAACACGTTTCATACATATGGACAACACGCATTCCTTTGATAATCTAGACTAACACAGAGCTCGTGATCATGAATGCAATTTCATTGAGAACTAAAGCTTCCACTGCAAGAAGAAATAAACTCTGTCTTCGATTAACCACGTCCTTATTCAGCCTTCTCCACAAACGGTTGAACAGCTCTATACATTTCACACAACTTCTTTCATTCATTCGCACCAACTCGCACCGAGCGACCCGTCTTCATCAAAAGGTTCCAGAAGCAGGTGAGACGTCTGGGAAAAAAAAAGAGAGTAGACCCGAGCGGAGAAGTAATTCTATTGAATTGGTAGGAGTGTATGGACGCATTGTGTCTTTCAGTTGTTCTGTCTTGTAGAGTCGTGGGATTAATACAAATTAGAATATGGATCGTCTAAGCTCAACAGGATAGTTTACGGATGCAATATTTTTGATTTCGTACGTTCAACAACTAAGCAAATATGATTTACAGAAAAGGGGAACAAAAAGTGAAAGACACAAAGTTTTAATATTAGGCCCCTGCACTAAGAAATGAATGACAAGACATCAAGAAGTGACATCTATGGACAAGAGTGACATATGAAAAAAAAGAACCATTCAATAAGTGAATATCATTTTGAACACTGGGAAAAACCCATAGTTTCCTTAAAGTAGGAAAATCGTGGTATATCATGTAAAATTCTGTTCGGTTTCTTATGCTCGTCTAAGCCATGAGATGGGTTGCCTCTATGAAGCTGCATGTCAGTTGGAGTTCCTCGTGAGTTCCCATAGCTTGGTTTTGTAAGATCTCGCTCCTGAAGTCATGTTTCGTGTCGTTGGTGTATGTATAATGGACATGACTGCAGGATGTGTTCTGGAGTCTGTGTGTCTGTCTGACAGGTACAATGAGCAGTCTGAGCAGGCATTATTTTGTGCATGGGATGGTTGAGCCTGCAGTGACCTGTTCTTATGCGAAAGATTGTTGTATGCTGTTTTTCTGTTTAAGTCTGCTGGTGGGATCTTCTGTGTGTTTGCTGTGGGTTTCTTGCCTCCAAAACTCTTTGTACTTTCGTTTGATATGTGTCTTGATTTCTGGTAGTGACACTTGGTGTTTGTGTTGAATTTTGTTCCTTCCCTAGCCAGCCTGTTCCCTCTCTCATTTCCTGGTACTCCACAATCGGCAGGTATCCATTGGAGAATAATTTAGTTGTGTGTTCTGAGAGCTTGTTTAGCTGTAGTGTCAGATCTCTCCATATTATCTTGGTGGAATCTGTAGCTAAGGAGTTAACATCTTGTGGAATCTGTGAGCTAAGGAGTTAACATCTTGTGGAATCTGTAGCTAAGAGTTAATATCTTGTGGAATCTGTAGCTAAGGAGTTAACATCTTGTGGAATCTGTAGCTAAGGAGTTAACATCTTGTGGAATCTGTAGCTAAGGAGTTAACATCTTGTGGAATCTGTAGCTAAGGAGTTAACATCTTGTGGAATCTGTAGCTAAGGAGTTAACATCTTGTGGAATCTGTAGCTAAGGAGTTAACATCTTGTGGAATCTGTAGCTAAGGAGTTAACATCTTGTGGAATCTGTAGCTAAGGAGTTAACATCTTGTGGAATCTGTAGCTAAGGAGTTAACATCTTGTGGAATCTGTAGCTAAGGAGTTAACATCTTGTGGAATCTGTAGCTAAGGAGTTAACATCTTGTGGAATCTGTAGCTAAGGAGTTAACATCTTGTGGAATCTGTAGCTAAGGAGTTAACATCTTGTGGAATCTGTAGCTAAGGAGTTAACATCTTGTGGAATCTGTAGCTAAGGAGTTAACATCTTGTGGAATCTGTAGCTAAGGAGTTAACATCTTGTGGAATCTGTAGCTAAGGAGTTAACATCTTGTGGAATCTGTAGCTAAGGAGTTAACATCTTGTGGAATCTGTAGCTAAGGAGTTAACATCTTGTGGAATCTGTAGCTAAGGAGTTAACATCTTGTGGAATCTGTAGCTAAGGAGTTAACATCTTGTGGAATCTGTAGCTAAGGAGTTAACATCTTGTGGAATCTGTAGCTAAGGAGTTAACATCTTGTGGAATCTGTAGCTAAGGAGTTAACATCTGGTCATGCGTTCCGAAAGTTGTATGTTCGAATCTAGACCGTTCCTTTCTGTTCATGAATGCATTTTGTCCAGAGAACCGTAGAATTTTTGTCAGAGCTACGGAGTTCGCAAATGTGTGCCCGCCCGTGTGTTGTCGGGACTCTCAATGGAGCAAAGAATAATAACACTGCGACCTACAAGGCATGTTGTAAGAGACAACTAAGGTAGGGGTTTAGGGAAGCTTCACTAGTAAATAAAAAGCGTCGCAGAAATCGGATGTGTTGGCCTACTTGCAGGCGCATAACTGGCGCGGCGCACAATCGCTCTTAAGCTCAGATCACATAAAAATCACAAAGAGTGGTTTAACAAGTGGTCGACATGGAGTGTTCGAAGAAGAAGAAAAGTAATTTTGCATTGCTCTAGACATGAGACATCTAATTTTTGCAATGCTCTAGACATGAGACATCTAATTTTTGCATTGCTCTAGACATGAGACATCTAATTTTTGCAATGCTCTAGACATGAGACATCTAATTTTTGCAAGCTCTAGACTGGACATCTAATTGCAGAGAGAGCTATATGGAGTAAAACCCAGAGAGAGCTATATGAGGTCAAACCTAGAGAGGCTATATGAGTAAAACCCAGAGAGGCTATGAGGTAAACCCAGAGAAGCTATATGAGGTAAAACCCAGAGAGAGCTATAGAGTAACCCAGAGAGAGCTATATGAGGTAAAACCCAGAGAGAGCTATATGAGGTAAACCAGAGAGCATGAGGTAAAACCCAGAGAGAGCTATATGAGGTAAAACCCAGAGAGAGCTATATGAGGTAAAACCCAGAGAGAGCTATATGAGGTAAAACCCAGAGAGCTAAATTAGAGTGACCAAAAGAACAAGAACAGCACAACAGGTACTAGGTATATAAGTAGACTCATCAATCAACAACGAACTGGTACGGTTAGTCGCTGGACGCTGTTGTGCAGATATTACGAAAGGAATCGGAGCATATATAAACATATGACTTTACTTGCTTGACTTCTTCCTCTCCGCTTCTCGTGGAGCAGAGGGCCTCAACAGTTGTTCGCCACTTTTCCCGGTCTCTGGCTGTTTTCTTTATGGTCTTCCAGGATAATCGACCAGCCTTCAGTTCCTCAAGAAGACTTCGTCTCCATAGACATAACCAGAGTGCAAATTAAGATATTCCAAATTGAAAATGAAACTGATACCCAGTGCAAAGAAATCAACCTTTCGGCTTTAAACATTTTAAACAAGTGGTTCTCAAAGGGTGTGCCCAGGTGCATCAGAGTGCCCGATGACATTCCTAGGTGCGCCCTATAAAATCCGAGATCAGGAGTCGGCAACGTGGTGCCTGCGGGAACCAGGGTAAAAAATCGCCAAGACACATCAGGCCCATGCTTCTCTTAAGCCGAAATTAAATGATGAGCAATGGTACGTAGCATTTTTCAATTATTTATGTATTTTTGTGCATCTTATTTAATAATGATGTTTTTGTTTATAGTGCGCCTACGACTTTTTTGTGAGACATGACTTCTTCTTCTTCCAACGCTCCACGTCGACTCCTTGTTAATAACTCTTTGTGATTTTTTTTGTGATCTGAGCCTAAGAGCAATTTTACCTTGTGTCAGTTATGCTCCTACAAGTAGGCCAGCACATCCGATTTCTGTGATGCTTTTGATTTACTAGGGTAGCTTCCCTAGGCCCATACCTCAGTCGCCTCTTTCGACATGCTTTATAGGTCATAGTGGCACTATTGTTTGCAACACATTCGAGCTCCAGCAACCCACAGGCGCGATGACTTCAAAAGTTTGAAAACCACTGCTTTAAACCAACAAAAATGGCGTAAGATGAATTCTCTGAACAAAATTTGCTTAAACAATGCAGGCACAAAACACATCATGAAATCTGGAGTTGTCAAAGACAAGCAATAAACGACTAGACAATTAGAAGGCTTATGTTACTGTCTAGAGTCTGGTCTAACAAATAGACGAGAAATATTTTCTCTGTCATTTCTCTGAACGAAATAATCTGTCGTTTCCAATGAAGCACTGATACGTTGTATACAGGATAATAGAATTTTATAATTAATGCTAATTTAACAAAACATTAAAGTTGCTGTTGTTGATGATTCCCACATATGAATTCAGGGATTCTCAACATGTTAAACATTAGACACACATGTGATCGACAGTGTGTTGAGGGCGCGCAAAGACTAGTACATGAACACCTGCAACATTACAGAAGGCATGTCGTAAGAGGTGACAGAGGTAGAGGTCTAGGGATGCTACCCTAGTAAATAAGAAGAGTTGCAGAAATCGGATGTGCTGGTCTACGTGTAGGTGCATAACTGGTACAACGTACAAACGCTCTTAGGCTGAAATCACATACAAATCACAAATAATGACTATAAAAATAAGAAGTGGTTACATGGAGCGTTCGAAGAAGAAGAAGAAGAAGAAGAAGAAGAGAAACATGTACATATTCCATGGACAGCGAAGAAGACAAATGTTGAGATTTTATAACAAGCCTGCACACAAAGTAAGCTCAAGAAAATCGGGGTTTTTTTTTCCCGATCCAGAAGCACTTGAATTTTCAGCTCTCGGCTGGTGTCATGAACATCGTAAACCTTCAATACGGTACCTCAAACACCTTAAATCTGGAGAACCTGTGGCTTTTCTGCCAGCCCGCGGAATTAAACCTCACTCACATGGGGCTTGTCATCCGTTGTCCAACGTGTTACAAACACGCTGAGCAGGTTTCAAATGGTACCTTGCGACCTCATGGACTAAACGTTCTACATTTACTATGCTTCTTAATACTGTCTCTTCTCATGCTCCATATTCTATATGTATATTTGTTAAATGTATATATGCTATATATATATTTGATTATTATTATATATCTTCTTTCTTCCATTCCTAGTTTTTCGTATTAATTTCGTTTTTAGTTACATATTTTAATTTTAGGGATTAATTAATTGTCTAATTGTATCTGTTATGTCTGCGTTAAAAAGTAAATGTCTTCACTTTTGGTGTATCCTTTCCTTGATAAAGACCTATTGGTCGAAACGTCGCTGTGTATTGTTATTGTTTTTGTACTTTGTAAAACTACAGTAATTTATTTTCACGTGTTTCGCCACAGAAAGTAACCTGAACAAAAGAATAAGAATCAGACAATCAAGGTTCTTCGGGCACGTAATGCGAGGAGGAGGTTTAGAATATTTGGTGACAATGGGGAAAATTCAGGAACGGAGAGATCGCAAAATGCAGAATGAGAAGATATTGGATGGTCTGACCTGGTTCATTAAAAAAAAATGTATGTCTGGCAAAGTGGTCAGTGGCCGAAAATGTTTGATAACCTATGATCTATACTATTCAACACTTCTAACTATCCAATTTGAAAGCGGTCACATTGCTAAAGATAGTAATAATGAAGGATATTCTTGTGTTTAGGTGCTATATTACTAACTAGTGGACACTGACCTGATTTGGTCTAAAGCGCATAGTGACAACGCCGCTCCAGGATTAGTGATCTGGCACTAATCAATATCCTACCCCACCTCCACGTGGTGACCCTGATAACAGATAACCGATTTTGTATGACTAAGCGGGTAGGGATCGAGGGAGAGCTATATATAGTGGTAGTAGTGCAATCACGGAAAAACAATGCAAGGCCAAAATCCCTGAACAAAATGCACGCATTTCATGCCCGATGTCCGATGAAAAGTTGTCCACATAGTTGCTGAAACGTAAGAAACAGAAGTGTACGTACGAGTCGTCTGTGAGCGAATGCGAATCCCAAGAGTAAATGACCGCATGTCTCTCCCGGCCGATGGGAAAAGCTGAACAAATAAGCATAAAGGATGAGGGGTGCATCCAGAAAAGTTACGTGGGCCCATGTGGGGAGAAACTCGGAACCCGTAGGTGGGGGCACCAAGTTGAGTTGCACGTTAGTGAACGAATCCTAACTCCCCAGAGTAAATGGCCGAAAACAAATTGTAACATGTGAGGCAAAAATCAATTCGAACGATGTCAAACAAATCAAAGGTCTCAACAACAGTCTCTGAAAACACGACAACGTATCGTGGCGACACATGTGAAGATTGCTGCAAACTCCGCATAAGAGGCCAAGTGCAGACAAATTTATTGGGTAAAGTTTGCCGAGCGCAAATCACATAGTTGCGTTTTAGCGTCTAACGATACTGCCTTCCCTGTAATAACCGAGAAAGGTACTGTTGTTCTCACAGCTAACATCCCCGGAAAAACCAGGGTGGGTGATATTTGATGAGCGCAAAATATAAGTTGCGCTGGTAGCACCTAATGAAATGACCCTCTATATTATTTGTGCGTAGCCCCAGTCCAGTGTTTCCCGGGACGAAGGAAAATGCAGAGCAGAAATGAAATTGCCAAGTACCGATACGCGCCTCGAAAAGGCTGAGAATGTTACTACTCCGGAATAAACTCAAGGTGGTCAGAAAGTAAGGCCAATAATGTAACGATTTGACAGGCTGTCCAAATCCAAACATTGGCGAAGGCCGACACTTTCCACGGTGTATTATACGAGTAAAACACCGTACTAGGACAAGCTTATGTGCCCCAATCCCTTGGAACAAATGGTCACACAATAATTGCCAGCTGTGAGGTAGGAATCAATAAGAACGATGCGTAACGAATCAACAGTCTCTGCAAGTGTCTCTAAAAACGCTGTAACGAATCGTTTCGACACACGGGAAGATTGTGGTAAAACTCCGTATCAAAGGCTTAGCGCAGATACATTTACTGGGTACGATTGGCCAAGCACAAATCGTAAAGTTGCGTTTTAGTGCCTAACGAAACTGTCCTCCCTGGGACAACCGGGCAAGGTACTGTTTCATCAACAACTAACATCCCCGGAAGAATTGAGGTGGGTGATGTTGACGAGCGCAGACTTTCAGTTGTGTTTCTAGCGCCGATTGAAACGACCCTCTAGAATATATGTGCGCAGCCGCAGTCCAGTGTTTCCCGGGGTCAAAGGAAAATGTAGAGTAGACATTGTAAATTGCCAAGTACCGTCACGCGCGTGGAAAAGGCTGATAATGTTGATATTCCGGAATAAAGTCAATGTGGTCAGAAAAGTAAGACCGACATTATAAAGATTTGACAGGTTGTTCAACCTGGAACAATGGCGAAAGCTGACACTTTTCACGGTGTGTTACACGAGTAAGTGCCGTCCCAGGGCAAGCTTATGTGCACCCAAAAAAGACTGAGAAATGTCCGTAATCCGGAAGCGTCAGAAAGGCTGCACAGCTCTTTGGCGTAGATCATAAAGCCCGATTATACGACAAAATGATGAGCGTAAAGACGTAGATCCAAACCAAAATATATGGCACAACGGATCGTTCTAGGACAAGCTACCCTAGTAAATAAGCAGCTGGCTTAAACCGGATTTGCTGGCCTAGTCACCATAGGCGAATTATTGCACAACGTAAAAAAACTTTATTGTCAAAGATCAACTATATATCACAATAAGAATGATAAAATTGGTCGCCAAGAACAAACGCAAACAACAACTGACCTGATGTTAATATTATTGCAAACGAAACAACAAAGGCGGCAACAGCTGATAGAATATTTCGACCAACTAGGAGAAGCCTGAAATATGTGAAACTGAGTAAAGTTTCACCAAGGAATTCCAACTGACACACAGCTTCATAGAGGCAGCCCATCTCATGGTTTAGACGAGCATACTAAAACCGAACGCAAAGAAGAAGAAGAAGAATGTTGATATATAATTAAAAACAAGAACCAGTTTTCCAGCTATTTCTTCCAGCTGCAATTTTGCAGTTAAGCCCCTTCAGAGACAGTGTGGAAACAAGCTGAGAACTGCTAAGCTTAATGCACTGTCTACAGAGAAATAAATGGGATTCTTACAGCATTACTGCACAGAAAATTGAATTGAAAATCAAATACATCTCTCACAATCTACGTTTTATCTAGGATAAACATTTTCTATTATAATTAAATTGAAACTAAATCTCCCTAAACTATCATTGAGTGCGTTACTGATAGCCACTCGAGTGGTTACCGGGCCCAAATTTGGGGTGTAAAGAATAGAACCACTATTCCCTGCCCCGCATGTCGTAAGAGGCGTGTGTCCTAAACGTGTAGAAGTCTATGCGTTTAGGGGCCTACAAACCAATGTGCAACGTATACACGTTCTTGGCAAAGATCAAACATATCACAAGAGTGATTAAATTGGTTGTAAAGAACGAACGCAAAGAAGAAGAAGAAGAGCAACATAGCAATGCTAAAAAGACAGATCGGTTCATCAACAAAGCAATTCTAAATTACATAGACTGGTTCATCAATATAGCAATGCTATTTAGACAGGTCGGTTCATCAATATAGCAATGCTATTTAGACAGATCGGTTCATCAACATAGCAATCCTAAATAGATAGACCGATTTATCAATATAGTAATCCTAAATAGATAGACCGATTTATCAACATAGGAATGCTGAATAGATAGACCGGTTCATCAACATAGCAATGCTATATAGACAGACCGGTTCATCAACATAGCAATGATATATAGACAGACCGGTTCATCAACATAGCAATGCTATATAGACATACCGGTTTATCAACATAGCAATGATATATAGACAGACCGGTTCATCAACATAGCAATGCTATATAGACAGACCGGTTCATCAACATAGCAATGATATATAGACAGACCGGTTCATCAACATAGCAATGCTATATAGACAGACCGGTTTATCAACATAGCAATGATATATAGACAGATCGGTTCATCAACATAGCAATGCTATGATGTCTAAAGTCTCTAAAGAGGAAAGGAGGGACTTCATTCATTGCCCCGGGATTTTCCCAGAACATCGCGGGCCGGATTCAAACTCTCAACATTTGGAACGCTAGACAAACGGCTAACCACTTAGTCACAGAAACACCCGGGCTATAAGAATATATTAGTTCACTAACATAGACATGCTCTATTGATTTAGTGATTCATCAACATAGAAATGTTCTATAGATGTACTGGTTCACCAACATAGAAATGTTCTATAGATGTAGTGATTCACCAACATAGAAATGTTCTATAGATGTAGTGGTTCACCAACATAGAAATGTTCTATAGATGTAGTGATTCACCAACATGCTATAGATGTAGTGATTCATCAACATAGAAATATTCTATAGATGTAGTGATTCATCAACATAGAAATATTCTATAGATGTAGTGATTCATCAACATAGACATCCTCAATAAATAAAACAACTGCAGAAGTTCACCACATCTCTCATAATATGCCCAGTGCTCATCTAAAAGTATAGACCTAACACTGTACTCCCCAATATAGCACCTGATATGAGAAAACTGTCTTTGTTTTTACACAAGCTGTTCTTGTCACTTTGAAATGTGTTTGTTTACGTTATTATCAAACAAGTTGCCGCGTTGCAGCGTGTTCGTAGCGCGTTGGACTACGGGTGACTAGTCCTCTGTAAGTGCGGGTTCAACTCCGCGGACTGGCAGAAAGCTACAGGTTCCCCAGATTTACGGTGTTCGTGGCACCGAGCCGAAGGGTTTCGATGTCCATGACACCGAGCCGAAGAGCTTTCAGCTCAATTGCTTCAGGATCGGAAATAAAAATTTAAAAAAATCAAACAAGTTCACAACTCTTTGTTGATCTCAGAAGTCGGTGAATGCACGCCAGTATGGCGGGAGAGAATGATAATTTTTTTTTTAGATCCAGAAGCACTTGAACTTTCAGCTCTTCAGCTCGGTGCCATGGACATCGTAACCCTTCGGTTCGGTGCCACAAACATCGTAAATCTGGAGAACCTGTGGCTTTTCTATCAGCCCGCGGAATTGAATTGCACTCACAGGGAGCTTGTCACCCGTCGTCAAACGCGCTACGAACACGCTGGGCAGGTGGGTGGGATAATGATAATAAGGAAAACATGCCTTCACGCAAAAGTCAGTCAGACGCGCCATACCCTGCACTTTGACTACGCCTGAATTCATAGTGGGCGAAAGCAGAAACAGAAGAAGAAGAACCACTATTTTCGATCTGTATGGTTTGCCTAGAGCCAAGTAGACCCCTAATGTAAGACAGACATAACCAATTGCACTCAAATCGTATGCTTTCTTTCTTTCTTTCTCGAATCCTGTTTGCCTTACAGCGTCAAGTCAAGAAGAGATTTATAAAACGGACCCTTGTATGCGCTTCGTAGATAGTGTCTTTCGTCGCCTCTGTTATCTCTGAGGTCCATCTTTTGCGTGGCCGGCCTTTTGCTTTGTACCCATTGTATTGGAGCAGCATTGCTCTTTGAGGTGCACTGTCTGTTGGTAATTTGCTTACGTGGCCGAACCATTTAATTTGTTGTTTCTTGTTGTACTGATGTTGTACCCACTTTTTTTCTGATGTCCAAATCGTATGCATATTATCAAATAGGATACACATTTTGCAAACAGATAATTGTAGGATTGTACCAACAGACAAATACCGCAGTTTCAAGTATCATATCTCTTGTTATACTCTAACATGATATCAGATCTGTTTGGTCATAGTGAGGCCGTGAAGCTAACGCATACCAACGTTTTTTTGTTTTTTCTGATCCAGAAGCACTTGAGCTTTTCAGCTCTTCGGCTCGTGCCATGGTCATCGTAACCCTTCGGTTCGGTGCCACGAACACCATAAATCTGGGGAATCTGTGGCTTTTTCTGCCATCCCGCGGAATTTAACCCGCACACACAGAGGAATAGTCACCCGTAGTCCAACGCGCTACGAACACACTGGGCAGACGGGCATGCCAACGTTTAACTGTAAACATAAATATTCACTAATTCATGTCTCTGTAGTCAGTGGAAATAAGGGATTGTTAAGAACCCCAGGGAAGCGTCGGAGACAATGAATATGATCAATAAATACACAGTGAACAAGTTATTAGGGGGGCTTCCGGAGAAAAATAATTACCAAACACAGAATTAGAACCACAAACCAAGATTTTTTACAGCCCTCATTGCCTAATCTACAGCTCACATTGCCTAGCTCTACAACCCTAATTGCCTAATCTACAGACGAGGTTGTTAAGGCAACCACCACTGTGGTGCCGGGACTCGCTAGGGGAAACAAAGAATAGTACCACTACGACCTATAAGATATGTCGTAAGAGGAGACTGATGAAGAACCTAGTGAACCTACCTTAGTAAATAAAAAACGTTGCAGAAACAGGATGTGCTGGCCTACTTGTAGGCGAATAACTGGCATAACGTACAATCGCTCTTAGGATCAGATCACATACAAATCACACAAAGTGGTTAACAAGTGGTCGATATAGAGCTGAAGAAGAAGAAGAAGAAGAAGAAGAAATAAGCCAACTAAATTAGAAAATTCCATTCTAAGATTTTTTTCCTGTTAGTTTATATAGTGTTTCCTTCTGATCAGTTCGTACTCTGCAGAATTTCCAGTCTAGGTTTGGCGCATAGATTAAGTGTAAAGTGTTCAGTTCATTTAAACGCCCGCCATGTTACTAAATATTGATATAAATATGCATAGAAACCTGCTGTAACAATTTAGCTGTGAGGCTTATTGTAATGCTTGTCTGAACGCTGTTTACCGTGAAATATGAGTGTCTCTTATTGTCAACTTGCCGATTTAATTGCTTATTATTTTAGAAAGGCGCCTTTCTGACGGAATAGTAATGCGTTTGGGCGCCGAATACAACCGAGGGTCGAAAGTTCCAGGATGAGACAGTCAATTGCATTGTCGTCCAGATGAAAAATGGTTCTCAGAGCTTCTCAGTTGGGGTAAAGTTCCCGAGTTGCTGTACGCTGGTACTTTTCTGAAAATTTAAGGGGACTACGTACCTGTGGTTGCGGCCTGGTGCAGAGATATTGTTTTGAACTTCTTTGTCTCTATGGCGTAGAGGTTAGGTGTTCGCCTCTCGTGCTAAATGTACTCGGTTCGTTACCTCGCGCGAGGAGCCATCGGGATATTTGGTTCAAGGTATCCCCAAAAAATGAGATCCTATTATTTGGTTCAGGGTATCACTACATTGAGATCCTATTATTTGGTTCAGGGTATCACTACATTGAGATTCTATTATTTGGTTCAGGGTATCACTACATTGAGATCCTATTATTTGGTTCAGGGTATCACTACATTGAGATTCTATTATTTGGTCCAGGGTATCCCCAAAATGAGATCCTATTATTTGGTTCAGGGTATCCCCAAAATGAGACCCTATTATTTGGTTCAGGTTATCCCCAAATTCAAACCCTATTATCGCCCGAGTGGTCACAGGGCCCCAATTTGGGGTGTAAAGAATAGAACCACTATTTCCTGCCACGCATGTCGTAAGAGGCACCTAAGGAGGTTTTGCTGAAATCGGATGCATGTGTCCTAAACGTGTAGAAGTCTATGTGTTTAGGGCCTACCAAACCAATGTGCAACGTATACATGTTCTTGGCAAAGATCAAACAGATCACAAAGAGTGATTAAAATTGGTCGTAAAGAACGAATGCAAAGAAGAAGAAGAAGATCTTCTCTAGGCACTCAGATGTAGATACCAAAGGTTAAGAATCCCTGATCTATAATAAGCTCACAAGAAAGACCTTTTAAATTTCTCCAATAATGTTAAATGACATTACATGGTCTAGAGAAGAAACCAGGTTTCCCTGCTGACCCCCTTAATAAATAAATGCTCGGACGGTTCCATTAAGGGGAGACGCACATAAATCTTTCTTAGCTTGTGGATGTAGACACAGCTAAAGTGCTGGAGACACCATTAATCAATCTTATTGTCCTACAAGCTTCTAACTTTGTTTAAAGAAAACTACTGTAGATTCTGGGAATATGTCTGATGATCTAGCATTTCTTTCTAGAAAGTTCCATGGTGATTCTACAAGAATGATTGATTACTTTTCCTGTAGTTGAGTTATTATCGACAACATTTGATGTAACATTTGTTTGTTGATGTCAGTGAATAAGCGCCTATGAGTTTGTTTTCGTTTTTAGATGATGTAAATCGCCCATGTGTTGCCGGGGTCCTCAATGAGAGCAAAGAATATTAACGCTGCCACCTACTAGGCATGTCGTAAGAGTGACTCAGGTGGGGAAATAGGAAGCTACCCTAGTAAATAAAAACCGTCGCAGAATTCGAATGTGCTGGCCTACTTGTAGACGCATAACTAGCACAATGTACAATCGGTCTTAGGCTCAGATCACATATATATCACAAAACGTTTGTTCGTTGTTAGCTGATGTAAGTGACTGAACGTTTATGAGTTTGTTCGTTGTAAGGTGATGTAAGGTTTGCTCCCTCGTGGAGCCGTCGAAGTATTTTTCCAGAGATCCATGATCTCAGTGTAGGTGAGCTCAAGTTCCTAGTCCGATCAGAGACGGACGATAAAACGCAGGTCCCATGTTCAAATCCGAGAACCCGTTGCAGCTCAAAATCGAAAAGAGCAGGCTGGTAAGCAGCTGCCCGGGCAAAATTCATTAGTACAAATTTTAATATAAATCCCTACAAAATATCTTCACCAGCTACTAAATTACATCAAGGCACGCGCCGATGCTACGGAGTTCGTGCACTGCAGCTGAGATTTTCCTGTGTAAGAAAGAGATCGGAGCACATATGGTACCTCAACAAAATGCAATGATGAAGGTGCTATCAATCAATCAATCAATCAATCAATCATGGTAATGTAATTGAATGAACGTCTATGAGTTTGTTCACACTATCCAACTTGACAAATATACAGATTTACTCTAATTAACAAGTCTTACCAAACTTCTGATTCACTTTGTAGAAATAGATAGCTTTGCTGTATAGATCAAAATCAGAAATTGAATTCGAATGATTTGTTGTAAATTTAGTAACAATTTTACATGAAGCAATGCTTGGCGCAGTGTGAGGCAGTTGAGGTATTATAATAAGGAATACTGGCACATTCTGCATCAGTTAGTATCGAATCGCCTTCTTCTTCTTTAGCGATCTCTGGTGATGCGCTTAGTTTACTGAGGACCACAAACTGGGCAGTCAGTTTCAGGTCTGCAGGTTGCCCCAAAGCTTAGTTTATTGGTCAACTGGGTGTGGCCACATGTTGCTTCTCAGCTATTGCCAACTATAAACGTGTTACCTCCGGACTCCTGCCCTAGTTTCAGTTGGGGAGGCTGGAATTTATATATGCTTGATAGAACACTGCAAGCTTTTTTGCAATTTTACTAAATTCTATGAGTCTATGGTTATTTATTGGCTATAGATATTCATAATATTCTTCTTCTTCTTCTTCTGCGATCAACTTTTGCTATGCGACTACTCCGGTATGTGTTATAAACAGGGCGGTGCGCTTGAGGTCTTCACCGGTTCCCATAGTTTGTCTTGTAGTGTTGTTTCTGTTGGCCAGATCTCCAATCTCTCACTACTCAGACTAGGACAGTCTTGCAGGATGTGCTCTGGGGACTGCTTTGGTGCTCCACAGGTGCAGGCTGCCGAGTCCCTGAGACCCATTCTGTATTCATAATATTGATATTCCTTAGCTTTTAACTTAACTTGTTACATAATATAACTTTGATTTAGCATTTTGTTTTGATTTTTTTAACATGAATTCTTCTATATACAACAATTCTGGAATGCGAGATCACGTGACAGGTTGTAGTCTGATTTCCTATAATTTGTACCTAAGTCTGCCGACCCTATGAGTTTATAGTTGACTGTGTCTCAGCACACACAGGAGAGGATAGTTTTACAGGACATATTTCGGTGTCTGTTCCACCTGTTGACACTGGCATGTTTTTTATTGAGTTATACTGTATCATAGGGTCAAATATGATTGTTCAAATGGAGAAGTTTCTTTGCGTAGGAAGACAAAAAAGAGTATTTTCTAAAGCTTCTTAGTCTCAGTGAAGGTGAGTACCAGTTTCTATTTCTGTCACTGGCCAACCACATTATGTACGTTGAAAATGGTGAAGCAAATTTTATTCCTTTTTTTAACCATTCATTCAAGTCTTCATCGTCTTCAGAATTACTTCAGGGACTCTCACAGTTGCTGCGAAGTTCATCCACTTCCGCAGAGATCTTCCTATGCAAGATATAGATCAGAGCATAAGTGGTTATTCACCGAAGTGTTCTGGTGATAGTATAATCAATAAATAAATCAATCAATCAATCGATCAATCAATCATACTTTTCTTCTTCTTCTTCTCGAAACGCTCCATATCGACCACTTGTTAAATCACTCTTTGTCATTTGTATGTTATCTGAGCCTAAGAGTAATTTTACGTTGTGCCAGTTATGCCCTACATGTAAGCTAGACATCCGATTTCTGCGACGCTTTTTATTTACTAGGGTAGCGTTCCTAGGCCACTACCTCAATCGCCTCTTACAATGCCTTGTAGGTTGCAGAGGTACTTTTCTTTTCTTTTCAACACACATAATTAAAAAAATATTCAATGAATTATTCAACCAACCAATCAATCAATCAATCAATTAATCAATCAGTTATGCAATCAATCAATCAATCAATCAGTTATTCAATCCATGAATTAATCAATCAATTAATTAATTAATTTGAGGCTGAAAGAAAAGGAAAACAATTAAAAGGGTTTTAAAGCCGAAGGATTGACTTCATTGTACCGGATTTTACTCCATATGGCTCGGTCCCTCTCCGCAGAAATTGACACGCCACCTGCCGAGAGTATTGCACAAAGCACGAACTCCGTAGCTCCAGCAACAATCATAGGGGTCTCTGGAAAAAACTGCACTCGTGAACAAAAGACCGCGCTCCGGATTCGAACCCATGACCTTCAACTCGCAAGGCAAAGGGCTTAACCACTCAGCCACATAGACCACACGAAACAAGAAAATGAAAATAAGAACTGTGAAATAAAGGGACAGCACTGTTAATAGCATAAACGCATCTTATGTTATCGTTCTTGCTGAGCAAGTTTCATACGTGGCCCCTGGGAACATAAGGCCGACTAACTCAGACGGGAAATAAAAAATTCCAGTTTAATTGGGGCTGGTTTTTATATATGTTTTGATAGAACAGTGTACACTTTTTCTTACAATTTCATCCATTCTCAGCGTTCATTGTTATTTATTGGGGAAAAATTGTTAATAATACTGACATTCCTTAACTTTAAACTGAACTTGTTACATAATATAACCTTGAAACATAATTTAACCTTACTTATAACCAACATAATATTACGTTGATTTTAAAATGAATTCATCTGTATATAAAAATACTGGAATGCAAGGATCAAGCGACAGTTGTGGTCTGATTTCCTAGAATTTTTACCTGAGCCTACCGGCCTTATACTATCGTAGGCAACGGTTTCATAAAAGAGTCTTAACGACCATACAACAATAAGTAATTTAGCTGCTAAGTCTTGAGCTGAAACACCACACAATAGTGCACTGCTCGAGAGACAGCGTTCAAGTCAACAAATCCAAACTATCCAATTGTTGGAAAAACTTGATAAATATTTTCCATTTTCCAATTTAAATGGGATTACGTTTGCGTCTGTATTCACCAATGGAAACAGCACTTAGAATGAGACTAAGGGAATTTTCACGTAATTTGATCTGACTCAATTTGAAATAGCTGTCGTGTTGTATTTCAGATTCCGAGCATACAAAGGAAGTGTTCTCTCGTCTTTTTATTTTGTATCAAACAGCTGTTGATACGTTATGTCCAAGATCATGAATCCTTCACTATACATATTCTTTTTCTGTTTGTTTTGCTTACGGTCACAATTGTTAAAATGAATATATTCACGGCAAGCAGTTATCAGATTGAGACTGTTAGCTTTTATTAAAGGGGATTGGCACATGATGGTACCTAAAGTCACACACTTATTTTTCTATTTCTCATTCCTGTAGCATTTATACGACACTTATTCTGCTTTAATTTCTGTAGGTACTTCTGTAGGCGGAATAAATCTCGTTGAATGGAGAGATACAATGGTAACAAGGAAAGCAAGTCTTCGCACAAAAATCTATTACAGACGCATTATTATGCTCCATTGTTACACCTGAATTCATAACCGAGGAGCGGAAAGAGTATTGATGTCTGTCCCGTTCATATTAACGTTGATAAGGCCGATGTGTACAACATCAGAACTGAAGTTCATCAAGAAACAACACATTCAATGGTTAGGTCGCATAAGCAGATTACCAACAGACAGTACAGCTCAAAGAGCAATGCTAATCCGATACAATGGATACAAAGCACAGGCCGTCCACACGAAAGTCCATCCACGCAAAAGGTGGGCCTTAGAAATAACAGAGGCGGTGAGAAATACTATTTATGAAGCGCACACAAAAATCCGTTCTAGAAATCTATTCTTATACTGGCGCTGTGAGGAAAAAGAACAGGATTCCAAAAATTAAAAGAAAGAGACCGAGGTTACGATAATACTTACTTACTTACTTACTTCTCTCCGCTTCTCGTGGAGCATAGGACCTCAACAGCTGTTTGCAATTCTTCTCAGTCTCTGGCTGTTTTCTTTACTGTCTCCTAGGATAGTCGCGCACTTGTCAGTTCCTCAAGAAGACTTCATCTCCAGGTCTGTTTAGGGCATCCTCTTTTCGTTTCCTTTCGGGTTTCACTCAAGTGCTTGTCTAATGACACTCGACTGTGTCTTAAGTAGGGTATACCCGACCCATCGCCAATTTTTCCTCTTGACATCATGAGTTCCTGTCCCGTTCTTATCCACAGGTCTGTGTTTGCAACTCTATCATACCATCTCTGTCTGAGAATCCGCCGAAGACATCCGTTGACAAAGGTCTGAATCTTATTTGTTACGACAATAGCAAGAGAAGTAAGGAAATCAAATATCTGCAACGCAAAGCAACAACAGAGACAATTCAAAGACATTATGCATATGGGAAGCACAATATCAACAGATGGAGGAATCAACACCGAAATACCAAAACAGATGTAATAAAGCAAGCGAAATTATCGATCCGATGATAACCATAGTTATTTATACACAGAAATTGATCCTTATACAATACATTTATCATCCAGTTTTTCTGTATTCAAAGAATACTAAAATTATGTTTACCGATTAAACAGGATCGCACATGTGTTGTCGGGGCTCGCTAAGGGAGCAAAGAATAGTGGTACTGTGACTTACAAAGCATGTCGTAAGATGCGACTGAAGTAGGGGGCTAGAGAAGCTACCATAGTAAGTAAAATGCATCGTAGAAATCGGATGTGCTGGCCTGCTTGTAGGCGCATAGCTGGCATAACGTACAATCGCTCTTAGGCTCAGATCACATACAAATCACCACGAGCTCAGTAAAGTTAGAGATGCTACAAGGGAAACAACCACACAATTGTATACAATACAGTTGAAGAACTCCAGTTGCAGAAGGGAAGTAACTTACGAAATAAAAAACTTCAAACATGTGCAGAGTTGTCTAGTTAACAAATTAATGAGTTGAATAAAAAAAATAATCAACCGCTCCACACCCCATCCACCTCCTCCCATCCGTCCCTTCCCTAGGTAGCCAGTATTGTAAAGTTAATTTCTTCCCTGTCATGAAAGTAGGACAGACAGTTCTCCAGTGCTACACAGAAACAGACATTTGGAAGTAAGAATTTTCTTAAATGCTACGTGGAACAATGGAATTGGGGAATAAGGAAATATGACAGTAAGATTAGCTATGTGCTACATAGAACCAGTACTGTCGTATGGAAGCAGAAATCGGTTGTGCTTGTAAGCGCATAACTGGCACAACATACAATCGGTCTAAGACTCAGATCACATACAAATCACACAGAGTGGTTAACACAGAGTGGTCGATATGGAGCGTTTGAAGAAGATCCCTTATTTGTCAGGATGGGTGATGCGATCGCAATCAGAACAGCAACGATTTACTGCTAGCAAATATGAATGATGATCAAAAACGTCTTCATTAACTGATATCAAAGATGACTGTTTCTGTGTTGCTGTATGGCTCAGAAACGTGGCGAGTCACCAAGTTAAATACAACATAAGATTCATACCGTTGTCAGCAGTAGTCTTCGGCGGATACTCAAACTGAGTTGATATGACAGAGTTGCAAACATAGACCTGTAGATAAGAGCATAACAGGAACCCATGATGACCCTGGTTAAAAAGAGAAATGGTGATGGGTCGGGCATACACTAAGGAAGACACAGTTGAGTGTCACTCAACAAACACTTGAGTGAAACCCGCAAGGAAAACGAAAAAGAGGACGTCCTAAACATACCTGGAGACGAAGTCTTCTTGTGGAACTGAAGAGTGCTCGACTATCCTGGGAGACCAGAAAGAACAACTGTTGAGGCCGTATGCTCTACTCGCAGTGTAGTGGAATAAGTAACTAAACAAAGATTAATGATGATGGGAAGAAAGAGGTCACGGAATAGATAAAAAGTATTATCATCATATCGATAGTCACGAGTAGCATAGTTGTTAGTGCACTTGGTCTGCGTTTCAATTCCACAATATGGTCGATTTTTTTTTTCTCAAAATAACAAGACAAAATACTAGTTATGGTTTCTTTTTTTAGTTCCACGGCACTCGGACGTGGTTCCACGGCACTCGGACGTGGTTCCAAGGCACTCGGACGTGGTTCTACAGCTCTCGGACGTGGTTCCACAGCTCACGGACGTGGTTCTACAGCTCTCGGACGTATAAGGAAACATAAGCTTAGATAGATAGGCTCGTGAGCACGGTAATTGCAGAGAGCGGATGAGTAATAGATAAAAGCTGATATTCTGTGTGTAATTAAGAAGATAGAGCGTGTAAACTGTTACCGAAATGTGGGATGAATCTGCAACCTTAACCAGACTGCAAGAATATCGAATCAAACGAGATGTCGCCCGAGTGGTTAAAAGTAAAAAAGTAAAGGAACCCTTTCATACCTCGTGGTATATAGGTCAATACAGTGTTAGGCCTGTATTTTCATTGACCGTCGGCACGCGATGGGTGATGTGGTCAGCATCACGCCGGTGCCTTTACTTTCCCAGAGCATGTCTGGTACCCAGTTGAGGCTGGTCGACCTGAGAGCCGTCGCGGTAGGGACAAATTCCACGCGCACTGCGGGAGTTGAACCCAGACCACCAGCCTTCAGAAGCGAGTTCACTAACAACTACGCTACCGTAGCTCTCTCCCGAGTGGTTACCGGGGCCCAAATTTGGGGTGTAAAGAATAGAGCCACTGTTACCTGCCATGCATATCGTAAGAGGCGGCTAAGGAGGTTTGGCTGAAATCGGATGTTCGTGTCCTAAACGTATAGAAGTCTTTGCGTTTAGAGGCCTACCAAACCAATGTGCAACGCATACACGTTCTTGACAAAGATCAAACATATCACAAAGAGTGATTAAAATTGGTCTAAAGAAAGAACACAAAGAAGAAGAAGAAGAAGAAACGAGATGTAATCAGACAAGAGAATTAAGCTGTATGTCAAAGAAGAATAGTAAACCAACAGAGAACTGGTGTCGATAGTTGCCACACGCTGTGAGACATACTGGGAAAAAAACCATAGTTATGGACTAATTGGTTCGCTGTGTAGGGATGATGATGATGATCTGAACTAATACTAAGCCAATATGAATGTGTTTAAGAAAGTTAGATGAAAACGGACATGGTATCTTCTTCTTCTTACTTATCACTGAGTTTCAAGATCACCCAAGCTGGCGAATTTGTCCACCTGGTCGTAAAATACGAACGCAAGGAAGAAGAAGATCAAATGGGAGGCTCTGTGGCGTGAAGGTAAGAGGCTAACCTGTCGTACCAAGCGTGTTCAGTTTGTTCCCCAAGTTAAGCGATTGAGATAGTTTTCCATCGATCCCTGATCTAAATTGTCATTGATATCGAGTTCACAATCCTATCGGAGACGGACGATACAACGAGCATGCTGACTTTCTTGCAAACGATGCCTGACTCAAGCGAGCAGAAGTATGGACAGAGCCGATCTCATCAATGCGGTACGATCTCATTTATGTGCTAGGGGCGAGTCTGAGCAGAGCCAACTATAAACTTATGGGCCTTGGACACTCAGTTAAGAATTATCGGAAATCAGACCATAACTACACCACGTGACCTCGCATTCCAGTATTGATGTATAAAGAAGAATTCATTTAAAAATCAACACAAAATGCTAAATCAAAGTTAATTATGTAACAAGTTGAGTTTAAAAAAAAGGAATATCAATGTATATGAATATTTCACCATATTTCATGACTCACAAATTGGTAAAATTGGCAAATCTGCAGTGTTCTTTCCAACATAGTCTGTCCCATTCGAGCTCACCTGCTCTGACAATCAGGCATGGAGTTCCAGAAAGTCGAAGTTCACTACAACTGCTCGTAGTTATCCTGAGTGGTGGGCCAAATTGGGTAGAATTAGACCCACTGAACCGATGCAGTCGAAGAAGGTTAGGAGGTTGCTTGGATCATGCCAACGTATCGTCTTATGGTTAGAGGCTACTAAAACTCATGGGTACAAGTCTTGACAAAGATCCAATCCAGGTGTTATTAGTCTAAGGTACAAAGAAGAGAAGACAGATTAATCAACTTCTATGGTAAGGTGAACCAAAGGACTGTTAGATAGTGCCAAGCTGTAGCAGGAGAGACCATTATGGACTATGTCCAATGTGAATGACGTGATCGATAACATCACCAATAACATAACAAACATAACACATGATCTCTCTTGTTACATCACTTGAGTTCAAGATACAAGAAATTTGTCATAGGGCAAATAGTAAAGAAGAAGACTGGGAGGCCCTGTGCGTGAAGGAATTCTGTTACCAAGCGGTCAGTTGTTCCTTCAACATAATTTTCATCATCGATCAAATTGTCATTGATATGATCACTCATCGGCGCTAAGGAGCTATTTTTGCAACGATGCCCTGATCTGCATGCGAAGCAGAAGTGCATGTGATTCTTTCCCGAAGTACAATAATGTTGATTCTATCAATAAGCAATCAACACTGATTCGGTGAGTAAACATGTGTGCTTCGACCTCTTTCTTACACACTAAGATCTCAGAGGCAGCGCACGAACTCCGTAGCTCGGCAAGGATCCCCGATATTATTTAGAAGTTGGTGAAATTATTTTGTAGGAAGTTTAATTTTTTTTCTTTATTTCTAATTAATTTTCCCAGGGTTACGGCTTTCCAGCCTGATTCTCTCGATTTTTAAACTGCCAAGGGTACTTTTTAAACTTCCACACGACCCCTACGTTTTATCATCCGTCTCTGATAGGACTAGGTGCTCGATCTCACTTACACTGAGATCAGGGATCTCTGGAAAACTATCCGGATGGCTCCACGAAGGAACGAACATAGCATCTTTTGAACGAGAGACGAGCAGCTAGCCTCTACACCACAGAGACACATAAACCAACACTATATTCCACTAGGAATTGTGAACTGAAAAGTTAACATAAGTGGTAGTATTAAGTTGTAGCCCTATGTTCCGTTGGGAGCGCAAACAGTACTTATAATAAGACATACGCTTCTCACATCGTGTTACAGGGGAACGTTAGATGAGAACTTATTCATTCCTTGAATCTGTTGCATTGTCCTGCAGACATTTGACCAGTCGATAAGTCCCGCGCTAAAATAGCAACCACAAGTTGTAACAAACGATAAGTAGAAGACGCTAGATCAGTGGGTCTCAAAGGGTGTGCCCAGGCGCACCGGTGTACCCGGTGACATTCCTAGGTGCGCCCAAGGAATTCCCAGTTCAGAAGTCAGTTTTTTTTTTTCTTTCGTCCGCTTTCAACTCAGACGAAGTTTCATCTCTGAAACTGAATTTTGCGTGAAAATCCGTTTTTCCAATTTCTTACAATGGCAGCAGCGTGCACATTGTAAATTACTTTACACTGGCAGCCGTGTGCTCAATGTACTCGTAATTAGTATTCCCTCGCCATGCAGGCAGATTTTCTCCGACTTCAGAGGTACTCACGTTATCGTCCTGAGTAAGACCAGGGACTCGAACAAATGCCGGACAGTAGGTTCGAACCCGAGCTATGAGGCGTCTCACAGCTAGCAGGCCGAGCTACTATCAACTACTCTAGGCAGTCCCCCCAGAGGTCAGTAAAACGGTGTCAACTGGTACCAATGTGCCTGAGAAGCATTTTTTGACGAAATTCAAGAACAACAGAGTAAGTGGTTTGGACACCTGACAGAAATGCCCTGTTATTGCCTACCACAAAGAGTCACACAGAAAAAGTATAACGAGTACGAAGTAAGAGGAAGACCACGCAAAAGATGAAGTGACGGCATCAAGAACAGTCATAAGAAAATGAATAACAGCTTATAAAGTGCATTAGGACGAGCACACGCAAGATCACTACATTCTCCCTCCTCCCTTCCAACGCTTTCTATGAAGAAGTACATGGTGGACGAGAAGAAGAAGATTTACTTTTTAACCTTTTCGCTGCTACAGACGTGTTTAGTCGTTCTTACGTTCACTGCTAATGACGCGTTTACCAGTCTATTATTATCTCTCCTCTTTGGTCTCAAGACGTGTTAACACGTTATATCTCTTTAAACAATTTTTTTATTTAAAAGCAAAAGAAAACGTGCTTCTCATAGACAGAAATTGAATGTTGACTAAATGTACGTAGCATTTTCCAATTACTTCTGTATTTCTTCGCTTTTTCTTGTGCATCTTATTTATTCAGTATTTGTTTATAGCGTGTCTACGATTCTATGTAGGACACCAAGTGTACCACGAATTATACAAATTTGAGAACCACTGCGTTAGATCAATACTTACTCTTTTTTTATTTTTTAACTCTTTCACCACGTCGCGTCTTTGTATCTGCCAATTCAACTTCCCTGTTTGAAAATTCTCCCCTTCTGACACTTTCTTGCCGAAATACCTAATCACTTTCTCGAGTTTCAAGATCACCCAAGCTGGCGAATTTGTCCATACAAGAGGCGTTTCTGTTTTAGGGAGGGGAGGGAATGTGAAGGAGGGAGGGGGTAAGTAGCCCGCTCTTTTTCTTTTCTCCACCCTTTTGTATATCATGTTATCCATTGGCAGACGCACAAATATGCATTGACTGATCGGTTCTGGGAATTCGGATTTACTGATAGGATAACATTGTCTTATTGTGTAGGATTCCTGTTAACGACTCCAGTAAGATAATATCACAATGTTCCTCTTATATTTCACACTGTTCACAATGTTGATGAATGTGTGGGGGTTTTAGACAATATCTATACAACGTGGGTAATTGTGTGAGGTTTAGACAATATTTATACAACGTAAGTAATTGTGTGAGGTTTTAAATATTTATACAAACGTGAGTAATTGTGTGAGGTTTAGACAACGTGAGTAATTGTGTGAGGTTTTAGACAATATTTATACAAACGTGAGTAATTGTGTGAGGTTTAGACAACGTGAGTAATTGTGTGAGGTTTTAGACAATATTTATACAAACGTGAGTAATTGTGTGAGGTTTAGACAACGTGAGTAATTGTGTGAGGTTTTAGACAATATTTATACAAACGTGAGTAATTGTGTGAGGTTTAGACAACGTGAGTAATTGTGTGAGGTTTTAGACAATATTTATACAAACGTGAGTAATTGTGTGAGGTTTAGACAACGTGAGTAATTGTGTGAGGTTTTAGACAATATTTATACAACGTGAGTAATTGTGTGAGGATTTAGACAATATTTATACAACGTGAGTAATTGTGTGAGGTTTTAGACAATATTTATACAACGTGAGTAATTGTGTGAGGTTTTAGACAATATTTATACAACGTGAGTAATTGTGTGAGGATTTAGACAATATTTATACAACGTATAATTGTAGGATTTAGACAATATTTATACAACGTGAGTAATTGTGTGAGGTTTTAGACAATATTTATACAACGTGAGTAATTGTGTGAGGTTTTAGACAACATTTGTACAACGTGAGTAATTGTGTGAGGATTTAGACAATATTTATACAACGTATGAAGTTTTTAAGACAAAATCTGTTGTAGTTAAAGAGAATGTGTGGTATTTAGATAAAATCTGCCGCGGTTAAAGTAGATGTGGTGATTTTAGTTTAAATTTGAAGCACAGAAATGTGGTGATTTTGCAGTAGGTAAAAGTGGTGATTTTGCAGTAGGTAAAGGAGTGATTTCGCAGTAGTTAAAGGTGGTGATTTTAGACAAAAACCTTAAGTGAAAGGGGTAAGTTTTGATTAAAACTGCCGCCCCGTGTGGTGCCGAGGCCCGCAAGAGAAGCAAAAAATAGTACTATTGCAACCTACTATACATGTCGTAAGAGACGACTGAGGTAGGCATTATGGATGCTAGCCTAGTAAAACAAAAAGCATCGCAGAAATAGGATGTGCTGGTTTACTTGAGGCGCATAAACTTGCACAACGTACAATCGCTCTTAGGCTGAGATCACATACAGATGAAACAGAGTGGTTGATAATTGGTCGATATGGCGCGTTTGAAGAAGAAGTAGGGATTAAAACTGCAGTAATTTACTGCGTGATTTGAAACTAAAGTTATAGCGAGTCAATATCTGGACAAGATTTCATCTACACTAGGTGATTTTTAGACTTAAGTTGCCTTCGGATGTGTGTTGCAGGGGCTCGTGATGGGAGCAAATAATAGTAACACTGCGATCTACAAGGCATGCCATAAGAGACGACTGATGTATGTGTCTAGGGAAGCTACCATAGTAAATAAAAAGCATCGCATAAATAGGATGTGCTGGTCTACGTGTAGGTGCATAACTGGCACAACTCACAATAGCTCTTAGGATCAGATCATATACAGATCACACAGAGTGGTTACATAAGCGGTCGACATGGTGCGTTTGCGAGTTTCTTAGGCGTGCTGCAGTGTGCATCTGAGAGGGTTGGGGAGGGGTGGGCTTAAGTGCGTACTGAAGCGAATCTACTAGAAAGTGAATCAATTGGTCACAGGTGGATACCAGCTCACGGGTGCGTATACAGGAAACGAAAGGCTTGCATCTCAAGGGCTGGGTGGAGTAACACCACCAAAAAAGTTTTACAGAAGCAAAGACTTCTGCGAGCAATCAGGAACATGATCTGGAAACAATGGAGGGTCAACCAGAGCGTCGACAGGTAGTTAATAACTCAATGGTGCGGTTTAATAAGCGGTCGACATGGTGCGTTTGCGAGTTTCTTAGGCGTGCTGCAGTGTGCGAGATCACACAGAGTGGTTTAATAAGCGGTCGACATGGTGCGTTTGCGAGTTTCTTAGGCGTGCTGCAGTGTGCGAGATCACACAGAGTGGTTTAATAAGCGGTCGACATGGTGCGTTTGCGAGTTTCTTAGGTGTGCTGCAGTGTGCATTTTTGGAGGGTGGGGAGGGTAGGGGCTGTAATGTGCGTACTGTAAAGGACATGCTACTTATGATAACGCTGAATCAATTGGTCTTACAGTGGATACCAGCTCACTGTGCCATACCAGGAAACGAAAAGGCTGACAAACTCGCAAGGGCTGGGGAGCCTAACACAACACCACCCAACACAAAGTTTTACAGAAGAAAAGACTCTCCTGAAACAATCCAGGAAAATGATCTGGAGAAAAACAAATGGAGAATACAACCCAGAGCACGACAGTATAAATACACTAAACAGAAAAGCACAGACCACAGTCTTCAGACTTAGAACGGGACATTACAGTCTCAGAGCACACCTCCACAGAATGGGTCTCATGGACTCGGCAGCCTGCACCTGTGGAGCACCAAAACAGTCCCCAGAGCACATCCTGCAAGACTGCCCTAGTCTGAGTAGTGAGAGATTGGAGATCTTGCCAACAGAAACAACACTACAAGACAAACTATGGGGAACCGGTGAAGACCTCAAGCGCAACCCCCTGTTTATGACACATACCGGAGTAGTCACATAGCAAAAGTTGATCGCAGAAGAAGAAGATGAAGAAGAAGAAACTGAATCAATTTATGATTTCGTCACGAGGAAGGAAACTTCGGTACACAAACCAATATGATTTATTTGAAAATCGTGGCATATCCATTACAGGACGTAGAAAAACACCACAGTAAACGAGTCGTTGTTTGTTCTTGGAATCACTTATACGTTCAGTAGTTTGCCATTGCTTTCTGAACGGTGAGGTCTATTTTTACTTTCGTAAAAATCCCACTGAAACTTATTCGCTTCCAAATGGGGAACCGTTTGTCTTTGACCTGGGAACAAGGCTAAAGATTTAAATCAGCATAACTAATGATAAGATGACGTGTACACAGATAAGATGACATGTACACAGATATATTGACGTGTGCACAGACAAGAAGAAGTCATCAAATGATTAATTAAGCATTTCTACTCCGAAATACCTAAGGACACCAGGAAAGAAGGCGAGAGGAAGACCACGAAAAAATGGTTGGATGGCATTGCAACATCCTGTTAAAAAGCAAAAATAACAATCACCCGAGCCACTAGAACAGCGCAAGACAAAACAGAAAACCACGACACTGGGCAACAATCCGGTAGCAGTGTGACGACAGAAGAAGATGAAAACCACGACACTGGGCAACAATCCGGTAGCAGTGTGACGACAGAAGAAGAAAACTACGACACTGGGCAACAATCCGTAGCAGTGTGACGACAGAAGAAGAAAACTCACGACACTGGGCAACAACCTGGTAGTAGTGTGACGACAGAAGAAGAAAACTACGACACTGGGCAACAATCCGGTAGCAGTGTGACGACAGAAGAAGAAAACTACGACACTGGGCAACAATCCGGTAGCAGTGTGACGACAGAAGAAGAAAACTACGACACTGGGCAACAACCTGGTAGTAGTGTGACGACAGAAGATGAAAACCACGACACTGGGCAACAACCTGGTAGTAGTGTGACGACAGAAGAAGAAAACTACGACACTGGGCAACAACCTGGTAGTAGTGTGACGACAGAAGAAGAAAACTACGACACTGGGCAACAACCTGGTAGTAGTGTGACGACAGAAAATGAAAACCACGACACTGGGCAACAACCTGGTAGTAGTGTGACGACAGAAGATGAAAACCACGACACTGGGCAACAACATGGTAGTAGTGTGACGACAGAAGAAGAAGAAAACCACGACACTGAGCAACAACCTGGTAGTAGTGTGACGACAGAAGAAGAAGAATAAAATACCTATAACTGTTGCTGGAGCTATAGAGCTCGTACTTTGTGAACGAAATCATATTGAGAAACAGTTGACAGAAGTTAATCCTTCGTGAGATCGAACTCCAAGTTTTATCCGAGACGGACGAAAAACTTAGGTCTCGTGTTTCCTTTGAGTATGTTAAAGACCCTTGGTAGTTCAACTTCAATAAGAACAAGCTTGAATGCCACCTCTCGGGAAAATTTCATTAGTCAAAGATTAAAAGTAAAATTCGTACAAAATATCTTCACAATCTTCAAAATTACACAGGGGACACTCGCCGGTGCTACGGTGTTCGTGCACTGCAGCTGAGATCTTCATGTGTAAGAAAGAGATCGAAGCAAAACATGGTTACTCCCGAAGGGCAATGATGATGGTCCTATCAATCAATCAATCAATCAATCCTTCGTCTTTAGACATTTAGAAAGTAGTATTCTATGTATTCACGTAGTGACGTATCACGTACTCATTCATACGTGACTACACATCACTCATCAAATATTCATATGACCACAGTACGCTTACATCTCCAAGTATTCACATACGTGACCACACATCTACGCTTACATCTCCAGATTCACATCCGCACGCTACTACATCTCAGCATTCACATGTGACCGTTCATCTACGCTTACATTCCCAAATATTCACATACGTGACCGCACAGTTACGCTCACACCCCCAAGTCTCCACGTGCGTGGTCGCACATTTATGTTCAACTCTCCAAGCATCCACATAAGCGACCACACATTTACTCTCACACCCACAGTACGTGTCCTCCCTTCCTTCTTATTCGCATACGCGATCGCATATTTGTTCTCACAGTCACATATACTCACACAGTGGCGGCTCGTCTTTAAAGGGCCAGAGGGCCGGGCCCCACCAAAAATAATATGTAACGTGTATTTATTATTTAATAAATTAAATTCTAACCTATCCCAAAGCTATGATTTTCCAGAACATTTGTGTCTGGCCCCACCAGCAAAAACGATCACGAGCCGCCACTGTACTCACATATATAGCGAGCGCATAGTTATGCATACAACCACGAACATAATCGTTCGCTCTACTCTCAGCTTGAATACCTAACTAAGATAACTAAGAAATTGTGCATCTCGCTTGGACATTCTGGGATCGATTGCATTGTCCATTTCTCACTTCATTACCTCTTTCCATCTCTCTCTCTCTCTCTCACTCTCTCTCTCTCTCTATCACTCTCTCACTCTCTCGCTCTGTTACAACGTCGAAGTCGTTCGTTTGTAAACGAGTTATTGAGTATCATGTTGAGATAATTCTGCGATATATAAGCAAATCATGGACATTAGTTAAGACATCAAGAAGATTCTTAGACCGAATAAATGTCGCGTGTAAGAAGAGACTGTTAAGGTACCTCTTTCTTACACAAGAAACAGTGAGCGTCTGTAGCTCAAGCGGTAGTGAGCTCGATCACAACCCAAGAGTACCGGGTTCAAACTCCGCGGCGGGCAAGTTTGGAAACAAATTATTTAGCTTGGATCTTTACAAATTGTGAAAATAGACCTCACCGTTCAGAAAACAATACCTACTACTGAACGTATAAGTGGTTCCTTGAAAGTCGTCGACTAGTTTACTGTTGTTGATGGCTACGTCCTGTAAAGGATATGCCAGGATTTTCATTAATTTTGTTCCACAGTAAGTAAGTGAAAGTGCACGAACGTCTTTGCTATGTTCTCCCATGTCATTTTGAAGTGTGAGGAGTGTTTAACCAGCGTGCCACAGGAACCGTCAGTATGCATACATTTCGATATCTGTATGTATGCCTTTCGCCTGTGTGATGCCGGGGCTTACAAGAGAAGCAAAGAATAGTACCACTGAGACCTACAAAGCATGTCGTAAGAGGTGACTGATGTAGGAGCTAGTGAAGCTACCCTACTAAATAAAAAGCGTCGCAGAAATCGGATGTGTTGGCCAACTAGTAGGTGCATAACTGGCACAACGTACAATCGCTCTTAGTCTCAGATCACATACAAAAAAATCTGGCAAGCAATGGCGGAATACGGAAGGACCATTCAGAATCAGGACTGTTTGATTATGGACACGACTTTGCTAGTGCATTTCCGCCATGTTTGGTAAAATATTTTCCGGTTTCGTTTGCCGAGCTACTGAGTTAGTGCGTGAGCAACGCTGTGAGCTATGAATGTTACATTGAATGTTTTTTGCTGTGTCAACCGTGCGTTTGTTGTGATTGTGAGTATTCAGAAAATGACGGGCATCTGCTATGACGCACCGACTCAATCTGATGTATGCAGTGTTTTGCGTGTGCAGAAAACTGGATTTTGTCGTGATTGATATTCACTTCGACATGAATTGCAGTTCAAGTGGTGAACAGTTTTGTGTTTACACTTTAGCTACGCTCATATGCATTTATGCGGTGCTGGTTGCCTTGTGGGTCTGTTTCATTCTGGAATTAGTTCACGACACAGGAAACAGTTGTTAGCATTTCATGTGATTTTCGTTGGTACAGGAACGGAGCAATTATGGGGTGACCCATTGTACTGAAGTTGGAACCGTACATATGAACTATACAAATCACACAGAGCGGTTAACAAGTCATCGATATGGAGCGTTGGCAAAAGAAGAAGAAGATATCTGTTTTGGGGAGACTGAGCACCTAGAGGCCTACCCAGTGTGCAATGACGTCGGTTCAGTAACCAATAAGTAATTTTGATGATTATGAAAAGATTTTCTAGAAACTTTATTATTTAATATTTCAAATAAATCTTGCCCGACAGTGGTGGCTTTGCAGTCTGAATGAAAATCCTGGTATATCCTTTACAAGATGTCATTAACCACAGTAAACTAGTAGTCGAGTTTCTAGGCACCATTTACACGTTTAGTAGTTTGCCATTGCTTTCTGGACGGTGAGGTATATTTTTAACGTTAGTAAAATTCAAGGAAACTAATTTGTTTCCAAACCAACCCGCCGTGGAGTTTGAACCAAGTACGCTTGGGTTATGATCGAGCTCACTATCGCTTAAGTTACAGACGCTCACATGCAGCAAATTCTTATCAAATTTCAGGTGTTAAATGTTCTTTTACCTGTTCATCTTAACCAAGGGAACTAAGTGTTATCGTATGTACCCAATAGGACTAGGAACTTGATCTAACCTACACTGAGATCAGGATCTTTAGAAAAATAAATCTGTTCGATTGAGTAGGAAATGAACCATGAAATAAATATTGTCTATTTTCTATTCCCAGGTGGAAGATGTAGCTCGAGACGTAGATGTAGTTGGCTGTCCACTCTTGCCGTTAAGCGTAGGGATGGGAGCTTTAATTTGCGTTCTATGGCTAGATGAGTTGCCCTTGTTGTGTTATATCCGTGTTTATATAGTGTGGTCTTGATATTGTCTATCCATCTTTTCTTGGTCTTCTCTTAGCTCTAGTACCCGATCTTTTTTATTGTATGCTGTTATTGGTGGTTGGTTGTATTTCATTCTCATTAAATGTCCAAACCACTGCATTTGTTGTCTTTCGATATATTCGGTGCATGAAGTTATGCCCACTCTGCTTCTGATGTCCTCATTTCGTAGTCTATCTTTCCTGGTGACTCCACTGCCTTCCTCAAGCATTTCATTTCACACGTGGTGAGCTTTCTATGATGTGTTGCTGTAAGAGACCAATAAATATTACAATAAAATTTATAAAAAATGCTTTCCTTATCTTCAAATGTGGTTTTTGGTTTCTGAACCGAAGTCATTGCACTACGAGCAGACCTTTTGCAGCGAGTGCGAGCATCCCATCATCATCAAATAGCTTGTCCTGAACAGAACTTTGCCATCTTAAAAGTCCTTCGGAATTTCTCTCCCTCTCATAGAACAGATATCATGCCTCTGCTGTGATCCTGCTCAAACCATCAGTTGCATCCTTAATCCATCTTCTCCGTGGTTTTCCTTTTCTCCTTTTGCCGGGATGCCTCCTTCCATGATGGTCTTCTCCAGCCGTTCGTGTCTCTTCATATGTCCAAAATACTTTAATCTTCTCATTCTTATTTGTAGCATCAGTCAGTTTAAAAAAAAATATTTTGAGTTCTTTTCTGGATAGATCTATTTGTTTTCTTCTCTGTCCATGATAGATCTATTTGTTTTCTTCTCTGTCCATGATAGATCTATTTGTTGTCTTCTCTGTCCATGATATATGAAGGACTCTTCTGTAACACTTATAGTCGTCTTCTTCTTCTTCTTCCAGTTCTTTCTTCGGTTCGACTAATTTAATCATTCTTATTGTGATATATAACTGATCTTCTACGAGAACGACTAACGTTGAACCCCTGTTAAGTAGATCACTACTGATTTGTATGGTACTACACACTGGTAAGTCAGGGCTTTCGTTTTTCTCATATGGGAAATGTTTTGAGTCTGTCTCGCTGGCAGTCAGTCCCTCACACTTTCCTTTCCTTCTTTAATTAGTTAGTTAGTTTATTCCTTTCGAGCCAAAGGCGGCACATAGGGCAGAGGTTTTAGATCTCCATGTGATACGGTTCTTTGCTAGCAGTTGGAGATCTTGTATGGTTTTACATCCCAATAGTTTACTTTCTTGTTGGATGGTTCTTCGAAGAGTGGTCTTTGGTCTTCCACGTTTTCTTTTCCCAACTGGTGACCACATAAGGACTTGTCGATTTAGTCTCTTTTCGTCTGATCTAAGAACATGACCTAAATATTTCCACCTTCGTTTCCTTATAATATTTGATACGGGTTGGTGGTGTGTTCTATCTCTCACTGTGTTGTTAGAAACGAAATCACTCCATTTTACTTTTAATAATTTTCGTAGACATTTATTCTCAAAGCTGTCCAGTTTCTTATCAATTTTCTTTGTTGATTTCCAACTTTCACAACCGTAGGTCAGTACAGCAAACACACATGACCTAAATAATTTAACTTTTGTGCATATACTAAGGTCTTGAGATTGCCAGATATTCGTTAATTTAGTGAAGGCACTAGCTGCTATAGCAATACGAGAGTTTATTTCTTTCATCGTGTCTCCGTTGTTTGACACTTTACTACCCAAATATGTAAAATGTTCAACTTTCTCCAGTGTTTGGCCATTTATTACGATGTTGTCTGTCGAGTTCGTGAGGTCCATAATTTTGGTCTTGGCAGAATTAATCTGGAGACCAACCTGTTCTGCAAGTGTGCAAAGATTGCTCGTTAGTTTGTGGGTTGCTTGTGTGGTTGAATTCAATATGGCCACGTCATCGGCAAAGTCAAGATCAAATAGTCTGCTGTTATTAAGCCATTGATGCCTAGTTGATCATCTTGGGTGCATTTGCGCATGATCCAGTCTATAGCTATCCCAAAAGCATAGGTGACATCACGCAGCCCTGCTTCACACCCGAATTGACTGGGAACCAGTCTGAGTTTCCTGCATCTGTTCTTACACAGCAGGATGCTTCAGAATAGAAGGCTTTATAATATTGATGTACTTTTCCTGGAAGCCGTAGGTCTTAAGAATCTCACAGAGAGTAGAACGAGAGTAGAACTTCTTTAATACAAGTACTCTATTGAGCGCCTGTCCAGCGTGTTCGTAGCGCGTTGGACGACGGGTGACAAGCCATCTGTGACTGCTGGTTCAATTCCGCGGGCTGGCAGAAAAAAGACACAGGTTCTCCAAATTTACAGTGTCCGTGGCACCGAACCGAAGGGTTACGATGTCCATGGCACCGAGCCGAAGAGCTGAAAGCTCAAGTGCTTCTGGATAGGAAAAAAAAATAAAACTACAAGTACTGTTTAATGATTCGTTTAACGCCGTACACATATATGTTTTTCCTTTGCCACATTGAATCCCATTACGGTCGTGACTACCGACGAGAGATCACAACAGAAACTTCATCTTTGCACGGACTAATCCTGGGGGAAACAACAAGTGCCAACTGTTGGAATAGATTGACTTGTTTGTTTGTTAGTTTGTGTCAATTTTTGGTACCAATGAGAACAGGTTTTGCACTAAAATACGACTGGTTGAATAGTAAGTCATGTGACATTCGCTCATTCTCACTGTTGCTTTCAGATGGAGTGGACATACATTTTTGTCAAGAGAAAGTTAGTGTTGGTCACTTCTACAGGTAAACCATTTCTACAGGTAAATCATTTTTACAGGTAAACTATTTCTGAACAATGCTAATGTTGAATCAGATTGCATATACACATGTTGAACAAATCATAGCATTTACGTGACTTGGCTTGAGTTACTTAGTCCTTTACGCTCCTTGTGGAGCATAGGGCTTCAGCAGTTGTTCGCCCCATTTTCTGATCTCTGCCTGTTTTCTTTATGGTCTCACAGGATAGTTGAACATCTTTCAGTACTTCAAGAAGACTTCGGGTCTGTTTAGGACGACCTACTTTCCGTTTTACTTGCGGGTTCCACTTAAGCGCTTGTATAGTAACACTTGACTGTGTCTTCCGTAGGGTATGTCCAATTCATTTTCTTCTCTTACCCTGGTCATCATGGGTTTCTGTCTTGTTTTTTTTGCACAGGTTTGTGTTTGCAACTCTTATCATACCATCTCAGCTTACGTAAACAGTGTGTATTATTCTACTACAGCGATATCGCCAGCTAACAACAGCTTCTGCACTTCTGAAGTCACAGCAACAACGTCAGCTAGCAACAGCTTCTGCACTTCTGAAGTCACAACGACAACGTCAGCTAACAGCTTCTGCACTTCTGAAGTCACAGCGACAACGTCAGCAGACAACAGCTTCTGCACTTCTGAAGTCACAGCGACAACGTCAGCAGACAACAGCTTCTGCACTTCTGAAAGTCACAGCGAAGCAACGTCAGCTGAACAGCTTGCACTTCTGTCGCGACAACGTCAGCTAACAGCTTCTGCACTTCTGAAATCGGGGAATGTACGCCTGTATGTCAGGGGACACTTATAATAAGAAAAGCATGCCTTCACGCAACAATCAGTCAAAAGTACCAAGTTGCCTGACTACGCCTGAATTCATATCGGTCGAACGCACGAAGAAGAAGAACAGCTTCTGTAACTCTCTTAAACCATCAAACGTTAACTTCCCCATACGTTGTGCTCCATGACAAATATCTCATTACAGTCTACACCAGCTGGCACATGATGATGATGACAGATATTACAATTTATGTATACTCTGATCTGATACATGCAGTCTACACCAGCTGGCACATGATGGTGATGAAAGATATTACAATTTATGTATACTCTGATCTGATACATGCAGTCTACACACACCTGTAGATGTTATTCTCTTACTTTACACGTTTATATTGGACTAGCTTCGCCCGAGTGGTTACCGGGGCCCAAATTTGGGGTGTAAAGAATAGAACCACTGTTACATGCCACGCAAGTCGTAAGAGGCGCCTAAGGAGGTTTGTGTGAAATCGGATGCACGTGTCCTAAACGTGTAGAAGTCTATGCCTTTAGGGGCCTATCAAATCAATGTGCAACGTATACACGTTCTTGGCAAAGATCAAACATATCACAAAGAGTGATTAAAATTGGTCGTAAAGAACGAACGCAAAGTAGAAGAAGAAGACTAGCTAATTCTCTTTCTTTGCCATTTTACCCCAGATTGGGGCATAGGCCCTCAACCAACTCATGCCAAGTCTTCCTATCTCTAGCTATCTCCTGCAGCTCCTCCAGCTCTTCTTTATATTGTTGATCTCCGCCTCCAAATCTCGTCTCCGTGTACTTCTCTGCCTCCCCTTCTTTCGCTGTCCCTGCGGGTTCCAGGCAAGGATCCTTCTTGTTATATTCCCTCCGGTTTTCGCAAAGTGTGTCCTATCCAGCGCTAGCGTCTTTTTTTAACCTGTTCGTTCACTGGAATCTGCCTTGTTCTCTCCATAAGTTCCTCATTTGTAACCCTATCATACCATCTTATTCCCTCCATTCTGTGCAGACACCAGTTGATGAATGTTTGCAATTTATACGCTATTGTTTTAGTTGTTCTCCATGTTTCTGACCCATACAGTAGAACTGCTTTAACATTAGAGTTAAATATCCGAATTTTGTTCTAGATTTGAGTTCTTTAGACTTCCATATGTTTCTCAGTGCAATGAAAGCCCATCTTGCCTTCTGTATTCTTATTTTAACATCTCTATCTGTTCCACCCTCTTTGTCTACGTTGCTACCCAAATATGTGTATGATTCTACCTCTTGAAGTGGGATTTCCCCCAAGGAGATCGAGTTGTCGTTTGCTTGGTTAATTCTCAATATCTTTGTCTTTCCCTTATGAATGTTCAGCCCTAGTTGCTTGGACCTTTGATCCAATGTGTTTAGCTTATCCTGCATCTGATTTGGTGTATGTGACAGAAGTGCTATATGATCAGCGAAGTCCAGATCTTCTAGTTGCTCTGTCAGAGTCCATTGGATTCCATTTCTAGTGTTAATTACTGTGGTCTTCATAATCCAGTCTATTGTCAGCAAGAAGAACAAATGTGTTAGAAGACATCCCTGACGCACTCCTGTTTCTATTCCAAAAGTGTCTGTTAGTTTACCTTCATGAAGAACTCTACATTTCATATCTGTATATGTTGCTTTTATTAGGTTAATAATTTTCTGTGGGATCCCATAATGCCTCATTAATTTCCAAAGGGTTTTCCTATCAATACTGTCAAAAGCCTTCTCATAATCCACAAATCCAATATAAAGTGGGGATTTCCATTCAATACTTTGCTCTATTATTATGTGTAATGTGGCTATCTGGTCAGCACAGAATCTATTTGGTCGGAAGCCTGCCTGTTCATCTCTTAGCTTTATATCGATGGCATCTCAGTCTCTCCAGGATGACTCTGCTTAGTATTTTCCCAGGTACTGACAACAACATTATTCCGCTATAGTTTTCACACTTCTGAAGGTCCCCTTTCTTTGGTAGCTTCACCAGGTATCCTTCTCTCCAGTTTGCTGGTATTTCTTCGGTCTCCCAGATTCTTCTAAATAATTTATACAGTATTTCTGTGGATGTGTTTATGTTGGCTTTAACCGCCTCCACTGGAATACCATCTGGACCGGCCGCTTTCCCATCTTTCAAAAGTTTAATGGCTTTACTAATCTCCTCCTTGGATGGTTTCTCACAGTTGATGTCCAAGTCAATTTCTGCCGGTTGGATATCTGGGGGTTTGTAGGTGCTGGTCTGTTCAGGAGTTCCTTGAAGTATTCCATCTATCTTTCCATTTGGTCTCTAACATTAGTGATAGTTTTCCCACTACTATTTTTGATCAACCCATTTGATGGACTGTATTTTCCTGCTAGCTTTCTAGTGAGGTTGTAAAGATCCCTAAGGTTTCCTTTTCCTGCAGCTACCTCTGCTTCTCTTGCTAGATCTTCTACATAGTCTTTTATCTTACCTTATTTGTTTCTTCACTTTCTTGTTAGCTTCTGTGTATTCTTCCTGGGCTATGGCTTTGGCAGTTCTAGTTTGCTATTATTTAAATCTGCTTTCCTCTTTTTCCTTTAGTAACTGTGACCTACAAGGCATGTCGTAAGAGGAGACTAAGGTGGGGTTTGGCGTAGGGCTGGCTACCCTATCAAGTAGAAAAGTTTAGCCACAAAATCCAACCAACCATGAACAAGTCACATCAAAATAAAATAAAAACTGTGCCAACCAAGAGGAAAGGAATCTCTTCTAGAAGAGGTATGAAGTGATGCAGAGAAAGCCGCAAGGAGTCTACACCGCAGCTTATCTTCCTTTCCCCTAGGAAAAGCTCCAGAATTAGCACCTGGAATGTTAGAAGTATGTATGAAATGGGAAAGACAGCACAGGTTGTAAATGAGATGAAATTTCACGGGATTGGCACCTTGGGATTATGTGAAACTAGGTGGAATGGTGCAGGCAAACAACGTCTAAACACAGGAGAAACAATGCTGTTCTCAGGCCATATGGAAGAAAATGCCCCCATAGTGAAGGAGTGGCTTTAATGCTATCTAAAGAAGCGGATAATGCACTAATAAAATGGGAAGCAGTGAGTCCTAGGATAATCACAGCAACATTCAGAACCACCAAAAATAAATTATTCTTGAATGTGACCCAGTGTTATGCACCTACCAATGATAAAGAGGAAAAAGTAAAAGAGGAATTTTACATAAAACTTCAAAATACTATAGGTAATCAGAGAAATGGGAACATCAAAATTCTGATGGGTGACCTCAAGGCCAAAATAGGTTCGGACAACATAGGCTACGAGGAGATCATGGGGAAACACAGACTAGGGATAATGAACGAAAATGGAGAACTATTCACTAATTTATATGCAGCGAATCAATACGTCATAGGCGGAAGTGTCTTTCCACATAAAAGAATACATAAAGCAACCTAGGTATCACCAGACCACAGAACAGAAAATGAAATTGACCACATATGCATAAACAAGAAATTCAGGTCATCTCTACAAGATGTCAGGGTTCTAAGGGGGGCAGATGTAGATTCGGATCACCATTTGCTAAGTAAAATTAAACTGAAGCTTAAGCGATACATAACATCCCATGAACATAGACACCAATATAATGTAGGATACCTCAGAAGTCAAGAAACAAAGCAACAGTTCACGGTCACAGTCTCTAATAAGTATGAGGTGTTGCGGCAATTAGAAGATGAGGTGAGTGCAGAAGAATGCTGGCAGCAAGCCTAAATATTTAGAATGAAACATGCACAGAGGTATTAGGAAAGAAGGAGTGGAATCATAAGACATGGATAACTCCAGAAACTCTCAAGGAAATAGAAGAAAGGAAAAGGGAAAGCAGATTTAAATAATAGCAAAACTTGCTAATTAGTACCCATTTGCACAAACTCCTCCTTACCCTACTTTTTTTATCCAAAGAACAGATAAGGTCTATACATTTAGAATCAAGCTGGGTTTATAGATGGTTTACAGGGTTTACTTGTACAACTCTGTGTTTACAAATTTCAGATTTGAAAATATTAAGTACACCATAAAAGCACTAAAAAGCACCGTACAAAAAAGCACCGCACCTTACACTTATACTGGCACTTCTTTCGAATGAAACGATTTGATGTTTTCAAAATGGAACCGGAATGAAATATAAAATTGACTCTCTTTGCTACAAATTAGCATGCAATTTTGTTATATATTTCTGGTAATCTGGTATTTGATTATGTCTAGATTAAATTTAATCAGTAGAATTATTTGTAAAGTTTCTTACAAAACTTGCTACATTCAACAGAGATAGAAATCAAGAAGAAAAGAGGTACCTCTTCACTTGGTTGAAATGAAATGAATGTTTGTGGGTTTAAAAAAATGAAACGAGCGAAGGAGGACAATTAGCCGGTTATATGATGCCTTTTGTGAGTAGTTTATCAGTTTGTTTTGAATATCTTCGTTGTTCTCCGGACATGTCCATAGGTTCTCCGATTCCCTTTGTAATATCTCCAAAAGCGTCCAACGACTGACCGTACCAGTTCAATTTTGATTGATGAGCCTCCTTTCTTCCTTCCTTTCGTTCGCTTGAAATTTGTCTATATATTCAATGTTGTCTCTTGTATAAACTTCACTGTCTTTTGTAGCTCACACAGAGGTCTGTGTAGTTTTATGTCGAGTGTTGTTTCTTTAGGCCAGTGAGTTTACCTCAGTATAATATCATATTCGGGGCAATCTTGAAGTATATGCTCGGCAGTCTGATGTACCTGTTCACATGTACACATGAATGCATTGCCAAAGCCTACTCATATAACAGTTGCGCTGTTCTTTTGTATAGTATATCCTTTGCAGAATGTAATTTTCATCACTATCCGCCTGAAGTACTTTGTATCTATAACCAGTTCTCTCGTCTTCTTTTTTGACGTATTCAAGATTTCTTGAAGGCCATGTTGCCGACAGCATCGATGGCGTAGATTGTCGGAACGTTTAGTATAAGAGGGATATTCTTCAGTCTTTTGTCAACCTCCTGTTTGACGAGAATACGAAAATTGAAGTTGAATCTAGCCAGCAAGATAAGGAGTTTGAAATTACATGTTGTATCGCCCGATTGGTTACTGGGGTCCAAATTTGGGGTGTAAAGAATAGAACCACTGTTTCCTGCCACGCATGTCGTAAGGGGCGACTAAGGAGGTTTGACTGAAGTCGGATGCACGTGTCCTAAACGTTATGTTATGTTATGTAATGCGATCGACGTCACGGCACATTGGGCATTCCCATGCATGCTCTGTCCCCCACTGCAGCAGCCATCCTAAAGTCCATTTGCTCACCGTACCCATGAGAAGTTGATTACTATATCTTCTCTCTCTACCACGAAGATGACACTGTCTGGCATGTCCACACTTAACGCCTAATTCTCGAACTCGTTCCAGTGTCTGAGACGTGCCCATGTCACATAATTGAGAGCGTACCGCATTGATGATGTCGGCTCTGTCCATACTTCTGCCCGTTTGAGTCGGGGCATTGTTTGCAAGAAAGTCTGCACGCTCGTTACCCTGCACTCCAGAATGTCCAGGTGTGTACAGCCAAGTCATTTTCTTGAGATGTGATCTCCGAATGATGTCCACCCATTCCACACGCATACTTCGAGATTCAATCAGTTGAAGCATATTCATCGAGTCTGATATGATGATCGTATGGGTAACCTGTTGTTCAGCCACCCATGACAGAGCCCTGGAGGCAGCAGTGATCTCCATAGTCATGCTCGATGTCGTTGTCTCGAAAGCGCCGCAGTCCTCATGAAGTGTGCGACCATTCCGCTGTGCTGAATAAGCCCACGATGATCTGGTTCCACGTCTGACAGAGCCATATGTGTAGATAATGATATCGTCTGGATGGGAGTGCTCATCCACGAGTGCAAGAATCTCCGCATTGACGACGCCCGGGGCCCATTCTCTACAGCATAGAACCACTGTTACCTGCCACGCATGTCGTAAAAGGCGACTAAGGAGGTTTGGCTGAAATCGGATGCACATGTACTAAACGTGTAGAAGTCTATGTGTTTAGGGGCCTACCAAACCAATGTGCAACGTATACACGTTCTTGGCAAAGATCAAACATATCACAAAGAGTGATTAAAATTGGTCGTAAAGAACGAATACAAAGAAGAAGAAGGCTCAGATAACATATTGATCGCAGAGTGGTTTAACAGGTGAAAGATATGTAACGTTCGAAGAAGAAGAACTTCACAGTTCTATACCTTAATGTGGAAGAGGTTGAGGGCCAATTCCTTTCCTCACATGTGGAACGTCGAGTGTGCAATTGAACCCACCACTCTCTTGTGTCCGAGACGATAGACAAAGCTTATTCATTGCGCGAATCCTTCCCTCTGGCTCTCCTAAAACAGATCAAAATTTAAGTCTTTTTCCAAGAGTAGCAACCTGTATACTTTATAACGATCAATGAATGTAGGTAAGATTGTGTTACTAGTCCTATCGGAGATGGACGATAAAATATAGGCCTCCTTTTCAAGTTAAGCACGTTAAAAGAGCCCTTGACAGGATAAACTCAACAAGAGCAGGCTGGAGTGCCAATGTGAGAGTTTAAAGCCAAAGGATTAACTTCATTGCAACTGGTTTTACCCCATATTTCTCGGTCCCTCTCCGCAGAAATGGCAAGCCACCTGCCAAGACTGTTGCACAAAGCACGAACTCGGTAGCTCTGGCAACAATCCAAAGAGTCTCTTGAAACAAAAGTGCTTTCATAAAATAACATCGCGAGCCGGATTCGAACCCACTACCTTCGACTAACAAGGCAAGGGCGTAACCACTTAGCCACATTGACCAAATAAATAACATTAATCACAATGAACACAAAATGCATAGAAACTGTAAGCATCATGATAGTTAGACTGATGACGTTCGCTTGTACAAACAGACATAATTAACACACACACAAACACAGAAACAACAATATGAGAAAAATAACGAAAACAGCAAAACAGATCAAACTGAAAATAACAGAACTAAATACAAGCAAAAACAGAGTCACCTCTCTCCGGTCTGATAAAAGAGTCAAAGACGACAAACAATACACATCCATGGGCGCTCCGAGGGAGGCACTTGCCCCTCTGGATTGATTGAAAATAGTCAAATAATGTTACTTTTATTTTAAATCACTTTGTGTTAGCATAAAGAAAGTGTGGAAAGACAGAACGTTTGCCTATAAGATGTCATCGCTGTTATTCACAACGTGATACGAAATACTATTGGTACTATCAAAGCAATTATTACATTTTTCGTGAAAGCCCAAAAAGGAGGTCCTCTGTCCCAAATATTCCTCTTCTGTGTGAGACAAGATGGACAAGCAAGTATAAAAGTATTCGGATTTTTTCTAGTAAATTTGAAGATATTTATTGTCAACTGGAAGAATTTTCATTGCATGCAAGTGGAAATACACGACAGGCTGCACATCAGTTATATTGTTCATCAAAGTCCAGCATGTTTTTATTTTGTCTCAATATTATTTCGCAGTACTCTGCCATACTGGAACCAGTTACTCAGGCTCTTCAAGCTGTTCACGTTGATCTTCCAGAAGTCCAACTGCAAGTTCAAAACCTGCTCAGTGTAGTAAAACTTCACCGAGGTGATTCCGACAACTATTTCAGGGATATTTTTGAGAAAACAGTACAACTCGCACAGAAAGTGGATATTGAACTGATTATCCCAAGACATTGTGGAAGACAAAAGCATCGAAGTAATCCGGGAACCATAAGTGTTGAAGAGTACTTCAGACAAACAGTTTACATTCCATACTTAGATTCTCTAATGAACTCAATGGAGAGTCGATTTTGTGAAGCCAACAGTGCACAATTTAACTTAGCGTTGCTACATCCTTCGAAATTGTGCAAACTGAATCGTCAACAGTTTAAGGATATAATGTCTACTATTAATCAGGTATACCACATTGATAATTTTGAAACTGAAGCCTTGAGTTGGTTTGATTTTTGGAAAACGCGAGAATACAATAGCCAAGATTGCATCGACTTGTTACTTTTTACAAAGTTTTATCCGAGTGTCAGGTATGCCTTACTAGTTTTGCTAACATTACCAGCAACAACATGTACGGTGGAGCGATCGTTCAGTACATTACGTCGTGTAAAAAACATGGCTTAGATCTACAATGTCAGATGAACGTCTGTCTGGATTGTGCATGTTAAGCGTACACAGAGACAAAGTGAACTGCAACAAAAAGACTTTATGGACAAAATTGTAGATATGTTTGGTAGCGATAACAGACGACTCCAGTTCTTGTTTAAAGAATAAATTTTATTTTAAATTTATGTTGTAATATTTTTGGTTATATACATATATTGTGTTAATAAAAATTTGGTTGCTACAGTATGCCCTTCATTACTACAGTGTCCTGTCCGTTCGTTCACCATACAAATACGCTACAGTAAATTAAAACTACATTAAAACATTACTAAAAATATTTTGCCCCCCCCTAGAAAATTTTCTGCGGGCGCCTCTGTACACATCTGACGCCCGTGTGGTTACTGAAGCCCGAATTCGGGTAAAAATAGAACCACTACTACCTACCACATGATGTATACAGCGAAAGCGGAGGTTTGACATGGGATTAGCTACCCCACCCTGTAAAACACTCAGCTATAAAAACCACAACTAATCGTGTTGAGAGCTTGCAATGCCTTAGATGAGAACCTATGCCTCCGGAGAGGCGAAATGTGAAGAAGAAGAAGACTCAATAAAAGAAACATCAAAACACACACACACAAATATGAAACAAATATTGATGGCGCCTGATGTTCTATTGCAAGCAATTATTGCTAAAACAAATCAGCGAAAGCTGAATATCAATATAATTGCAAAGATGATATAATTTGATCAATGTGCAACAACCGACATTAATCACACCCTGGTAAACTTTATTAGAAGATCAATGTGCAGCAGCCGACATTAATCACACCGTCGTAAACCTTATTAGAAGATCAATGAACGAAAAGGGCGCTAAACATTCTCATGAGTTGTCTTTCACGTTTCACAATCATTATATATATATTTTTTTCCCGATCCAGAAGCACTTGAGCTTTCAACTCTTCGGCTCGGTGCCTTTGACATCGTGACCCTTCGGTTCGGTGCCACGAACACCGTAAATCTTGAGAACCTGTGGCTTTTCTGCCAGCCCACGGAATTGAGCCCGTACTCACAAAGGACTTATCACCCGTTTATCCAACGCACTACGAAGACGCTGGGCCTCTTTCATACCTCGAGGTATATAGGGTAAAACGGTGTTAAACGGCGGACTAAGCATATGAAACCGATCGCAAAGAAGAACAAAAGTGCACCTTGAATTCGAACCAACGACAGTCAGAACACAAGACAAACGCATTGACGACTTCACCAAAGAAACCTCTAATTAGTTAGATTTAAAATACCGACTTTCTTGTTGCAACATTCATCATGATCATCAAATAGCTTGTCCTGAGCAAAACTTTGCCACCCTAACAGTCCACCGGTATTTTTTTCTCTCTCTCTCTCTCTCTCTCTCTCTCTCACATAGACCAGATGTCCTGCCTCTGCAGCCGTCGTCATGTTCAAACCATCAGTCACATCCTTAATCCATCTTCTCCGTGGTCTTCCTATTCTTCTGTTTGCCGGTATTCCTCCTTCCATGATGGTCTTCTCCAGCCCTTCATGTCTTTTTATATGTCCAAAATATCTCAATTTTCTCTTCTTATTTTTAGCATCAGCCAGTTTTCTTTGATTTTGAGGTATTTCTGGATAGATCTATTTGTTCTCTTCTCTGTCCATGATATACGGAGGACTCGACTCTTCTGTAACACTTATATTCAAAAGCACATATGTTTTTATATTATTTTATTTACAACTTTGTTTATGTTCTATATTTACAGATAATGACAAGACAAGCAGAATCTTACTTTCTGGACAGTGACTTGTTGACATCATCTTCTTTGGCTGGCAATTTAGTGAATCTCTGACTAGCTTTAAACTCCAGAAACAGATCTACTTAACAAGTAACTGGAATCAGAATTACATGCTCAATGTTTATCAACGGCAGCCATATACAAATCCTGACAATTTCAACAATAATAGACGAGTTATGGCTTGTGAAATTCTGTTACACAACGTATTCTACATGACTGAGAGTAAGCAACTACATGATGTTGTTTAACCAGTTCTGACCCGGGTACTATCCCACTTACGGCCAACCTCAAACAGAGACATCTTTTTAAAAGCAGGATTTTCTCACCTATGACATTAACTCCTACAATACAACAAGCCAGATGACAAACCTTTCTGTCAGCACCAATTTCTCACAGAGAATCTCACGAACAAAAACAATAAACACTGGTCTACTTTACTTCCTAGTGTTTCTATGAAATCAAATTGGGACTTGGTTGACCAGATTCAACTGTGGAACTGAACCTCGGAACCTTAGTCTACAAAGCAAATGCACTAATAACTATACTATTGATTCTCTAGTTGTAGGTATACTTAAAGTTAATCAGCCATAATAATATATCAAAATAGATCCAAAATAATAGCAAGGACTATGGAGGTTATCAAAGGCGATGATGTGTCTAATGAATGCTTAACCTCACATAGATTTCTACATAGCCACGTTTAATTCATCCAGCGGGTTTATATTTGTATTAAGTTATGATACTCAAATTCAAATATGGATTCGTGTTAATGCAGCTATGTCGGGGCAAGTTTGTGGACAGTAATTTTGATCTTGTTGCCGGTGTTGGCGTGAGAACACTTACACAGTAGCTCCGCAAGCGATTCCGATTTGTCCATAGCTTAGAAATTGTGAGTATCCATGTTCAGCTGTGCGACTAGACAATGTGTTGTACCGGGATGTGAACAATGTCCACTATTGCTCAAATTTAGATCACTGCTAATGATCTGTGGCTACTCCCGACTTATAATTCATTAAAAAATATCGAATAGGAAACACTGAGTAAGTATATATTAATACTACCCGGACCTCACTGTCCAGATATAAAGTAGCGTAGAGTGAACACTGTGTACCGACTACGATTACTCCCGTCTCATATTCGATTTAAAGTATCGTTCGATATAAAGTATCGTACAGTGAACACAGATTGTGTACCGACTACGACTACTTCATCTTATATTCGATATAAAGTATCGTACAGTAACCACAGATTGTGTCTCGATTACGACTACTTCGTCTTATATTCGATATAAAGTATCGTACAAGGATCATCTGTAAAGACGACTACTTTCGTCTAATATTCGATATAAAGTATCGGGCAAAAAACCATATATTATATGCAGACGACTACTTCCGTCTCATATTCAATTTCAAGTATCGTTCGATATAAAGTATCGTACAGTGACCACAGATTGTTTACCGAATACAACTACATCGTCTCATATCGATATAAAGTATCGTACAGTGACCCCATATTGTGTATCGAATACGACTACTTCGTCTCATATCGATATAAAGTATCGTACAGTGAACCACAGAGATTGTGTACACATCACGACTACTCCTTCATCTGTACATATACAGAGAGAGTATCGTATCGTACAGTAAACACTGAGTGTGTACGCACTACGTCAAACTTCATCTTATATTCAATATAGAATATCGTACAGTAACCATAGAGCTTCTGTACACACAACGACTACCACCTTCCTCATATTCTATAATTATAAAAATGTTGAGCAGTGACCATAATATGTGTACACACTGCAGCCAGTAGCCGCACCTCATAGTGGATATCGTACAGTGACTTCTGTACCTACACTACTAGCAGCTTGTAGCTACATCTCATAGTAGATATTGTACAGTGACTTATGTACAAACTACAGCCACATCTCATAGTGGATATCGTACAGTGACTTCTGTACACACTACAGCTTATAGCCACATCTCACAGCGGATATCGTACAGTGTCCACATAACTTGTACATTATTTCTTTGGCAGAAATGATATCGACGACATTGGAATGTAATGAAGATTCCGTATTTAAATTCTGATACGATTGTTGTTTCATACTTGTTCGTTGATCACTGATATTAATCTGTAACGTTTAAGAAACACTGAGAATAGACTATGTTTTGTTGGGCATGGATTAAGAAACTGCTGTATAGAAGATTGTTGACTTTATTGCTGGTTTCCTATTTCCTAATGATTACAGTGTTCCTGTTTAGCTTGGAAAGTGATCCAACAGACGACAGTGAACCCTCATTCGAGTCATTTGATCAAAGTTTGCATAACAACCCGCTTGACTCTTTAGAAAAGGCTGCAAATTTCCAGTATGTCACACACATTGACAAAAATTCGAAAGACAGAGTACAAACTCATTATGTAACAGATATGATGGCATTAAATAGAAACATAACCCAGGTGAAATTTGCTGAGCCAGTTCCCCTGCCTACACCGAATCTATTCGCTAAAGTAGAGAATGGAAACGCAGAACGCTTCGTTCCAATTGGAGTAGAGACATACGCATATTCAGCTTTCTTAGACAATAGAAAAGAATTGACATATATCAGAATACTGACTCTCAGATCTGAACAGGCTTCAACCATGCTCATCTACTGCCATTTTAGCGAACACTTGGATTTAGAGCCGGTGGCAATGACGCTTTATGAACTATGCGAGAACCATGCTCTTGTATTTGGGGGGTACATATATTCGTGTCAAGTGCCTGAGGTGGTTGACTCTAAGAATCTTAAGTCAGCTATAGTATCTGTGAATAAGTATGGATCAAAGATTGCCCTGTCCCTACTGTCGGTCAGACCGCCTGAACATAAAATAGCCTATCTAGATTTATATCCACAAAATAATTCTGTGACAAATGCTTCCACGTTGGGGAACAACAACAACAACGGCGTCAACAATGTATCTGGAAAAAATGCAAACTTTGAAAATGTGTCAAACAGGACAAAAACTAAAACACCTCATTCAAACACGCATCTATCTTTCGCGATTTGTGTCTCTCCGCTATTTGGATCCACATCGGCCCATAGGTTGGTAGAATTTGTTGAATTTTCCCTACTCCTTGGAGCAGAACACTTCATTTTTTACATCGAAAGCGTCAATCCCCAGGTGACTAAAGTCTTAAATTATTACTCAAACAAGAAAATAGTTTCACTTCTGCAGTGGAACTTGCCGTCAGACGTCAAAGATATATGGAATTATGGACAGCTTCTGGCTAATAACGACTGCCTGTATCGGACTATGTCGCATTTTGACCTGGTAGCTTTCAATGATATAGATGAATTTATTGTCCCACATTCCAATGCAAGTACCTGGAGGGAGGCATTCTCCTCGTTCCTGACAGAAAATCGTAGCGGATTTTCATTTCAAAGTGCTTTCTTCGATCTAGGTCTCAAGGGCTTGCTTCAACCCATCGTACTGACACCTGTGCTGACATCAAGGACTCAGATCTACAGCAAGGTAGGATTACAATCATGTTATCGCATTAATTTTTCTGCTTCTTGTTCAGTAATTGACTAACTTATTACACCTAACACTTACAACTTTAGCCATAAGAAGCACCTGTGCATTGCCGGAGCTCGCAAGTGGAGAAAAGGAGTAACACTGCGACCTAGAAAGGTGTGTCGTAAGAGGTGACTGAGGTAGGAACCTATGGAATCTACCCTAGTAAATAAAAAGCGTCGCAGAAAGCGGATGTGCATGTAGGCGCAATGTATAATCACTCTTAGGCTCAGATCACATACAAATCACACAGAGTTATTAACAAGTGGTCGACATGAAGCGTTCAAAGAAAAGATTTGCTAGGTAGCTTCCCTAGGCCCTACCTCAGTCACCTCTTACGACATGCCTTGTAGGTAGCAGTATTACTATTCTTTCTCCCTTGCGAGTCACTGCAACAAACAAGCAATTTTATTTAAATAATAATAGCCATCCATCGCAAGCGATGATGACAGCAGACTCAGATGTGTGTTGCTGCACCTCTCTGGTGCGTGCGGAGATGACTGTAAAAGTCCAATCTTTGAACACAATCCCCTACCACAAGTGAGGCATACATTACCGAAGCGCTCTACATGTGATGTTGTATTACTGCTACACATGTGGATGTTGTATGTACCGAAGCGCTCTCACATGTGGATGTTGTATTACAAGCGCTCACATGTGGATGTTGTATTCCGCAAGCTCTTACATGTGGATGTTGTATTACTAGCTCTCTACTTGGATGTTGTATTACCTGAGTTCTACATGTGGATGTTGTGATACTAAGCTCTTACATGTGGAGTTGTATTAGAATTACTTAATGTGGATGTTGTGTTTCTTTCTTGCACGCAGTTCGCTTTCTGCGTCCCAACAGCAAGACAATTTTCAGCATGCAGTCGTCTGTGTTTGTTACAGCGCCACATTTGCGATCTTGGATTATTCCACACTGGCATCTATATCAAAGATGTATACGGTTCTGACTACGTTCTTTATTTTTTGTGTGTCTTTGTTTGTATCTGATTTTTAGACAGTGAGGTTGTGTTTTGATATTAACCGTGTAGTGTAAAGGATTATTAGATATTAACCGTGTAGTGTAAAGGATTATTAGATATTAACTATGTAGTGTAAAGGATTATTAGATATTAACTATGTAGTGTAAAGGATTATTAGATATTAACCGTGTAGTGTAAAGGATTATTAGATATTAACCGTGTAGTGTAAAGGTTTATTAGATATTAACCGTGTAGTGTAAAGGTTTATTAGATATTAACTATGTAGTGTAAAGGATTATTAGATATTAACTGTGTAGTGTAAATGATTATTAGATATTAACTGTGTAGTATAAAGGATTATTAGATATTAACTGTGTAGTGCAAAGGATTATTAGATATTAACTGTGTAGTGTAAAGGATTACACGAAATATAGAGGAATAGCGCTACTAAAACAAACCGGGAAAATGTTCACTCTAAAATACTAAAAAAAAGGCTGCGCTATACCATCGAGCCTCAGTTTAGTGACTCAGTTATGGGATTCTGAAATAACAGAATCTTTACCGACGCAATATTCGCCCTCATACAATTAGGGGGAAGACTGTCCAATCCGACAAACACCTACACGTTGCTTTCGTCAACAAGGAAAAAGCGTTCCACCGCGTAGATAGGAACACGTTTTGAAAAGTATTGTCAATCTATGGAGTTAATGAACACTAAATTAATCTATACAAGAGCGAGTCTCTATATAAACAGCCATGTACGGTTAGAAAAACCACAGCCAGCTCTAGATAACTAGGCCCGACAACTGACTGGGGGTTCCCTGACCTAGATCAGAAAAGGGGGCCGGACAATATAGATGTTTGATAGAACACTGTAAGCTTTTTTGCAATTTTACTCAATTATGTGAGTCTATGATTTTTATTGGTGAAAAATATTCATAATATTGATATTCCTTATTGTTAGACTTAACTTGTTGCATAATATGACTTTGATTTAGCATTTTGTGTTGATTTTAAAATGAATTCGTCTATATACACCAATACTGGAATGGGAGGTCACGTGGTGTAGTTGTGGTCTGATTTCCCATAACTCTTACCTGGGTCCGAAGGCCCATAAGTTTATAGTTGGCTCTGCAAAAAACACAGGTATATCAGAAAAGTTCCACGTTGGATGGTGGAGAGCGGGGAAGGTAAGCAGACGGGATAGTTAGGGTTAGGGAAAAGCAGATGAAGGTGTATAAGTAAGGTACCAAGTTCGCTCCCTAGTGGATCGATCTGGATATTTTTCCAGAGATCCTTAATCTCAGTGCAGGTGAGATCGAGCTCCTAGCTCCATCGGAGACGGATGATAAAAAATTTGAACACGTAAAGGAACCATTTGGCAGTTCAAATCCTTAGAAAATTCATTTTAAAAAAAGATTAAAAATAAAATTCCTACAAAACTATCTTCATCTTCATAATTACATCGGGGACCCTCACCGGTGCTACGGAGTAGGTGCACTGCAGCTGAGATATTTCAGTGTAAGAAAGAGATCAGTGCACACATAGTTACTTACCGAAGTGCAATGATGATGCTGGTGTCAATCAATCAATCAAAATCCATTATATTTCATAAACGCAATTGCTTAGAAAAAAGTGTCGTCCTGTCTTTCATTCTTTCTTCTATTTCCAGGTTCGAACCAAAGTCATGCTGTGCCCATGGCGAGTATTCGAGGTAGGAATCCACCACATCAGCAAACAGAATCAAGAAGAATGGCTTTCATGGCACGTTCCGCCAAACCTGGCTTATATTCATCATTACCGGCGTTGTATATCGGATTTTGATATGAAATGTAACTTGTGGATGAATGACAACATCGTTGCTGACCGCTACGGCATCAACCTGGGGATAAACTATCAGACAGCTATAACAAATATAGTCCTTTAGCCGGTATAAGAAAACTTTGGTTCTAAATGAGGTTCTTAAATCTGGAGTTATCGGTTCTGATTACTGATCAGGTTCAAAGTCAAACATTTTCTCTATCGCGACAGACAGACATGTTGACGTGTAGTTGGATGTATATATAGATACAGACAGGTAGGTAGGTAGGTAGGTGGTGGGTAGGTGGTGGGTAGGTAGGTAGGTAAGTAAGTTGGTAAGTAAAGTAGGCAATATGTGAGAATTTATTATGCAGTATACGATATTTAGTGTAGGAGAATTGTTATAACGAGGTTTGGTAAGGGAGACAACGTGGAATTGTTATAAGGAGATTTGGTAAGGAGACAACGTGGGAGAATTGTTATAACGAGATTTGTAGGGAGACAACGTGGGAGAATTGTTATGAGATTTGGCAAAGGAGACAACGTGGGGGAATTGTTATAACGAGATTTGGTAAAGGAGACAACGTGGGAGAATTGTTATAACGAGATTTGGTAAGGGAGACAACGTGGGAGAATTGTTATAAGGACGCCCGTGTGGTGCCGAGGCTCGCAAGGGAAGCAAAGAATGGTACCACTGCAACCTACAATGCATGTCGTCAGAGGCGACTGATGTAGGACCTAGGGATGCTACCCTAGTAAAAAAAAAGCAGCGCAGAAATCGGATGTGCTGGCCTACTTGTAGGCGCATAACAGGCACAACGTACAATCGTTCTTAGGCTCGCATAACATACAAATCACACAGAGTGATTGACAAGGGATCGATATGACTACAGGGCGCCTGTCTTTGTCCAAATGCTCACAATAAGAAATATAATGAGCAACAGTACGCGTCTGGTTGTATTTCTAATGTTGCAGCATCCGATAATAGTTAATGTTACAGCATCCGATGGCAGGTAATGTTACAGCATCCGATGGCAGGACCATATCTCACAAATATAAATTCTGAGCAGTAAATTCCAAGCATGTATACTTTGCTGAGTCATCGTCGTCTGAGATGGCTGGGAAACGTCTGCCGTATGAGCGATGATAGAATCACAAAGAACATTCTATATGGGCAGCTCGCAACTGATACTAGATAGCATGGGAGCCCATTATTGCCCTTTACTGACACCTGCAAGCGTGATTCAACTTCATGCGGCATAGACAAAGAGCAATGGGCGACTGGCCAAAGGCAGGCAAGCATGGCGAGCGGCAGTGAGGGCGGCTAAAAAAAAAAAAAAATCATCACATGTGGAGGCAAAGTAGAGCGCAGAGTGCAGAGAGAACATCCTTTTTATCAACTCCATTCTCAGTTTTACCTGTAGCAACTGTGGCAATGAGTGCTAGCCCAGAATAGGCCATTACAGCCACAAGAAACGTTGTGATTCAGTGCAGAACAAACTACGTGACGCCAAACCTATTCTCTCCTGAGACAAAGAGGCCAATGAATGTTACATGAAAACGTTCGGTCTCTATGTGTACGTATGTTACATTATTCTTGTATTCCTCATATAGTTTTTGAAGAATTGATGACTTTAGTTGATATGTTGTCAATATTGATGACTTTAGTTGATATGTCATATGTTGTCAATATTGATGATTTTAGTTGGTATATCATGTGTTGTCAATATTGATGACTTTAGTTGATATGTTGTCAATATTGATGACTTTAGTTATGTTATATGTTGTCAATATTGATGACTTAGTTATGTTATATGTTGTCAATATTGATGACTTTAGTTATGTTATATGTTGTCAATATTGATGACTTTAGTTGATATGTCATATGTTGTCAATATTGATGACTTTAGTTGATATGTTGTCAATATTGATGACTTTAGTTATGTCATATGTTGTCAATATTGATGACTTTAGTTGGTATGTCATATGTTGTCAATATTGATGACTTTAGTTGGTATGTCATATGTTGTCAATATCTTCCACATTTTCGTCCTACACCGACAAATACTTTTATAAAATTACTCCCCCATGTGTTGCCGGGCTTGAAAGGGAAGCAAAGAATAGTAACACTCTGACCTAGAAAGCATGTCGTAAGAGTCGACTGAGGTCGGGACATAGGGAGGCTGCTCTAGTAAAGCAGACATCGGTTAGTCTGGCCTAATTGTTGGCCCGTTACTGGAACAACGTACAATCACTCTTAGGCTCAGATCATATACAAATAAAAAAAGTGGTTTATCAAGTGGTCAATATGGAGCGTTCGAAGAAGAAGAAGAAATTACTCAAATTGTATTCTCACATTTTTTGTATGTCCATGTGTAACTTTATACAAGATGTAATTTCGTGTTTTTTTTGAAATTTTACACATGTGCCAACTTGAATCTATGTGCCAACTTGAATCTATATCCAACTGAATCTATATGCCAAGACCAATCTATGTGCCACTTGATCTATGTCCAGTTCGAACCAATCATGTTCTGGTTAGTTTAGTGTCGGATCACCATCATCGCACGATCGAAGAATCTAGTCCAAATGGCTCGATCATCTTACCGCTTGTTATCGATTTTGATAGAATGCGGATGAATGACAAATCGTTGCTGACCCTGGCATCACCTGGGGATAACTATCAACAGCTTATCAATATTGTCCTTAGCCAGCATAAGAAAACGTTCTAAATGAGTTCTAAATCTGGAGTTATCGTTCTGATTACTGATCAGGTTCAGTCAAACATTTTTATCGCGACAACAGACAGTTGAACGTGTAGTTGCGTGTAATATAGATACAGCCTGGTCAGGAGTGGTGGTTGGTGGGCATGGTGAAGCTATGCAGTAGTTGTCTAAGCTAGCAATAGTGAGAATTTATTACAGTATAACGATATTTAGTGTAGCTAGAACTCGTTTAACGAGGTTTGTCAAGACAACTGGCATTGTTTAATCAGATTGTAAGAGACAACTGTGGAGTCTGAAAGACATTGTAGGAGACAAGTTGCAGATTGCATAATCAGTTTGGTAAAGGAGACAACGTGAATTTTTAACGAGATGGTGAGAATTGCTTATAACGATGGAAGGAGACACTGCATGATTGTTCAAATCATCGACTTTTGGTGGAGAATCTGTTATCAACGAGATTTGTAAGGAGACAACTGGGAGAATTGTTATAACGAGATTTTGCTGAGAATTGCTTATAACAGATTGAGGTGAGCAACTGGCAATTGTTATAACGAGATTTGAGTAGAAAGTGGAGAATTGTATGGACGCCCGCGTGGTCCGAACTCACAGGGAAGCAAGAATGTACACACTGTTCAACTACAATCTGCATGATCAAGAGGCGACTGATTAGACCTAGGTATTGCTCCTTATACAAAAGAGGCGAATGATGTGTGCACTTGTAGGTATAACAGTCGCTACATCGTCTCTTAGCTCGATAACATACAATCACCAGTAGGATTGAGCAAGGGATCGATATGACACGGCGACGCTGTCTTTGCCAATGCTCAATAGAAATAGAATGAGCAACAGACTGCGTTCTAATTCTATTTCAGTCGTTCTATCCGATAATGTAAGTTCAGATCCGATGGCAGTATTTACAGATCCGATGGCAGACCATGTCTCAACAAATATAAATTCTGTCAAAATCCAAGCAGCATACTTTCTATCATCGCCTGAGATGGCTGGAACTCTGCCTCATGAGCGATATAGAATCACAAAGACATTGTATAGTAAAGCTGCAACTGATAAGACGCAAGCGCCCATTATTCGTCATGACATGAGCGTGATCAACTCCATGCGGCGTAGCAAAGAACATTTGGAAGACCAAGAGGTGTTGGCAGCGTTGCGAGGTGGGATTTAAAAGAAAAAGAAATCACCAGCATGGCAATTAGTGCAGGTGGAGTACATTCCTTTTTCAACCCATTCTCCAGTTTACCTGTGCAGGTGCAGTTGATGCCAGTTCCGAATAGCTCTTACATGCCACAAAAACTATATGATTCATGCAAACAAACTACCGTGACGCCAACTATTCTAGCAAGAGGCCATGAATGTTCATTGAAAACAGTTGGTCTCCTGTGTAAGCCAGTGGCATTATTCTTGTATTCCCATATGCCATTAAGACATATCTTTAGTTGATAGTGTCAAAGTATTGATGACTTTAGTTGATATGTCATATGCTGTCAATATGATGACTTATTGATATGTCATATGTTGTCAATTGATGACTTAGTTGATATTCATGTCTGTCGTCAATATGATGACTGTATGGCACTGCTGCTTGCGTCATTCTATGACTTTAGTTGGCATGTCAAGGGTGGGTCAATATGATGACTTTAGTTGATATGCATATTTGTCATTGGATGACTTATTATATGCTCAAGGCAATACTTGACTTTAGTTGTATGTCATATGGTGTCAATAGCTGAGACTTTATTGTGTGTTCAATTTGATGACTTAGTTGATAGAGTCCGTGCTGTGCAATATGATTCTTGATTGCATGTCATATGTTTCATATTGATGACTTTAGTTGATATCCATAGATTGTCAATTATGATGACTTAGTGATATGTCATCTGTGTCACATGTGACTTTAGTTTACTTCCTATAGTCATCTTCACATTTTCGTCCTACACGTACAAATCTTATCAAATTAGTCCGCTCCATTGCGGCTTAAGGAGGCAAGAATAGTAACACTCTGACCTAAAGCATTCTAGAGTCGACTGGGTCGAATAGGAGGCTGTCAAAGCAGACATCCGTTAGGCTGGCTCTACATGTAGGTCCAGTTCTGGAACAACGTAACACACATTCTTAGCTAATCATATCAAATTAATAAAAGTGATTCAAGTGTCATTGGCGTTCGAAGAATGAAGAAGAAATCTCAAATTGTATTCTCACTTTTTTGCCATCCTTGTAACTTTATACAAGATGTAATTTTTATTTTTTTGTTTAACTCAAGATGTCAACAGGATCTATGTCCAACTTGAATCTATTCACTTGAATCTTATGCAACCAACAGTGCCACTTGCATCTATGTGCCAACTTGAATCATGCTCCAACTGAATCTATGCCAATTAGTTTCTTGACTTTGCTTGCCTCAATGTTTGTTTTTCATCATTATGCAATGAAAAATCGTCTTGACGATTTGTTTCGAAAACGGATGACTCCTTTGTTTTGATCACCATGTTACAGTAGAACTGATTCAGAAACAGGTAGAGTCACTGAAGGTTTTTATATAATCAGCAATATCGGAAACGACAGAGAAGATGAGAAGTGAACAGAGGAAGAATGAAATATAGACAGGAGACTGACGAGACGAGTCAGAGGAATTCTGAGAGAGACAGACGGGAAGACGGAAGAAGATGAGTACTGGAAGACTGGAGAAGATGAAGAGAACTTGAGAAGTAGATCAGGAAACTAGGCAGATCGAGCGAGGAGACGTAGAAAGACAGCAGAGAAGACGGAGAGAGACATTGATAGAGAAGACTCGAGGAAGACGAGACTAGAGGAAGACTGGAGAGAAGACTGATTTCGATGACGACTGAGAGAAGACAGTAAGGAAGCTGAGGAAGACCGAGCAGGAAACGGTTAGAGATAGACAGGAAGACTGGAGAAAGATCGATCCAGAGGAAGACTGGAGAAGACGAGACAGAAAGACGAGATAGACGAGACAGAGAAGCTGAGAAGACGATGAGAGTAAGATCTGTGAAGATAGACATGTGAAACCAGAGAATAGAGACAGGAAGACTGAAACACATCAGGCAGACTAGGATTGAAGAGAGACGAGGAAGACTGGGAGTATAGTAACAAGGAAGACTGGAGAAGAGATAGGAAGACTGAAGAGACACTGAAGAAGAGAGACAGATGAAGACGAAGATGAGACAAGGAAGACGGAGAGATTAGCAGACCGAGACTGAGAGAAGACGGACAGAGGAAGACTTGCGAGAAGCCCTGACAGAGAGACTGAGAAAGCATGAGACGAAGATTGAACGAGAACTGCATGAAGACGACAGAGAAGACGAGAAGACGAACAGAGAAACGAGAGAAAAGCACATGAGGAAGAGAAGAAGATGAGACAGGAAGATCGAGAGTGAACAGGAAGACTGATGAGACAACAAGGAAGACTGAGAGCAGACTTGAGACAAGTAAGACAGAATGACGAGACAGGAAGACTTGAGATGAGCTATGCAATATGTTTTCTGAAGTTCTGACTGACAGAAGTTGTAGCATAGAGACAAAGATGAAGAAGATCAGTCAGTAGGAATGATTCAGAAAAACGATGACATTTTATTACAGAAATAATGACAGAAGACTGAGAAGATGGATCAGTGAAACGGAGGAGAATAGACAGGAACTGAGAGAAGATGATTTTAGTAAAGACTGGAGAGAAGATATCGAGAAGGGAAAGAGAGACAGAAGACGGAAGAGACAGGAGAGAGAAGACGAGACAGAGGAAGACTGGAGAGAAGACGAGACAGAGGAAGACTGGAGAGAAGACGAGACAGAGGAAGACTGGAGAGAAGACGAGACGAGACAGAGGAAGACTGGAGAGAAGACGAGACAGAGGAAGACTGGAGAGAAGACGAGACAGAGGAAGACTGGAGAGAATACGAGACAGGGGAAGACTGGAGAGAAGACGAGACAGGGAAGACTGAGAGAAGACGAGACAGAGGAAGACTGGAGAGAAGACGAGACAGGGAAGACTGAGAGAAGACAGACAGAGGAAGACTGGAGAGAAGACGAGACAGAGGAAGACTGGAGAGAAGACGAGACAGAGGAAGACTGGAAGAAGACGAGACAGAGAGACGAGAGAAGACGGACAGAGGAAGAAGAGAGCAATTTTAGATAACCTGACGTAATGGTAGGGAAGAGCATCAACATCTGAGATGACAGCAAACAACAGAGACAGAGATGGTGTACTATTTTTGTGGATGGAGACCGATTTTAATGTTATTCTCTCTCTCTCTCTCCCCTCTCACTCGCCCAGATAGATGTAACAGATTATCCCCATAAATTCTATTCATGTGAAATCTGATTCATGCAGCCTTAGCATTGGTGATGTTTTACGTCACATCTTCAGCACCATTTGGAGCTCTGGTGCTTATCTTCGGCGATGTGTCCGGTTTCAGCCAGCGTTTACTCTGTTCGTTCTCCGTTCTGTAGCCATCTAGTGTTTTTTACGATGTGGGGTAGCTAACCCCACACCCAACCTCCTTAGTCGTCTCTTACGTGTGTGGCAGGTAACAGTGGTTCTATTCTTTACACCCAATTTGGGCCCCGATAACCAATCGGGCGCAATGTTATTCAATTCTGTGAGTCCATGGAACGTCCAGAAGAAACATGGAGAAGAACTGTGAAAGGATAGTTGAAAGATTGTAGCCTGACACTGAAAACAATTAGAATAAAGATCTCAGAACGACAGAATGAAATCTCTGGTGGAAGAAGTATTTGTCAAACTGGACATGAAGAGGATATATAGACTTGTGAAGTCGGTGATCTCTGCACGCCAATATGGTTGAGGACACCGAAAAAAGTAAAGCAGGTCTTCACGCAAAAATTAGTTAGAAACGTCATAACATGCTCCGTGCGCGAAGGAAGAAGATAGATGCAAAATGGGCAAGGCACATTCCCCATATCAGCTGCCCAGGCTAGGCACAAATGAAGAGAACACTTTATCCTTGCTTTCAGCTCAACACCGGGTGCAGAATATTTTGAAGAGAGATTTAGAGATGAACTGAAAGACAAGAGAGACAAGCTAAAACTCAGAAATTGATGAAAAGTTCATAATACTGATATCTCTTAACGTTAAATTTAAATTACTACATACTATTACATAGTTCTCGCATGTTGTGTTATTTAAAAAAAATTGAATTGGTTTTTGTCTAGCAATAATGTAATGCATGGGTCACGTGAAGTGAATGATCTTGTTGCCAAGAATGTCCATTAGAGCTGGACGGTGGCTACAGTGAGCTATGATCCAACACAATGATTGATTGATTGATTGGATATGACAATCATCATTGCACTTTGGTGAGGAACCATGGAAAACCTCCGATCTCTTTCTTACACAGGAAGATCTCAGTTGCAGTGCACGAACTCCGTAGCACCGACGAGGGTCCCTGATGAGGGTCCCCGATGTAATTCAGAAGATAATATTTTGTAGGAATTTAATTTTTTTATCTTTCTAATGATTTTTGCCCGGGCAGCGGCTTTCCAGCCTGCTCTTCTCGATTTTGAAATACCAAGGGTTCTTTTACGTGTTCGATTTGAACATGGACCTACGTTTTATCGTCCCTCTCCTATATGACTAGGAACTTGAACTCACCTAGGTTCATTCCCTGAGTTCGCTCCCTCGTGGAGTCATTGGAATATTATTCCAGAGATTGCTAATATCAGTCTAGGTGAGATCGAGTTCCTAGTCCTACCGGAGACGGACGATAAAACGTAGGTCCCGTAATCAATTTCAGCACGCAATAAAACCTAGGCAGTTCGAAATCGAGAACAGGCTGGAAAGCCGCTGCCTGGACAAAATTCATTAGAAAAGATAAAAATAAAATTCCTACATAAATATCTTCACCATCTTCAAAAATACATCGAGAACACTCGCCGGTTCTACGGAGTTCATGCACTGCAGCAGAGATCTTCATGTGTAAGAAAGAGATCGAAGCACACATGGTTACTCACTGAAGTGCAAGTCTTATCAATCAATCAATCAATCAATCGATACAGCTTTTGTTTTGAATTAATATTTTAAAATGTTCTTGTTCTTGTTCTCATTACATGTGCTTAGGTTGTATTTACATTTCATATTTAGTTTCTTCTTTTAATAAAAGTTCAATGAAGTTCTATAGAATTTATGAAGTCAGTTATATTTTGGGACTTTTTAAATAAGTGTGCATATCTTTCATATGTTCCATTTTGCAACCAGTTTGAAATTGATTAGGAGTGATTGATAACGAATTGTTTTAATGAAATATTTTCAACATATACAACGAAATAATTCTATGGAAAAATCGTTCTGTGAGATGGCTAGGAGTGACATCATGGCAGAAAAGAACGGAATATATATATATATATATATTAGAATAATGAGAGTACGACCTAGAAGATGATGGGTGCAAGATGTCATTGACGATCTGAGAATGACTGTTGCTGCCGCCGGTCAACTTGCACAGAATAGAGTTTTTCAGGACTGTTGTCATGGGAACCAAGTTCCTGAAGGGACAAGCTACTTGTTGGTGATGATATATATATATCGTACCGTTATACGTTACATAGGACATGCAATTAATTTCTCCATATCGCTCTGTCCTGGGCAACTCGCTCAATCTATTCCATGGAATTGAGTCCGATATTTATTGCCTCTCTCAGCAAAGTTCGTCTCAAGGTTTCCCTGCTCTAGGGTGTCATCTCTTTCTGGAAAACTTTGCCTCTCACTTCAATTCTTGTTTTTGTATTCTTTAATCATTTCTTCTCAAGGTATTCCCATCATATACCCATCTCCTCTCTTTTATAACAGTTTGTTAAGAAGAGTACCAAGTAGAACTGGGGTCATAGATGAGTTGAATATGACTGACAACGATGACGGACACCTCACACAGAACAGAAGACATAAACTTTCAGTTGGTAGTTTAGTGGAAATGGAGATCAAAAGCCATCGAGCAGACGGAAAGGAATACCAAGTTAAATAGGAGCAAAAGATGATGCTAATGATGATAATGGCGATGACGGTGATTGTGATTGTGATGATGATGTCGTTGATGATGGTGTGGTGGTGATGGTGGATGTGGTGAGGATGGGGTGGTAACGACAACACCAAAGCAGTAACCAAAGAGACAGAAGTAGAAAACGATGTCGAAGAAAGCAAATGGAAAAAAAAATAAAAGATGAAGACGGCAAAGACTAAGAAATGGCAAAGGTGTAGATGAAAACAAAAAGGTTCAAGAAAAGAAGGAAAAAACGATGGGACGAAGACGATGAAAATAAAGGATAAGATTAAGAAGGAAATAAAGACAAAAAATGCAGAAGGTACTCTTTCTAATATAAGGGGACAGATCCGGATATTTTGATTGTTGGTATTTTAATTTTGGTTATGTACCTTTGGTGACTCAATCTATTAACCCCGACGTTCTGAGTTCGAATCACGCTGCGGACAGTTTGGTTGCAACTTGTTTGCGTGGATTTTAACAAAAGAACGATGGCACCACTCGTTCAGAAAGCAATGGCAAACTAGTAAACGTAATAATGCCTAGAAAAATCACAAACAGCGTTAAAAGCTGGGGTTGATTCGCAAAGTCATGTAAAGGATATGCAATTAACTTTTTAACCTTTTACAATGCTACAGAAGAGTGCTTAGAATATCAAGGACAGAAAAGTACAAATGCTTCTGTTCTGCAACAGCTTGATATTAGAAAGAGTTGCGCCCGCGTGGTGCCGGGGCCCGCAATGGAAGCAAAGAATAGTACACTGCAACCTACAATGCATGTCGTAAGAGGCGACTAATGTAGGCCCAAAGGATGCTACCTAGTAAATAAAAACAGAAATCGGATGTGCTGGCTTACTTGTAGGCGCATAACTGGCACAACGTATAATAGCTCTTAGGCTCAGATCACATACAAATCACACAGAGTGGTTGACAAGCTGTCGATAGAAGAAGAAGAAAGAGTTGGCTATTAAAAAATACAAAATCAAGGAAAATTTAATATTTTGAACACATCAAACGACATGAGTGCCTAGAGAAGATAATTGTGGAAGGAATTGTGCCTGGAAGAAGAATCTAAAGGACGATGTCATTGACGATCTGAGAATGACTTCTGCTGACGCCGACCTACCTGCTCAGAATAAAGTTTTTAAGGTTTGCTGTCATAGGACTTAAGTTCCGGCAGGTACACGCTTCTTGATGATGGTGATAACCTTCAAATTTGAGTAAAATTATAAAATGTAGCCACCGAAAGAGAAGTTTATAATGTGTGCGATAGTGACCATGTGTTATGGAAATTCCAGAGTTGGAGGCCAGCTTGAGACAAAAATTCTCTGTGCTCACACGGTACAAGATTGGACTACAGACGACTTCGATCCTTGACTTTCCTTTCTTTCTCTTTGTCTTTATTTTTTCTTTTCTAATCCTGTTTTGTCTCACAGAGTCAGGATAAGAAGAGATTTCTAGAATGAGCCCTTGTGTGCGTTTAATAAATATTATCTTTCGTCGCATCTGTTATCTCTGAGATCCACCTTTTTGTGTGGCCTGCCTTTTGATATGTATCCATTGTATCGGTGCAACATTGCTCTTTGAGGTTCACTGCCAAAGCTGTTAGCATACAAAGTATAAAACAGATTCTGAAAAACAACTCCAGAGAAGATTGGCTGAACCGATGGGCTATGGGGACGACTGGTCGGACATGTATGCAGAGATGAATAGACCAAACCCCAAGGACAATATAAATCTTCTACAATGAAAATATCAAAGCACTATCTTTCAGTTAAGAACAGGACATGTTGGACTGAATTACCACCTACACAGAATAAAACCCACACACCTACCACACTGTAGAAAGTGCAGTCATTCATGTGAGACAGTACAGCATATCTTGCTTGAATGCCCTGGACTACATAAAGCTAGACAAGAACTCCTCCCACCACATCCATCTGTTCATAATACACTTTACACTAGTCTTTCACAATTACAGAACACATGCAGATTATACAATTTGACATTAGCTGCCCAAGAGTGAAAACTCACAGCCCTGGTTGGAAGAAGAAGAAGGAAAGATGCACTGTCTATTGGTAATCTGCTTACTTGGATATCTAAATTACAAGTATCTCTGAAGTCGGAGTTAAGCTCGCTTGAATGATGACTGACTCAGATGATAAGGAAAGTCACCCATTAACACCAAAATTAGTCACAGGCGCCTACTCTTGCATCAAACTCTTCGGTTGTATTTCGTAGAAATTACACTTCTAGCTTGCCACACCCACACAGTTCATTAATCAGAATAGGAATTAGACGACGTGACTGCGCCAAACAGGAAATATATTAGACGCCATTACTGCGCCTGAATTCACTGCAATCGGAAGAAAAAAAAGGATTAGAGGCAAGTCATCATTCTTTGGACATGTGACGAGGAAGGAAGGTTAAGAACACACTTTAAAAACTGGTAAAATCAAGAGTAGACGAGACAGAGGAAGACAGAGGGGACAATTTTGGATAGCCTGACTTCATGGGACGATAGAGCGTCAATATCTAAGATGATAGCAAACACCAGAGATTTGTGGAGATCCATGATCGTCTACGCCAGCCGACACTGTACCTGATCATGATGATAATGATGACGATCAGCAAGCGACAAATATTGGGCTTCCTGTTCTATACAAAACTATTCCAGTGAACTCATCTTCTGTCTGAGCTTCTATCTCGCATATCATATAATAGAGACACGACTTGAGAATGAAAACTCAACACCTTAACTTTAATTGTTAAGTCTTGTCTGATTTCTTCATTGAATTCTTCCTCATCTTCTTCTTCTTGGTATTCTTCTCCTCTTCTCCTAAAGCATAGTGCCTAACAGTTGTTCACCACTGTTCCTGGTCTCTGTTGTTTTATTTATGGCTTTATAGTATAGTTCAAAACCTCTCAGTTCCCCAAGAAGACTCCATATCCAGTTCCCTTTAAGGGGTACATTTTTTTCCTTACCGGTTGCACTCAAGTGCTTGTCTCGCGACATTCAGTCGTGTCTTCCTTATGGTTACTAATTTTTACCTCTCCGCTCCTCGTGGAGCATAGGGCCTCAACAGTTTTTCGTCACTTTTCTCGGTCTCTGGCTGTTTTCTTTATACTCTCCCAGGATAGTCGAGCACTCTTTAATTCCTCAAAAAGACTTAGTTTCCATGTCTGTTTAGAGCGTCCTCTTTTTAGTTTTCCTTGCGGATTCCACTCAAATGCTTTTTCTAATGACATTTGATCACGTCTCCCCCAACCAGTCAGAGTATGCCCAACCAGTCAGAGTATGCCCAACCAGTCAGAGTATGCCCAACCAGTCAGAGTATGCCCAACCATCGCCATTTTCTCCTCTTAACCTGGGTCATCATGAGTTCCTGACCTGTCTCTATTCACATGTCTGTGTTTGCCACTCTGTCACACCATCTCAGTCTGAGAATCCACATGTCTGTGTTTACAACTCTGTCACACCATCTCAGTCTGAGAATCCACGGGTCTGTGTTTACAACTCTGTCACACCATCTCAGTCTGAGAATCCACATGTCTGTGTTTACAACTCTGTCACACCATCTCAGTCTGAGAATCCACATGTCTGTGTTTACAACTCTGTCACACCATCTCAGTCTGAGAATCCACATGTCTGTGTTTACAACTCTGTCACACCATCTCAGTCTGAGAATCCACATGTCTGTGTTTACAACTCTGTCACACCATCTCAGTCTGAGAATCCACATGTCTGTGTTTACAACTCTGTCACACCATCTCAGTCTGAGAATCCACATGTCTGTGTTTACAACTCTGTCACACCATCTCAGTCTGAGAATCCACATGTCTGTGTTTACAACTCTGTCACACCATCTCAGTCTGAGAATCCACATGTCTGTGTTTACAACTCTGTCACACCATCTCAGTCTGAGAATCCACATGTCTGTGTTTGCCACTCTGTCACACCATCTCAGTCTGAGAATCCACTGGTCTGTGTTTGCCACTCTGTCACACCATCTCAGTCTGAGAATCCACATGTCTGTGTTTACAACTCTGTCACACCATCTCAGTCTGAGAATCCACATGTCTGTGTTTGCCACTCTGTCACACCATCTCAGTCTGAGAATCCACGGGTCTGTGTTTGCCACTCTGTCACACCATCTCAGTCTGAGAATCCACATGTCTGTGTTTACAACTCTGTCACACCATCTCAGTCTGAGAATCCACATGTCTGTGTTTACAACTCTGTCACACCATCTCAGTCTGAGAATCACATGTCTGTGTTTGCCACTCTGTCACACCATCTCAGTCTGAGATTCCACGGGTCTGTGTTTGCCACTCTGTCACACCATCTCAGTCTGAGAATCCACTGGTCTGTGTTTGCCACTCTGTCACACCATCTCAGTCTGAGAATCCACGGGTCTGTGTTTGCCACTCTGTCACACCATCTCAGTCTGAGAATCCACGGGTCTGTGTTTGCCACTCTGTCACACCATCTCAGTCTGAGAATCCACGGGTCTGTGTTTGCCACTCTGTCACACCATCTCAGTCTGAGAATCCACGGGTCTGTGTTTGCCACTTGTCCACCATCTCAGTCTGAGAATCCACGGGTCTGTGTTTGCCACTCTGTCACACCATCTCAGTCTGAGAATCCACATGTCTGTGTTTGCCACTCTGTCACACCATCTCAGTCTGAGAATCCACATGTCTGTGTTTGCCACTCTGTCACACCATCTCAGTCTGAGAATCCACATGTCTGTGTTTGCCACTCTGTCACACCATCTCAGTCTGAGAATCCACGGGTCTGTGTTTGCCACTCTGTCACACCATCTCAGTCTGAGAATCCACGGGTCTGTGTTTGCCACTCTGTCACACCATCTCAGTCTGAGAATCCACATGTCTGTGTTTGCCACTCTGTCACACCATCTCAGTCTGAGAATCCACGGGTCTGTGTTTGCCACTCTGTCACACCATCTCAGTCTGAGAATCCACGGGTCTGTGTTTGCCACTCTGTCACACCATCTCAGTCTGAGAATCCACGGGTCTGTGTTTGCCACTCTGTCACACCATCTCAGTCTGAGAATCCACGGGTCTGTGTTTGCCACTCTGTCACACCATCTCAGTCTGAGAATCCACATGTCTGTGTTTGCCACTCTGTCACACCATCTCAGTCTGAGAATCCACATGTCTGTGTTTGCCACTCTGTCACACCATCTCAGTCTGAGAATCCACATGTCTGTGTTTGCCACTCTGTCACACCATCTCAGTCTGAGAATCCACGGGTCTGTGTTTGCCACTCTGTCACACCATCTCAGTCTGAGAATCCACGGGTCTGTGTTTGCCACTCTGTCACACCATCTCAGTCTGAGAATCCACGGGTCTGTGTTTGCCACTCTGTCACACCATCTCAGTCTGAGAATCCACTGGTCTGTGTTTGCCACTCTGTCACACCATCTCAGTCTGAGAATCCACGGTCTGTGTTTGCACTCTGTCACACCATCTCAGTCTGAGAATCCACGGGTCTGTGTTTGCCACTCTGTCACACCATCTCAGTCTGAGAATCCACGGGTCTGTGTTTGCCACTCTGTCACACCATCTCAGTCTGAGAATCCACATGTCTGTGTTTGCCACTCTGTCACACCATCTCAGTCTGAGAATCCACATGTCTGTGTTTGCCACTCTGTCACACCATCTCAGTCTGAGAATCCACATGTCTGTGTTTGCCACTCTGTCACACCATCTCAGTCTGAGAATCCACGGGTCTGTGTTTGCCACTCTGTCACACCATCTCAGTCTGAGAATCCACTGGTCTGTGTTTGCCACTCTGTCACACCATCTCAGTCTGAGAATCCACATGTCTGTGTTTGCCACTCTGTCACACCATCTCAGTCTGAGAATCCACGGGTCTGTGTTTGCCACTCTGTCACACCATCTCAGTCTGAGAATCCACGGGTCTGTGTTTGCCACTCTGTCACACCATCTCAGTCTGAGAATCCACGGGTCTGTGTTTGCCACTCTGTCACACCATCTCAGTCTGAGAATCCACGGGTCTGTGTTTGCCACTCTGTCACACCATCTCAGTCTGAGAATCCACGGGTCTGTGTTTGCCACTCTGTCACACCATCTCAGTCTGAGAATCCACGGGTCTGTGTTTGCCACTCTGTCACACCATCTCAGTCTGAGAATCCACGGGTCTGTGTTTGCCACTCTGTCACACCATCTCAGTCTGAGAATCCACGGGTCTGTGTTTGCCACTCTGTCACACCATCTCAGTCTGAGAATCCACGGGTCTGTGTTTGCCACTCTGTCACACCATCTCAGTCTGAGAATCCACGGGTCTGTGTTTGCCACTCTGTCACACCATCTCAGTCTGAGAATCCACGGGTCTGTGTTTGCCACTCTGTCACACCATCTCAGTCTGAGAATCCACGGGTCTGTGTTTGCCACTCTGTCACACCATCTCAGTCTGAGAATCCACGGGTCTGTGTTTGCCACTCTGTCACACCATCTCAGTCTGAGAATCCACGGGTCTGTGTTTGCCACTCTGTCACACCATCTCAGTCTGAGAATCCACATGTCTGTGTTTACAAATCTGTCACACCATCTCAGTCTGAGAATCCACATGTCTGTGTTTACAAATCTGTCACACCATCTCAGTCTGAGAATCCACATGTCTGTGTTTACAAATCTGTCACACCATCTCAGTCTGAGAATCCACATGTCTGTGTTTACAAATCTGTCACACCATCTCAGTCTGAGAATCCACGGGTCTGTGTTTACAAATCTGTCACACCATCTCAGTCTGAGAATCCACGGGTCTGTGTTTACAAATCTGTCACACCATCTCAGTCTGAGAATCCGTCGAAGACATCCACCGACAAACGTCTGAATCCCATCAGTATTTACACCGTGGACTCGCCATGTTTCCGAAACATACAGCAATACAGATATCACATCTGAGCTGAACATCCTGTGCCATGTCACAGCAGAGATAGCAGAGCAAAGGGCCGTATAAAGACGTCCTCGTGTGGGCTATAATATTTCCGTCCGCTATGAATTCAGACGTAGTCACGGCGACTAATATTATGATTTTTTTTGTTGCGTGAAGGCTTTCTTTCCGTTTCTCTAGTGGCCCTCGCCATTCATGCGAGCCTGACTCCGACCTCAGAGATACTTGTAACTTAGATACTCAAATATTCTTCTTCCAACGCTTCATATCGACCTCTTGCTAACCAATATGTGTGATTTGTATGTGATCTGAGCCTAAGAGCGATTGTACGTTGTACCAGTTATGCGCCCACAAGTAGGCCAGCACATCCAATTTCTGCGACGCTTTTTTATTTACTAGGTAGCTTCCCAGGTCCTACATCAATCGCCTCTTACGATATGCTTTGTAGGTAATACTATTTTGTGCTTCCCTTGCGGGCCGCGGCACCACACGGTCGAGATACCCAAATATAGGAGCAGGGTTTCCTGTAGTTCAGTCGTGTAACATATAAACACCGAGAATTTTCTTCTCAGTATGTATGATGCCCCGGAATTTCTGATAGCTTAGTGGTCACTCTAGGTCACTATATATCAGTCTGGAGAAGAGAGTTGGAGACTGATATGAAAAGGATAGGTAAAACATGGAGAGAACTTGAAGGATAACAGAGAGAGAAAGAGCTGGAAGAAGTTTGTTGAAGACCTTTGCTCCATTGGGAGTTGAAAGGTGAAGAAGAAGAAGAAGTGATGACTAATGGCCACTAGCACACCATGTTACCAACGTCGCTATCAGTGACATCTTTCATGTAGAAAGCTATTAAGACTACAAACATTAACAAGGGGAGACAACCAATACGTTTTGATGGAGTGTTCGAATTTATTTAATTCTTTCCCTTTGACAATGAAAAAACATCTGTAACTCGAGCAACATGAAGAATCAGGTCAAATTCTACCAGTGCTATCATATGTGTCCCTGAACCTCTTATACATGTCTACTTTTTAACCTTGTTTAACAGGCAATGGGGACTTCCCTTTGGGTTCTTAGAGCCTTTTATTCCCTTGCTAACAAATATACCTACATTTTTTATTTGAGGAGACATTCATTAGAAACGATTAAAAATAATATTCCTACTGCATATCTTCACCATCTTTAAAATTGACATCGGGACCCACGCCGTGCTACGGAGTTCTACACTGCCGCTGAGATCTTCACTTGTAAGAAAGTGATCGGAGCACACATAGTTACTCACCAAAGTACAATAATGATGGTCCTATCAATCATTTTAGGATTATCTTCATCGCACATCGCACATCGCACATCGCACATCGGACGTGTCTATAATTGCTCCATCTCCTTCCAAACATGTGTTTAGACCATAAGTTCCCAAAGTGGGCGGTACGCCCCAGTGGGCGCTGAAGCCTTCTATGGAAGCGATATTGGGTTCAGAAGCATTTGCGGCGCGTTCAGGCGATTGGTGGCTCTTTAAAGAAGAAATTAATAATATATATTTTAAAATAAATTCTTTTCGTGATTTTGCATTTGAATAGTCATTTAAAATTTGAATTCTGCACTTTAATTCATCTTATGTCCGTTTTACGATCCATTTTTCCTCAATTATTTCAGTTATATAATCATTTGAAAATTGACCATGTATGACAGGAATATGTATCAATTTTCTATGTCAAAGATAAAATAGATCATGTATATATGTGTGGGTGGGGAAGATGGGGTGGCGGCGTTGGCAAACTGTTACATGGAAGGGGGCGTTACAAAGTTTTTGTCGTGCAAAGTCGTCGGTGGGCCGAAAAAGTTTGGGAACCTGTGGTTTAAACTAACAACTCCCGTTCTGTGTTGATTGATGTATCTACTGGGGTGTCTAGCATAGTTTTCCCTTATTACCGCACATATCGGTATACATAACTTGCGTATAAACAAGATAGAGAATACCCTTTATCTTCTTCGATCAAATCCTCAGAGTGTACGTTTTCTCTTAGAGCATTGGTGATGCTACTTGTATTTACAACTGTCCCATTCTCGATGGCAGCCTTAGTTGATACTGCACTCGCTCTCTCATTGCCTATATCTCATGTGGGATGCAGCAACAGTAATGACGTCACGAAGACACTAGCCAAAGAGGATTTGCATTTAAACCATAAATTCCCAAACTTTTTCGGCCCACCGCCCACTTTGCACAACATAAACTTTGTAACGCCCTTCCACCGTCCACTTTACACAAATAAACTTTGTAACGCCCACCGCCCACTTTGCACAACATAAACTTGTAACGCCCTTCCACGTCCACTTTGCACAACATAAACTTTGAAACATAAACTTTGCACAAATAAACTTGTAACGCCTTCCACGTCCATTTGCACAACATAAACTTTGTAACGCCCTTCACCGTCCACTTGACAACATAAACTTGCACAACATAAACTTTGCACAACATAAACTTTGTAACGCCCCTTCCACCGCCCACTTTGCACAACATAAACTTTGTAACGCCCACCGTCCACTTTGCACAACATAAACTTTGTAACGCCCTTCCACGTCCACTTTGCACAACATAAACTTTGTAACGCCCACCGTCCACTTTGCACAACATAAACTTTGTAACGCCCACAGTCCACTTTGCACAACATAAACTTTGTAAGCCCCACTCCACTTTGCACAACATAAACTTTGTAACGCCCACCGTCCACTTTGCACAACATAAACTTTGTAACGCCCACCGTCCACTTTGCACAACATAACTTTGTAACGCCCACGTCCACTTTGCACAACATAAACTTTGTAACGCCTTCCACGTCCACTTTGCACAACATAAACTTTGTAACGCCCTTCCACCGTCCACTTTGACAACATAAACTTTGTAACGCCCCTTCCACCGTCCACTTTGCACAACATAAACTTGTAACGCCCCCTTCCACCGTCCACTTTGCACAACATAAACTGTAAGCCCTCCACATTATAACAGTTTACCAACCCCCCTATATATACATGCTCTATTTTCTCTTGACATAGAAAATTGATATATATTTCTTAACATGGTCAATTTTCAAATGATTATATACATGAAATAGAAAATTGATGAAAAATGGATCATGTAAGATGGGCATAAGATGATATAAATTGCAGAATTCAAACTTTAAATGATTATTCAATCGCAAAATCAGAAAATAATTTATTTTAAAATATATATTATTAATTTCCTCTTTAAGAAGCCACCGACCCCTAATCGCCTGAACAGCGCCTTAACTCTTTTGAACCCACTATCGCCTCCCCTAGAGCGCTTCAGCGCCCACTGAGGAGCGAAACCGTCCATTTTGTGAAACGCTGATTTAAGCCAATCCACGTCAGCTGATCGATTGCAAGAGCTGGGATTGAAGATTGGATTAGCCATAAAAGAACAGCAGAACAGGTATATAAGTAGGTTCATCAATCAAAATCGATTTGGTACTGTCAATCGCTGGACGTTGTTGGAGATATTGCGAAGGAGATCGGAGCACCTATGGACGTGTCTGGGGCGCAAAGAAGATAGTTCACACCACTGAAACTGAAACCGTTTCTGCCATGAAGATATTGTACATAGCATACGCTGCAACCTTTAATCCTCTAGCAATCAATGATTAATATTTACTGCCCCAATCATGTCATGATCTATTCAAATCCGCCTATCTCTGAATCGGAGTAAGACTCACCTGAATGGCTATGGACACTGTTAATAAGGAAAGCAACCCTTCACGCAACAATCAATCACAGGCCAAATACAAGGCAACAGGTTGGATTCGCTTCAAAAGAATATATTTTCTTATTTAACTATAAGTGGACCAGGTCAAAAGCCATGTCTTTACAAGCCATTTGATTTTAGAATAAAATGCCCTTTAGTGTGGCTCCTGGTAAAAAGGCGTCCAACCCACAGTCACGTAGTGTGACGTTTAGTCCACAAGGAGTTAATGTTTGTATTGTATTGTGTTGCTACCATCGTTATGTTCTTCTACTTGTTTGCTATCTTTGTAGATATCATACGCTGTTATCTTTAACCCTCTAGCAATCAATGATTAGTGTTTACCACCTCAACCATGTCATGATTTATTCAAATCCACAAATCTACACAGCTGTGTTATATCTTCTCTTCAAACTATCCTACTGTGACTCTCCCCCAAACTCTCAAACAAACTGAAAACCTCTGACCACACAACTTAACTTCAAGTACAGAAACTAAGTACGTACGCTGGGATTTGAACTACGTGCCGTTCTGTTATCTATAACCGACTCTGATGACCTAAAGCAAATATTTGCTACAATTCACCCGTTCCTGGTTCTATCCGAAACCAATTGGAAATGAAACCTGCAACGTTAACGTGAAATCTATTTTAAATTTGGGTAATGTCCTTTGGTAAACATTGTCCGTGCGTGTCATTTGTAATATTAAGTTTGTTTCTACGCTAAATTATCATCAACATCATCATCAACATCATCATCATCATCATTGTAATATTAGGTTTGTTTCTACGCTAACTTATCGTCAACATCATCTCATCATCATCATCATCATTGTAATATTAGGTTTGTTCTACACTAACTTATCATCAACATTATCTGCATCATCATCATTGTAATAGGGGACTGCCTAGAGTAGTTGATAGTAGCTCGGCCTGCTAGCTGTGAGACGCCTCATAGCTCGGGTTCGAACCTACTGTCCGGCATTTGTTCGAGTCCCTGGTCTTACTCAGGACGATAACGTGAGTACCTCTGAAGTCGGAGAAAATCTGCCTGTATGGCGAGGGAATACTAATTACGAGTACATTGAGCACACGGCTGCCAGTGTAAAGTAATTTACAATGTGCACGCTGCTGCCATCGTAAGAAATTGGAAAAACGGATTTTCACGCAAAATCAGTTTCAGAGATGAAACTTCGTCTGAGTTGAAGCGGACGAAAGAAAAAATTCATTGTAATATTAGGTTTCTTACATAACTTATCATCAACATCATCATCTGATTATCATCATTGTAATAGATTGTAACAGATGTACAGGAGAGGTTGCAGCATTCATGTATACCACTGAAAGCGTGAAGACATTGTAGTTGTAGTAGTAGTAGCACCAGCAGCATTAGTAGTGATAGTAGTAGCAGTAGTAGCAGTATTAGTAGTAGCAGCAGTAGTCGTAGCAGTAGTAGCAGTAGTAGCAGCTAGTAGAGTAGTAGTAGAGTGCAGCAGCAGCAGCTTGTATGACAGTGCATATGTAGTGGAGTAGCGTAGTAGCAGTAGTAGCACAGTAGCGTAGTATAGATAGTAGTAGTAGGTAGTAGCACCAGCACTAGTAGTAGTAGTAGCACCAGCACTAGTAGTAGTAGTAGCACCAGCACTACTAGTAGTAGTAGCACAGTATAGTAGAGTAGTATATGAAGTAGTAGTAGAGTAGTAGTAGTAGTAGTAGTAGTAGTAGTAGTAGTAGTAGTAGTAGTAGTAGTAGTAGTAGTAGTAGAGTAGTAGTAGTAGCAGTATAGTAATAAAAATATACAAGTAAACATTCACTGCAGCCTTATCCAGCACTTGCACATACTAAACCCAGCTTAGACCACATATTGGTATGCCAGATTGAAGCACAGACTGTAGAGCACATTCTGCGACCTTACCCATCACATGTACGCCAACAAAACGAATGATGGTATCAAGAACGAAACATAGAAAACAAGATATAGGAAACCTTCATAAACTTGTTTGTTTGCTTGTTATGTAGAAGATTTAAATGCCTCTTTAATCTGAAACACGCTGCTTTCAACTTAAGGACGGGCCGTTTTTTTAATATCAGAGTGTGTATCACAGCCAATAAACAGAGCGTGTATTACAGACAATAAACAGAGCGTGTATTACAGCCAATAAACAGAGCGTGTATCACAGCCAATAAACAGAGCGTGTATCACAGCCAAACAGAGCGTGTATCACAGCCAATAAACAGAGCGTGTATCACAGCCAATAAACAGAGCGTGTATCACAGCCAATAAACAGAGCGTGTATCACAGCCAATAAACAGAGCGTGTATCACAGCCAATAAACAAAGCGTGTATCACAGCCAATAAACAGGAAAATAGAAATGAAATAATTTCGGAAAATCAGAGTGCAGAGAAACGTCGGACCGAATTGATTAGAGCGCGGGATCATCATCATCAAATAGCTTGTACTGAGCAGAACTTTGCTACCCCAACAGTCCTCCGAATTTCACTCTCTCATAGGCCAGATGCCCTGCCTCTGCAGCCGTCATGTTCAAACCATCAGTTACATCCTGAATCCATCTTCTCCGTGGTCTTCCTCTTCTTCTCTTTGCCAGTATGCTCCTTCCATGATGGTCTTCTCCAGCCCATCATGTCTTTTTTTATATCCAAAATATCTCAATTTTCTTTTTCTTATTTGTAGCATGTGGATCCCCGTGTTCAAGCGACGGTAAGTAAGAAGATTTTTGTTGCTGTTGTGGCATAAAGTCATAACCTGAACATCTTCTGGCGACTGTACTAGCCATGCGGCTATTAAATGTCTCATGCTCTCGTCCCACATGTCCTATACCGCCCTAAAAAGTGGTACTACAGGCAGTAACGATAGTTAACCACCCATCTCACAGTTAACACTGAACATCTTCTTCAAACGCTCCATATCGATCACTCTGTGTGATTTGTATGTGATCTGAGCCTAAGAGCGATTGTACATTGGGCCAGTTATGCGCCTACAAGTAGACCAGCACATCCGATTTATGCAATGCTTTTTATTTACTAGAGTAGCTTCCCTAGGTCCTAGATCAGTCGCCTCTTACGACATGCCTTGTAGGTGGCAGTGTTACTATTCTTGGCTTCTATTGCAGGCCCCGACAACACACGTGTGAGACTGAATATATGAAAGCGATCACAAAGAAGAAGAAGAAGGAAACATCATAATTGTGGAACATTACCATTTTGCTCGACTGACATCCAATAAAGAACATCTTTTCTCAGAGTTTGTGGCATTAAGATGTAGCAGACAAGAACAGTTTTTATTGTCAGCCGTGATAAAACAACAAATTGCTAATGTCTGTCAAAGACAGTTTTCACATTCCTTACGGTGAACTGAAACATCATTTAACATGGACAAGTAATGGTCGTTGTCAGACCAGTCAGGAGCGTGGAGGAAATATGGCAGCTTGGAACACAGTGCTTGGGGACAAAATGAGTACTTTCAACAACGTATAGTTGGCGAAACACGTAATAACAAAGTACTGTCGTTTTACAAAATACAAAAAAAACAATAACAAAACACAGCAACGCTTCGACTAAAAGGCATTTATCAAGCAAACGATACAACAGGAGTGATGAATTTCACAGCACATTACATATTGACTACGACAGAAACAACCCATCATCATCATCAGGTGCCGTGCCGGCTGGCGTAGCGATCATGGATCTCCACAAATCTCTGTCGTTGGTGTTTGCTATCAACTCAGATGTTGACGCTCTACCATGCCATGAAGTCAGAACATCAAACATTTTCTCTCTCTGTCTTTCCCTGTCTCGTCTACCCTCGATTTTACCAGTTGTCACAATGTGTTCTAAACCTCCCCTCCTCATCACATTCCTGAAAAATGATGACTACCTCTTTCTTATATTGATGATAAGCTTTCTCTGTGTCTTGATCTCATTCAACACCTCAATATTAGTCATTTTAGCAGTCCATGGAATTCTCATCATTCTTCTATAAAACCACATTTCTGTGGTCCTCAGAGATTTTTCGATCTGTGTGTTCATTGTCCATGACTCGCATCCGTATGTCAGTATTGGTTCTATGTAGCACTGAATAACTCGCATTCTGATCGGGATTGACAAGGACTTGTTGCAGATAATGCAGATAACTTGTTGCAGAAACAAGCCAGCGGTGCTAAAATATCCCAACGAATACTTGAATATCTTCCACAAAAAAGTGGTTAGTCTCTTCTTCTATGTACTCTCCATATCGACCGCTTGTTAACTACGCTTTGTGATTTATATGTGATCAGAGCCTAAGAGAAATTGTGCCAGTTAAACGACTACAAGTAAGCCATCACATCCGATTTCTGCGACGCTTTTGATTTACTAGGTAGCTTTCCTTGGTCCTATATTAGTCGCCTCTTACGACATGCATTGTAGGTTGCAGTGGTACTATTCTTTGCTTCTCTTGTGGGTCCTGGCACCACACGGGTGGCTAACGGCCGTCCAACCTAACAGTCACAGCACTCAAGACAAACGTTGTGAAGATTCATGATCGCCTACGCCAGACGGCATGCACCATGATGAAGGGGAAAAAACCTACAAGAATAATGTCTAATGTATAATATCGCGTGTTTAGTTCTTTCATCTATTTCTGTTCTTGTACTAACAAGCTAAACGGTTCATGCTCTCAAGAGGATTATAACCGTGTGAGACCTTTCTATATATTTCTTTTATGGAAATTCTTCTGGAGGTTGTTGACACCTAAGATTCTCTACTTCGTTATTGTGACAGTCTATTGATTTGTCAGTCTCATTTCATTTTCTTTAGTTTTCTAATGCTTTTAAAGTACCATGTTATATATACACCAATACTGACATATGCAAGCATGCCCGAGTGCTTACCTGGGCCCAAATTTGTAGTGTAAAAAATAGAACCACTGTTACATGCCACGCATGTCGTAAGAGGCAACCAAGGAGGTTTTGTTGAAATCGGATGCATGTTCCGCTAGGGAATGCTAACCTGAAACAAATGCTTGCAGAAAACAGATGCACCAGGCCACAAGGCGCATAACATGGTGCAACGACACCTCACAATGAGGAATGGGATAACGGATTCTACGGTCGCCAATCTTCCTAAGAGATTTAGCCACGCAGTAAGAATGTCAGACCTACCATCACGAGGATGGTCAAAATTTACTGAGAGAAGAGGTCGGCACAAACGGGAAAGCAGAAATCATAGGAATTATATCCTACAGAACTGTCACCAGTATGCAGACTTGAGACGAAAGAGGTGGCCCACTTACACTGGCGTCAAAGACAAACTGTATGGCGTGGCTGATAATCTGAGACAGACGGCTGCCTTTATTAGAGAATCCGAAATCCCACTCTAGTGAGAACGCAGAAGACAAACTGTATGGTGTGGCTGATAATCTGAGATAGACGGCTGCCTTTATTAGAGAATCCGAAATCCCAATCTAGTGAGAACACAGAAGACAAACTGTATGGCGTGGTTGATAATCTGAGGCAGACGGCTGCCTTTATTAAAGAATACGAAATCCCAATCTAGTGAGAACACAGAAGAAGAAAAATACCAGTCATGGACAATAAATAAACAGATTGAAAAATCAATGAGGGCCACAGAAATGTGGTTTTACAGAAGAATGATTAGAATCCCATGGACTGCTAAAATGACTAATGTGAAGGTGTTGAATGAGATCAAGACACAGAGAAAGCTTATCATCAATACAAGAAAGAGTCAGTCATAATTTTTCAGACATGTGATGAGGAAGGGAGGTTAAGAACACGTGACAACCGGTCAAATCGAGAGTAGACGAGACAGAGGTAGACAGAGAGAGAACATGTTGGATAGCCTGACTTCATGGCACAGTAGAGCGTCAACATCTACAGCAAATATCAAAGACATAGATTTGTGGAGATCCATGATCGCCTACGCCAGCCGGCGAAGCACTTGATGATGATTATATATATCCATTGATCGAATTGTTTAGTTGCGTAAATAGTCATTCTTCTTCTTTTTTTTTTTCTTTTGTCCTCTATTTTTTTTGCCGTTGGGCGTAGCATGTTTAACTGATGATCGGTTTGTATGGTTGTGCATGCTATTCTGGAGTTTTAAGATGTCTGTAACTACATTAATCCATCTTTTTCTTAGTCTGCCCTTCCTCTTGTAAATAGTCATTTTGGATATATAAAGAGACACGAAGGATTGGAGAAGAGCATCTTGGAAGGAGACATCTCGGTACGGAGAAGAGCATCTTGGAAGGAGACATCTCGGTACGGAGAAGAGCATCTTGGAAGGAGACATCTCGGTACGGAGAAGAGCATCTTGGAAGGAGACATCTCGGTACGGAGAAGAGCATCTTGGAAGGAGACATCTTGGTACGGAGAAGAGCATCTTGGAAGGAGACATCTTGGTACGGAGAAGAGCATCTTGGAAGGAGACATCTCGGTACGGAGAAGAGCATCTTGGAAGGAGACATCTCGGTACGGAGAAGAGCATCTTGGAAGGAGACATCTCGGTACGGAGAAGAGCATCTTGGAAGGAGACATCTCGGTACGGAGAAGAGCATCTTGGAAGGAGACATCTCGGTACGGAGAAGAAGAAGAGGTAAATCACGGAGAAGATGGATTTAGTGTGTAGCTGATGGTTTGAGCATGACGGCTGCAGAGACAGGATATCTGGCCTATGAGAGAGAGAAATTTCGAAGAACTGTTAGGATGGTAGAATTCATTTGCTGAGACAAGCTTTTCGATGAAGATAATGCAGAATGATTGATTGATTGGACCATCGACATGGTACTTCATTTAATCACAAAGTACTGTAGTTTTACAAATTACAAAAACAATGACAAAATACAGCAACGTCTCGACCAACAAGGCCTTTATCAACAAACGAACAACAGGAGTGATAAATTTAGAAAAACATATGGACGACTACATACAAACGTTTCTAATGAAAATCTGGGAATAAAAACGAATAACGAAATAAATGTAACAAAAAACACACATAAAAACTAGAAATAGAAAAGAAGAGAAACAATGAAAAATCAAGTAAATATATAACTTGAATACATGCAACATATGCCCATATATATTACAATGCATGGGAAGAGAAAGTACTAAGAAGCATAAGAATGTAATACATTGAGCCCACGTGGTCGCAAGGTACCATACAACGAAATCAACCGATTCTTCAGAGATTTTACTGCAGTCTCATCTATTTTGTGAATACTTCATTTAACAATCATGTGTGCTCCTATTATTTTTTATACATGAATCTCTTCAACAAGTTATCTCCTTTGCACTAAAAGCGCATTCTACTTGACTTTTCCCTATCCTTCTTCTGATATTCCCCTCTTAATTATTTCTTCATCTTCCTCTTGCTCTCCTGCTTCCTACCTTCCATTCCAAGTTGGTTTTCAACTGAGTGCAATGTCTCTTAATGTGACCTATATATCTTAGAATGTCAGAACACATTGTGACAACCGGTAAATCGGGGTAGACAAGACAGAGGAAGACAGAGAGACAATTTTGGATAGCCTGACTTCATGGCACGGTAGAGCGTCAACATCTGAGTTGATAGTAAACACCAAAGACAGAGATTTGTGGAGATCCATGATCGCCTACACCAGCCGGCACGGCACCTGATGATGATAGCTCATTAGTCTCAATTTTATCTAATTGGATTATTTCTCATTTTGGTTATTGTTTATTGGTTACTAAATTGACGTCATTGCACTCCGGGCAGACCCATAGTTGCTCAGTCTCCCCCAACAGATATGGAAGAGTATACATACTGATTGTTCCCGTGGCTCGCTGATTAAACACACTCCTCACTCTGCCCCTAAGGCATCCCGTTCTACTTGTACAACGGGTAACTCGAAACTGCTTAAATCGCTTGATTGATTCAACATCTACTTTAATGTCCTCATCTAACAGACAGTCTCGAAGAGACCGAAGAACATCCTCCTTATCCATCTTCAACTCTCCAACAATCGTTGCTGTTCATGCAAGCCTACCCGCACTCTCATTACCGTCATTTCTGATTTTACTTCTAGCTATTGAATTACTTGTTTATTCCTGTTAATTTCTGTCCATGACACTCGTTCTATCTGCATATTCACAATCTTCAATTCTTCATTTACTATATACTCATCTTCCACTTGCTTTTCGTGAACAGAACTTTGCCACCCTTACAGTCCTTCAAAATGTTTCTTTCTCATGTCACGCCTCCACAGTCGTCATGCTTAAATCGTCAGTTATATCCTGAATCCATCCTCTTCTTGGTCTTATCTTCTTCTCTTTGCCGAAATGTCTTCTTTTATAGTTTGTCTTCTCCAAAACTTTCTAGACGTTTTATATGTCTAAACTACTTCAATTTTCGTATTTTTATTTGTAACATAAGACAGTTTTCTTTGATTTTGAGTTCTTTCTGGATATGTCTATTTGTTCTCTTCTCTGTCCATGATATATGAAGGACTCTTCTGTAACACTTATACTCAAAAGCACATATATGCTTTTCCGCCACCTTTACGTTGCCACTGAAAATATACATGCTCTTAGTTTTCTGATCTTTGTTTTCCTATCTGTTACATTTGAAAAGGTCTCAAAGGTCTAGAGGCGAAGGATTAACTTCAGTGCACTGGGCTTCCCATAGGCTCCGTCCCTGTAGACAGAAATGGCTCGCCACTTGTCGAGAGTGTTGTAGAAAGCACGAATTCCGTAGGACTCAAATGTGGACCCTAAGCTGTCAACGTTACAAGGAGGGATAGAGTGAGAAACGAGAATATCAGAAGCATCGTTGGTACTATACCATGCATACAGTACATCGAGAAGCACAGAATTAAGTGGTTTGACCATCTAATGAGAATGGAACCACATTTACTACCATCACGTGCCTACAATAATCATGTGCCTACGACGCTCAGGGCGCAGAGCACGAGGCAGGCCAAGAACACGATGGATAGATAACATCTCAGAGTCTCCGCGAAAGCATGGACTGACAACGTCAAGCGCAACACACCTGGCACAAGATAGAAAACTAACTCTCCCACGTCGCTTCACGGCAAATGTGGTTAAGATAAGATAAGATCGAATGTGGAAAAATTGCACATACGACTCGGTTCAGATTCGACAACGCTCATAATGACATGCAAACGTCTTAACGACTTCATCGTAGAGACCCCCTACCATCCCTAAAAATACAATTTCCTACTGTTTATATTTGCTTACAATTTATGGTAAGGCTATGTTTATTTTTGTTTGGTGTTCTTTTAATTGATTTCATCCCGTTTATATCTCTTGTTAGCAGTGACGGCTCGTCATTAAGGGCCAGAGGGCCGGGCCCCACCAAAAATAATATGTAACGTGTATTTTTTATTTAATAAATTAAAATATAACATAATCCAAAGCCATGATTTTTTCGAAAATATGTGTCTGGCCCCACCAACAAAAACAATCACGAGCCGCCACTGCTTGTTAGCATTGAATCAAGATATTTAAAACTGTTAACATCTACCGTATACCACAATATCATATCTATTTGAACAAACTACAACCCGTGTGTTGTCAGGGCTCACAATGAGAGTCAAGAATGCTACCACTGCGACCTGTGTAAGAGACGACAGAGATAGGGGCACAGGGTAGCTACATACAAAATAAATAGACAATAAAATAAAAAGTCTAGTAACTGAAACCCAAGTTTATAAAAAGCGTCTCAGAAATCGGATGTGCTAGCCTACTACATGTAGGCGCGTAACTGGCAAAACGTACAATCGCTTTTGGGCTCGGATCACATACAAATCACAAAGAGTGGTTAACAAGTGGTCGTTGTAGAACTTTCGAAGAAGAACAAACTACGCTTTTGTTTGTTGAGTAGAAATTAAACCTCTATATGACCGGTGTACGTTCTTTCAACCTAAGATAGGTGTCATTTTGGTTATATCAGGGCGTAACCAATACGTTACTTTTGTGTATTTCTTTTTTGGTGTTTTTGGGGTTTTAAAAAAAAATGGTTACCATCCATCTTATCCTGTACCACCTTACACTCGACCTTGGCACAAGTGTGAGCGCAAATTAAAATCCAGTACATTCAACAGATGGCACACCTGCCGCTGTCCTGCAAACTCTTGCCCAGGTCAGAGAGCAGCGGACGGCACAAAAGGTGACCGGCGCGTGACATCGGACCTGTGCAAACAAAGCTAGGTCACATCCACGTCACATCTGGACAAAAAATACCTTTATCTGGGGAATTTTTTGTCCACGAAAACTTAAGGTACTTTCTTCTTAGATGGCCGGGTCCCAGGCACACTTGTTGCGGGGGGACCTTGACTATTTATTACTTTCTTCAACCTGTGGCACGCGCGAAGTTTTCCAAAGCGGCATCAAGTTCTTTGTCGTGTTCTTTGTTAAACTGCTCTCCCGGAGACGAGACGCCACAACATCTATAACTGCAAAGTATTTTCTACTCAATCCGTTAACAAAACCACCATCTGTTAGAGATATTAGATTTGTATTACTTTTCTTATTGATAAAATCGCCCATGTGTGTTGACTGGGCTGCAAGGAGCAAAGAATAGTAACACTGCAACCTTATACAAAGCATGTCGTAAGAGGTGACTGAGGTAGGGCCTAGGAAGCTACCCTAGTAAATAAAAATCGTCGCAGAAATCGAATGTGCTGGCCTACTTGTAGGCGCATAACTGACACAACGTACAATCGCTCTTAGGCTCAGATCACATTAAATATTTCGTACACATAAAGAGATCTTTGTGGCTGAGTGGTTAAGCCTTTTCCTTAGTGTTCCGAAGGTCGTGGGTTTGAATACGGATCGTTCTGTTCACGTGAGCATGTTGTTTTAGAGACTACATTGCATAGTAGATGGAGCTACGGAATTCGTGTTTTGTGCAATACTATAGGCACGTGGCGTGCCACTTCTGTTGAGAAAGAAACGAACTAGATGTGGTAAAACCTGGTGCAAGGAAATCAATCATTCGGCTTTAGATTCTCTTAAAGAGATATGACACATACAAGGTTAAATTCCACAGACAAATTAGTGTAGGTGAGATCAAGTTCCTAGTCTTATCGGAGACAGACGATAAAACGTATGCCCTTTGCTTAATTTGAGCACCTAAAAGAACACTTTGCAGCTCAAAATCGTGAAAAGCAGGCTGGAAAATCGCTGCCCGTGGTAAAATTCATTTGAAAAGATAAAAAAAATAGAATTCCTACCCAAAAAAAATCTTCACCATCTTCAAAATTACAACGGGACCGTCGCCGGTGCTTCAGAGCTCGTGCACTGCAGCTGAGATCTTCCTATGTAAGAAAGAGAAAGAAGTACACATGGTTACTCACTGAAGTTTGTGCACTTCAGCTGAGATCTTCCTATGTAAGAAAGAGAAAGAAGCACACATGGTTACTCACTGAAGTTTGTGCACTTCAGCTGAGATCTTCCTATGTAAGAAAGAGAAAGAAGCACACAAAGTGCAATGATGATGATCCAATCAATCAATTCCACAGACGGTATGGAATATTTTTCCAACATAACAGCTCTCAAGTCGAGCTAGTCTCAGTTGAATATCAGAAAAAGCACTGGAAAGTAAAGGCGGAGAGCGTGATATTGACAAAATCCTCCATCGTGTGCCGACGATCAATGAAAGATACGGGCCTAACGTCGTATTACCTGACATATCTCGTGGTCTTCATCTTCTTCGGATGCTCCATATCGACCACTTGTTAACCACTCTCTGTGATTTGTATGCGATCTGAGATTAAGAGCGATTGTACGTTGTGCCAGTTATGCGCCTACAAGTAGGCTAGCACATCCGATTTTTGCGATGATTTTTATTTACTAGGGTAGCTTCATAAGGCCGCTACATAAGCGCCTCTTACGACATGCCTTGTAGAACGTCTCTTACAACATGCCTTGTAGGTCACAGTGGTACTACTCCTCTCTATATTTTGGTGGGCCCCGGGCACCAAACGGACGACAGATGCAGTGATATATGAACAGAACGTTTTGTTTGTTGAATTTCTAAAGTCGAAGATTTACATTTATCCTCAATACACAATTAGAATCGATTACGTGAGCTATAGTTATGTAATGTTAAAGTAGGTCAAGTTCACCTATATTCAAAACAGTTTGAAATTGATGTGTTATGATCTGACGAATCAATGAGCTTTCATTAATGAGATTAGCGCGCGCGGACAAAGTTTCACAGCTATGAATGAAATTCCGTGATAGTTCGTGTCTCTCACGTGCATGAGGAGATCCAGAATAAACATTACAAACTAGGCCACTTCAACAGGTGCCCTTCCTTTTGGCGGGAGTATATTAGATATGGTCGCAAACTTCTCATTGTTCGTCCTTCGTCCAAGACTTCCGTTATTTTTGTCACCGGAACTAGAAGAAACGGACTCTCCCACGGTCGTGAGCATGCAGGTGTCACCTCACTAGCAGCCTCACAAACAATAATTTGGCGCGAAGACACAACTAAACTCACGGACAGTTGACAATAGGACTCGTCAATACTCATAGTACCAATTCCAATTTCCCAGGGTGAGTGACTTTACCTTCCGTGTCCATCCTTTCCCCTTCTAGTTTTTATATAAGCCGGGTGTTCAATCTAGCTATCCTGAGAAAATCTGAAGGTGGGTGGATGTTTCAAATTGCCACTTGTTGACAAAGGGACAAGGTGAGCCCGTGAGATTCGGCTGGGTTATTTCTCTGTTGTACTGTTCCCAGAGTGTGAGTAGAGAATTCAGAATACAGGTGCTATGTTTCATGAGACACCGCTTCTAGAAGAACTGAATCTCCAGCTCTGAGATCGCGGGAACGTTTCAGTTGAGAACAATGGTTTCTAAAATAAAAACCTGTTATGTTGAGAAATGTCTAACATACAGGTACTCACACGGAAGTTCAAGGACGACCTGTTTGTGCGTGAGAGACAAAGTTTGTGGGAAATTTCTAGATGAGATATCATTTTGAGTCAGTTGTCAAATCTTGGTTTTATCCTCTTTTTTTTTTAAAGAAAGATATACTGCCTTCTTCTTTGTCAAGTTTTTTCATGCATCGACTTGTATACTTCTAAAGTAGCGGTTAAATAGCGTCTGTGTGCATCTCCATATAGGTTGTCTTGACTGACATCGACTTGTATACTTCAAAGTAGCGGTTAAATAGGTCTGTTGCATCTCCATATAGCTTGTCTTGTACTAACATCGACTTGTATACTTCTAAAGTAGCGGTTAAATAGCGTCTGTGTGCATCTCCATAGGTTGTCTTGTACAACATCGACTTGTACTCAAAGTAGCGTTAAAGTCTTGTGCATCTCCATATAGCTTGTCTTGGACTGACATCGACTTGTATACTTCTAAAGTAGTTAGTGGTCAGACGGAGTCCATGTACATCTCCTTATACCGGGTGTTCAAGATAATAGCAGCCTGTGAATGGAGTCAATCTGGCATATATGTATGAAAATGAGAAGGTTCAGTTATGACGTAGTATAGGTCAAGGTTATGTGACGGTATGTAATTGTAGTGGGGGAAGGGGCGATGAACAAATGTGACGTAAAACGAGCTAGTCAGAACCGGTTTAAATAGTACATAAACATAACACGATAGATTATCTGTCAACTTTCGATTTGTCAATGGGGCTGCTTTAATCTTGAACACCCTGTAGCTTGTCTTGTACTGACATCGTCTTGTATACTTCTAAGCCCGAGTGGTTACCGGGGCCCAAATTTGGGGTGTAAAGAATAGAACCACTGTTACCTGTCACGCATGTCGTAAGAGGCGAGTAAGGAGGTTCGGATGAAATGGGATGCACGTGTCCTAAACGTGTAGAAGTTTATACGTTTAGCGGCCTACCAAACCAATGTGCAATATATACACGTTCTTGGCAAAGATCAAACATATCACAAAACGTGATTAAAATTAGTCGTAAAGAACGAACGCAAAAAAGAAGAAGAAATATACGTCTAATATAGTTAGTGGTCAACTAGAGTCTATGTACATCCCCATATAACTCGTCTTGGACTTACATGAGGGTTGGCCATGTGTGTTTCTTCTGTTCATATGTTCATTGTATGCTGGACACTTTGCAGGATATTTGTCGCTGTCAACTTGTGCTGGTGCCACATGGGCATATGTCAGTGGGACATATCTTATACATGTTAGAGTGCTGGTGCCACATGGGCATATGTCAGTGGGACATATCTTGTACATGTTAGAGTGCTGGGGCCACATGGGCATATGTCAGTGGGACATATCTTGTACATGTTAGAGTGCTGGTGCCACATGGGCATATGTCAGTGGGACATATCTTGTACATGTTAGAGTGATGGGGCCACATGGGCATATGTCAGTAGGGCATATCTTGTACATGTTAGACGAGCTTGTGAACGAACGTTAAGATCTTCCTATGTAAGTAACATATCGTAACACATTTGTCGAAGTTCAATATTCATGATCATATCAACCTATCAAATTTTCAGAATTTTACCTCTTCTTCTTCTTCTGCGAACGTTATATATCGACCACTTGTTAAACCACTCTTTGTGATTTGTATATGATCTGAGTCTAAGAGTAATTGTACGTTGTGCTAGTTATACGCCTACAAATAGCACATAACCTTGACACCACAGTGACCTCGTAAACATGGTTTCTTCTTCTTCTTTTTCTTCTTCTGCGTTCTCACTAGATTGGGATTCCGTATTCTCTAATAACGGCAGTTGTCTGCCTCAGATTATCAGCCACGTCATACAGTTTGTCTTCTGCGTTCTCATTAGATTGGGATTCCGTATTCTCTAATAACGGCAGTTGTCTGCCTCAGATTATCAGCCACGTCATACAGTTTGTCTTCTGCGTTCTCACTAGATTGGGATTCCGTATTCTCTAATAACGGCAGTTGTCTGCTCAGATTATCAGCCACGTCATACAGTTTGTCTTCTGCGTTCTCATTAGATTGGGATTCCGTATTCTCAATAACGGCAGTTGTCTGCCTCAGATTATCAGCCACGCATACAGTTTGTCTTCTGCGTTTCCTACTCAAAGGATTGCGTCATTATCGCGCACGTTTCTCTTTAATTTTTTATTTCTAATTTTTTTTTTTTTTTCGTCCGCTTTCAACTCAGACGAAGTTCCATCTCTGAAACTGATTTTTGCGTGAAAATCTGTTTTTCCAATTTCTTACAATAGCAGCAGCGTGCACATTGTAAATTACTTTACACTGGCAGCCGTGTGCTCAATGTACTCGTAATTAGTATTCCCTCGCCATACAGGCAGATTTTCTCCGACTTCAGAGGTACTCACGTTATCGTCCTGAGTAAGACCAGGGGACTCGAACAAATGCCGGACAGTAGGTTCGAACCCGAGCTATGAGGCGTCTCACAGCTAGCAGGCCGAGCTACTGTCAACTACTCTAGGGCAGTCCCCGGATTCTCTAATAAAGGCAGTCGTCTGTCTTATATTATCAGCCACGCCATACAGTTTGTCTTGGACGCTGGTTTAAGTGGGCCACCTCTTTATTCTCAAGTCTGCATACTGGGGCAGTTCTGTAGGATATAATTCCTATGATTTCTGCTTCCCGTTTGTGCCGACCTCCTCCCGCAGTAAGTTTTGGCCACCCTCATGATGGTAAGTCCGACATTCTTACCGCGTGGCTAAATCTCAGAGGCAGATTGGCGACCGTAGAATCCGTTATCCCATTCCTCATTGTGAGGGGTCGTTGCACCATTTTATGCACCTTACAACCTGGTGCATCCGTTTTCTGCAAGCATTTGTTTCGGGTTAGCATTCCCTAGCGGACACGTGCATCCGATTTCAGTCAAACCTCCTTAGTCGCCTCTTACGACATGCGTGGCAGGTAACAGTGGTTACATTCATTTAACCCCACATTTGGGCCCCGGTAACCACTCGGACGAAAAATGGTTTAACAAGTGGCTGATGTAGAGCGTTCGAAGAAGACTTAAAAAGGTAAACAGTACTAATACAGGACAACTACCAACATTTGAACTGATTAGCTGTCATTGTTTCCTTGGAACAAGACTCCACAGTCACTTGTATACTTTTACTTCTTCTTCTTCTTTGAACGATCCATATCAACCACTTGTTAACCATTCTTTGTGATCCCAGACTAAGATCGATTGTATGTTGTGCCAGTTATGCGACTACAAGTTGGCAAACCCTTGCGATTTCTGCGACTTTTTTTATTTACTAGGGTAGCCTCCATAGGCCCCTAACATAGTCGTCTCTTACGACATGCCTTGTATGTCGCAGTATTACTATTCTTTGCTCCCATTGAAAGTTACACGTTCGGAATGTCCCCTCAACTTTGATATTCATTTTGCCCATATTCAGCTCCATTAATACCAAATAAAATCAAGCTTCTAGAAATTTACACCATTCTAAAAACACATTGATCCTCAGCCGATGCCGCAAAGTTCATGCTCTGTGGATGTCATCTTACTGTGTAAGTAAGAGAGCGAAACATGTATTCGTATACACTGAAATTCAATTCAGCGATAATGGTACAATCAATTAATCAATCAATCGATTAAAGACCCTCGTCGTTGGGGACCCTTGCTGTTTGGGAACCTCGCCGGTGCTACAGATTCTGTGCACTTCTGCTTAGATCTTCCTGTGTAAGAATGTGATCAGAGCACTCATGGTTACTCAGCGAAGTGCAATGATGATGGTCCTATCAATCAATCAATCGATCGAAGAATTGGTTAAGATCATTCAAATAAGCACAGATGCGGATCGCTTACACTGAGATGAGCTTGGGCCACTAGGATAGGTCAGTTCATACATTTTTTCCCTGGCACTTGCTCTTTCTGGGTCATTTGAACAGGTGGACAAACCTAAGCAATTCTTAAAGTAACTGTAAAAAAACTGAGCTCACAAAGAACCGTTGGCTGCTTGAAGACGAGCTCTTGCGGAGAACAGGAAGGATATTTGATAAATAAGAATGGCACAAGATGGGGGCATTGAAGACACTAGGACAAAGGGGCGGAAGTCAAGTCGGTCAAGGTTGATGGACGCTAGCACGAGCTGTGAAACTCCTTAACTGTTTCCCCAGCTCGCACGTTCCTACGGAAGTGATGTTTAAATCACTTATTCAGGAGTAAGATTTGCCCACAAAAGCCCATCTTCTTAAATCGTTGCCCGCCGAAATGAACACTGCACTCTCATTTCCTTGTTTGGCTTGAGTGAAGCTGTGTGACCTCAATACTGGTCAATGACTTTGTGGTCACACCCAGACCACAGACTTGTGGTGGACTTAGTAAATAAATCGGTTGTAAACACGTTGCTAATATATAAATCAACTCTTTGGTTGATTAATAAATTGTGTGATAGAGTGATTGATTGATTGATTGAGTGATTGCTAGAACTATCATCGTTGCACTTTGTTGAATAAAGATTGACGTTCTTGTTTCTTTTACACAGGAAGATCTCAGCGGCAGTGCACAAACTCCGTAGCACCGACGGTGGAAATTTTTGTAGGAATGTTGTTTAGTAGATGTTTTATGAATTTCCACAAGGCAGAGGCTTTTCAGCAAATACTTGTCCATTTTCAAAGGACAAGATTTATAGTCTTCCTTCCTTTCATTCACTTGTCTTCTTCCGTGAACACTCCATACGACATCTTTTTAAACCACTCTTTGGGGTTTGTATGGGATCTGAGCCTAAGAACGATTTTACGTCGTGCCAAATTATGCGCCTATGGTGACTAGGCCAGCACATCCGATTTATTTACTAGGGTAACTTGCTCTAGAACTGCAACCTTTTTTTGACTAAGCGTGGCGTACCTTTTTGCATCACTTGTATATGTATTGTCTATATATTGTCTATATATTGTCTATATATTGTCTATGTATTGTCATATATTGTCTATGTATTGTTTCTATTATTGTCTATATATTGTCTATATATTGTCTATGTATTGTCTATACAATTCGCTGATAAACAAAATACTATACAGAAAAATTAGATACTTTGGTCCCATCAAGTGTGACGTCACGATGACCTGGAAAGAACAATATTAGAGGGCAAGGTCCCAGGACGCAGAGGCAGACCAAGAAAAAGATGGCTTAAAGATATTAAAGAAACCATGAATATGACCATCGACGAAGTGGGTAAACTGGCTAGAGACAGAGTGAATTTCAGATATGCTGCAAAGAGAGCAACGTCTTATAAAGGATACGCACCTTGATGATGATGATTGTCTATATACTGTTTATATATTCATCGTTGTCTCTTGTATAAACTTCATTGCCTTTTGTAGCTCACACATAGGTCCGTGTAGTTTTATGTCGCGTGTTGTTTCAATAGACAGCGAAGATTTATACTACGTGCTCAACCTGTAACACAGCACTCTACGAGTTTGATGGTGCCTAACCCTAGCTCAACCTCTAACACAGCACTCTGGGAGTTTGACGGTGCCTAACCCAACCTGTAACACAGCATTCTACAAGTTTGATGGTGCCTAACCCTAACCCAACCTGTAACACAGCACTCTACGAGTTTGATGGTGCCTAACCCAACCTGTAACACAGCATTCTACAAGTTTGATGGTGCCTAACCCTAACCCAACCTGTAACACAGCACTCTACGAGTTTGATGGTGCCTAACTCAACCTGTAACACAGCATTCTACGAGTTTGATGGTGCCTAACCCAACCTGTAACACAGCACTCTACGAGTTTGATGGTGCCTAACCCAACCTGTAACACAGCACTCTACGAGTTTGATGGTGCCTAACCCAACCTGTAACACAGCATTCTACGAGTTTGATGGTGCCTAACAAAGTAGACAAAAGCCTCAGAATTGACTTCATTGCACGGGGCTTTACACCATATAGATTGTTCCCTCTCCGCAGAAATGTTACACCCCCTGTCAGGAGTATTGCATAAAGCATGAACTCCGAAGCTCCGGCAACAATCCTAGTAGTCTCTGGGAAAATGCACTGGTGAACAGAACGACGCGATCTAGATTCGAACCCACGACATATGGAGGGCAAAGCAAATGCTTAACGACTTAGCTATAGCGATCCCCGTATATTTAACAAATATATTCTGTCATGTAGCCAGCCGTGTTTTGTAACATAATCAATTTATTTGTTGAATCTACGAGATGAATTCTGTCGCTGCTTTTGTATCTACTTTGGATGTGATTATAGCATTTCTGGTTTTCTCTTTTCTTGCTACACTTGCTAGCATTTTCTTCAAGGGCCTTCTTTCTGTTATTCTATTGTCTTGCACTGTCATCGTCCTTGTTTGACATTAGTAGCGCCAAGTTGAAAGAAAGATTGTGATAATTATTGCTCTATATATATATATATATTACGACTTTAACTCATGCCAAGTCTTCCTATCTCTAGCTATCTCCTGCAGGTACCTCTAGCTCTTCTTCATATTGTTGATCTCTGAAGTCACATCTCCATGTATTTATAAGCTTCCCTTTCTTTCGCTGTCCCTGTGGGTTCCGGGAAATGACCCTTCTTGTTATATTCCCTTCTGATTTTCTCAAAGTGTGTCTTATCAGGTGTCAGCGTTTTTTTTTTTCTAACCTCTTGGTACACTGGATTATGTCTTCATAAGCACCTCATTTATGACACTATCATGAAGATGAAGATCAGCTACAACATCATATGAATTCATTGTTAAAAGCATACAGGAAGTACAACATGAAAATCAACACACAAATGACGAAGACCTTGAAAATAAAAAAAAACACCAAACCAAGCAAACATACAAATCGACAACACCGGAGTAAAGCAAGTTTCTGAATTCAAATATTTAGGCAGCATTTTCACAGAGGACGGAAAATTCGATAGAGAAATAGAGCCATAAATGTCAAAAAGCAAATGCAGGGACCTACCAGCTGGGACCATTATCAAAACACTCACAAATCAAGATGGAAGTGAAAATACAGATAATAAAAGTATTTTTATACCAACACTTTGTTACCATTGCCAAACTTAGTCCCTGACAGCAACACACCACAGAAAGCTCACCATGTGTGAAATGAAATGCTTGAGGAAGGCAGTGGAGGTCACCAGGAATGATTGACTATGAAACGAGGACATCAGAAACAGAGTAGGCATACCTTCATGCACTGAATACATTGAAAAACAACAAATGCAGTGGTTTGGACATTTAATGAGAATGAAATACAACCAACTACCAATAACAGCATACAATAAAAAGAGATCAGGTACTAGAGCCAAGGGAAAACCAAGAGATAGATGGATAGATAATACCAAGAACACACTAAATAAACACGGATATAACACAACAAGGACGACTCATCCGTCACTGGAACGCAAATTCAAGCTCCCATCCCTATTCTTAACGGCAAGAGTGGACACCCAATTCCATCATCCACCTGGGGAAGATAAAAGACAATCATATCCATGCAGAATATCAGGTCTCTTCTTTACTCTCACTCAGCTCCACTATCCAAACATTTTCTTTTAAATCTTTAAAGCGGAAAAAAATCCAGCTTCCGTCTCTAATTTCCCACGGTGTTTCATCTCATCCTTAAGTCTTAATCTGTGGTTTCACAGACGTTTTCCACATTGTCAACCAATCATATTACTCAGTTTTTGAAAAGCGTGCTCTCCCTTGTTACTATTTTAAGAGTGATGATATATTTCTCTTACCGGATATCCTTTCTATTAATATTTGTGTACGCCTCCAAGTTTCAAATCATCTTCTTGTCCAATATTTCACATCTTATTCAGCTCATGGATCTTAAACACAGATGTTGTCTATCTTCATTAATCGTTTCCTCTTGTCCCTTTCTCAGTATTTTCAGCCATGTCTTTTGTTACTACTTCCTGTAATGGCTCCTCCTCAATGGTTGGTCGGTACCGTTCACCTTTTGAATAACTTTTATTTCCGTTTTCAAGCTATTATAAACATGGGAACTACCGTCGTAGCAGCTAGAAGATCACTTCTTCTATTTTTATCTCAAGCTATTATAAACATGGGAACTACCGTCGTAGCAACTAGAAGATCACTTCTTCTATTTTTATCTCAAGCTATTATAAACATGGGAACTACCGTCGTAGCAACTAGAAGATCACTTCTTCTATTTTTATCTCAAGCTATTATAAACATGGGAACTACCGTCGTAGCAACTAGAAGATCACTTCTTCTATTTTTATCTCAAGCTATTATAAACATGGGAACTACCGTCGTAGCTACTAGAAGATTACTTCTTCTATTTTTATCATTATCTTCAAGACGATGAGAAAATGTTCTTCAGCAATGTTTTCTGTATAGACAGTGTAGAAGCGGATTTTAAACAAAAGTTGCGTAGCCATTTGAGACCGCAGAGAGTCGGGGTTTGAGAACGTAGAGAGTTGGAATTTGAGACCGTAGAGAGTCGGAGTTTGAAACTGTAGAGAGCCGGGGTTTGAGACCGCAGAGAGTTGAAGTTTGAGACCGTAGATAGTCGGAGTTTGAAACTGTAGAGAGTCGGAGTTTGAAACCGTAGAGAGTCGGAGTTTGAAACCGTAGAGAGTCGAAGTTTGAGACCGCAGAGAGTCGGGGTTAAGCATCGGAAAACTAAAAACCTTCATAAATGGATGCGTACGTAGAATAGAGGGACTGAAATGGTATGATAAGATTAGATACGAGGAACTCAGAGAAAGAACTAAACAGATCCCAGTGGAGAAAGAGCTAGAGAAGAAATGCTGGCGATGGATATGGCACACATTGAGAAGCATTTGAAGATAGGCAATGTTATGGAACCTACAGGGAAAAAGTAATAAACCTAAAACATAATAACCATATGCACATGTAGACACGCAACCCAATACGGATGCAGAACATATGCTTCAGACTTCCCTGAACGTGACATACTGAGTCAAACTCACTAATTCAAATGAAACAATACTGGCAAATAAACTACACTCATCAGAAAAAAGTTAATTAATGACAGACAGCCAAAACACTAGTAGTTTTTTTTAAACTATTATTATTATTATATTATTATTTACATTATTATTACATAAACAAATTGTGAACAAAATGATTTTACTAACGTGTCGGGGACTGCCTAGAGTAGTTGATAGTAGCTCGGCCTGCTAGCTGTGAGACGCCTCATAGCTCGGGTTCGAACCTACTGTCCGGCATTTGTTCGAGTCCCCTGGTCTTACTCAGGACAATAACGTGAGTACCTCTGAAGTCGGAGAAAATCTGCCTGTATGGCGAGGGAATACTAATTACGAGTACATTGAGCACACGGCTGCCAGTGTAAGTAATTTACAATGTGCACGCTGCTGCCATTGTAAGAAATTGGAAAACGGATTTTCACGCAAAAATCAGTTTCAGAGATGAAACTTCGTCTGAGTTGAAAGCGGACGAAAGAAAAAAAAAAAAAACTAACGTGTCAGCTGGACCTGCTTGGCCACAGCAAAGTATGTTTCCGTCCGTTTAAGTTTTTCAGGTACTCACCCTACCCCCTCATACACACCCTTCTTCACCCCTACCCATCTACACCCCCTTCATTAGTCCGCTATGAAGTGAAGTGTAAGAGAGAAGTTTTGCTTTCCTCATCATTCAGACGAGCCTATCTACTATTTCAGAGGTTTCTTCTGTCTCATACGATATCATACTCAATGTTGCTTTAATGTCCTGTTGCCACCGTCGTCTTGGTCGTACACTGCCAACCTTTGAATCGGAGGCTCACCTGAATGGCGAGGGGCACTGTTAATAAGGAAAGCACGTCTTCCCGACAACAATCAATCACAGGCCAAATACAAGACAACATGTTGGATTCGCTTCAAAATAATAGATTATCTTATTTAATGTTTGTGTTATATTCCATATTGCTAACATCGTTATGTTCTTCTTCTTCTGCGTTCACCCGCTATGAATTCATTCGCATCCATGGCGCCTGGTGTGGCGCTTCTGACTGATTTATGTGTGAAAGCATGCTTAGTTTGCTATCTTTGTACCTTGTCAGTTTCTAACATCTTTATGAGATCTGTGCTAGCGTGGTTGTTAGTGAACTCGCTTCATAAACTAATGGTTCGGGTTCTCTCTCTCTCTCTCTATCTCTCTCTCTCTCTCTCGCACGCGATTACCGCCTAGACCGATGTACCAGATCTCCCCATAAATTATATTCATGTGTAAATATGATTCATGCAGCATTAGCATTGGTGTGTTTTACGTCACATCTTCAGCACCATTTGGAGCTCTGGTGCTTATCCTTCGGCGATGTGTCCGGTTTCAGCCAGCGTTTACTCGGTTCGCTCTCCGTTCTGTAGCCATCTAGCGTTTTTTACGGTGTGTGGAATCTAGCCCCAATTCCAACCTCCTTAGTCCCCTCTTACGACATGCGTGGCAGGTAACAGTGGTTCTATTCTGTACACCCCAATTTCGGCCCCGGTAGCCATTCGGGCGGTTCGAGTTCAATTCCACAGTGGGCGTGGAATTTTTTTCCTGCATTAACGGCTCTCAGGTCGACCCAGCCTCAATTGGGTACCAGGAAAAGCGCTGGGAAGTAAAGGCGGCCGGCGTGATGTTGACTACATCACCCATCATGTGCCGATACAGACCTAACACCATATTACCATATATACCACATGGTACAATAAGGATTCCTTAACCTTACCATTACTATCTTTGTATCTCTCTATTTACTACTTGACTTACTTCTCTCCGCTTCTCCTGGAGCATAGGGTCTCAACAGATATTCGCCACTTTTTCTCAGTCTATAGCTGTTTTCGTTATGATCTCACAGGACAGTCAAACACTCTTAAGTCCCCAAGAAGGTTTCATCTTCAGGTCTGTTTAGGGCGTCCTCTTTTTCGTTTTCCTTACGGGTTCCACTCAAGTGCTTGTCTCGTGACACTCGAATATGTCTTCCGCAGGATGTGATCAACCCATCACCATTTTCTCCTTCTGATTTCGGTCATCATAGGTTCTTGTCCGGTTCTTATCTACCGGTCTGTGTTTGCAACTCTATTATATCATCTCAATCTGAGAATCCACTGAAGACATCCGTTGACAAAGGTCTGAATCTTATTTATATTTAACTTGGGGACTCGTTACGTTTCCGAGCAATACATCACCACAGATTTCACGTACTCATCTACTTATCTATTAGGTGTGTCATTGTCAATCCTTTATTTTTCTTCTTGAAAGTCGGGGGCTCGAATCTAGATCTTGTCGTTTGTATGCATTTGTTCCAGAGATTCCTAGGATTATTGGTGGAGCTGCGACGTGTGTGCTTTGTGTGGTACTTTTGGCATGTACAGTGCCATTTCTACGGATACGAGTGGAGCCACATGGGCAACACCATGTAATTGAAGTCAGTCATTGAATTTTAACTGCTTTTTTCAACTTGTCTTTCGGTGTACTTTCTTTGTACCTTTCTTCTTGTATACCTGCCTACTATCTTTGTACCTTTCTTCTTGTCTACCTGCCTACTATCTTTGTACCTTTCTTCTTGTCTACCTGCCTACCATCTTTGTATCTTTCTTCTTGTCTACCATCTTTGTATCTTTCTTCTTGTCTACCTGCCTACCATCTTTGTACCTTTCTTCTTGTCTACCTACCTACCATCTTTGTATCTTTCTTCTTGTCTACCTGCCTACTATCTTTGTACCTTTCTTCTTGTCTATCTGCCTACCATCTTTGTACCTTTCTTCTTGTCTATCTGCCTACCATCTTTGTACCTTTTTTCTTGTCTACCTGCCTACCATCTTTGTACCTTTCTTCTTGTCTATCTGCCTACCATCTTTGTACCTTTCTTCTTGTCTACCTACCTACCATCTTTATACCTTTCTTCTTGTCTATCTGCTTACCATCTTTGTACCTTTTTTCTTGTCTACCTACCTACCATCTTTGTACCTTTCTTCTTGTCTATCTGCCTACCATCTTTGTACCTTTCTTCTTGTCTATCTGCCTACCATCTTTGTACCTTTCTTCTTGTCTACCTACCTACCATCTTTATACCTTTCTTCTTGTCTACCTACCTACCATCTTTATACCTTTCTTCTTGTCTACCTACCTACCATCTTTGTACCTTTCTTCTTGTTTACCTGCCTAAAACCTTTACGTATTTCTACTTGTTGTCCAGTCTTTGTTCCAGTATATTCCGTGTCTATATCAATGTGATTTTTTTGTTATGCCTTTCTTCTATATATGTATGTCTTATGTATAATTATAAATTGTCTATAATTATCTTGATACTATAAGAATATGTATTTCTTATAACCTTGCTTCTCTCCGTGCACTCTCCCCTTTATTATTTGATGTTATCTCGAAAGATGATCCACTCTATGTTCCCGTCTTTTCACTTGCCGTCCACTCGGACGTTCAGCACCTGTCGACACCTGCTAGAGCACCCCATTGTGATTGTCAGAGGACAGAGATGGACCAATCAACAGGTGACCGACCTCCATTTTATTTTTACCTTCCTGCCACGGACAAAGCGCACTTAAATTTTTAGTGGGTGTAACCTGGTCGGAGACTCAACCTGTTGAGGATTGGTAGGGGGGTTGAGGTAAACTTAAAAGAAGGTACATAAGAAAGAAGATTATGGTAATGAACTGAAGAGCGTGACAGTGATCACGTTTATTAAAATGCACAGTCCAGGACATGTGACGGGCCTAGGTGATCATATTTTCCCTCAACAACTCGTCTTAAGTCAAAGAGAATGTAAACTTCAGTGGCTAACTTGTACTATTCATTGTTTCTATTTCGTTAACATTCTGCTCTACTACAATTACTATTACTTCGACTGCTACTAATACTTCCGCTACTACTACAACTACTACAACTACTACTACTATTACTACTACTTCTCCTACTGCAACTACTACTACGTTCGCTACTACTACAACTACTACTACTACTAATACTACTACTACTACTACTACTACAAATACTTTCGTTACTACTACTACTATTAGCACTTCTACTACTACTACAACTACAATGCCTTCACGCTTCCAGTGGTATACATGAATGCTGCAACCTCCGTAATTCTGTTACAATTTATTACAATGATGCAGATGATGATGTTGACGATAAGTGAGTGTAGAACAAACCTAATATTACAAATGGCACGCACGGACAATGTTTACCAAAGGACATTACCCAAATTCAAAATAGATTTCACGTTAACGTTGCAGGGTTCATTTCCAATTGGTTTCGGATAGAACCAGGAACGGGTGAATTGTAGCAAATATTTGCTTTAGGTCATCAGAGTCGGTTATAGATAACAGAACGGCACGTAGTTCAAATCCCAGCGTACGTACTTAGTATCTGTACTTGAAGTTAAGTTGTGTGGTCAGAGGTTTTCAGTTTGTTTGAGAGTTTGGGGGAGAGTCACAGTAGGATAGTTTGAAGAGAAGATATAACACAGCTGTGTAGATTTGTGGATTTGAATAAATCATGACATGGTTGAGGTGGTAAACACTAATCATTGATTGCTGGAAGGTTAAAGGTTGTAGAGATTCTATCTACAAGTAAAAATGTACAAAGATAGCAAACAAGTAGAAGAACATAAAGATGGTAGCAATATGGAATATAAGACAAACATTAACTCCTTAGGGACCAAACGCCACTCTACGTGGCTTTGGGTTGAACGCCTTTTTACCAGGCGCCACAATAAAGGGCATTTTATTCTAAAAACAAATGGCTTGTAAAAACATGACTTTTGTCCTGGTCCACTAGGAGTTAAATAAGAAAATATATTCTTTTGAAGCGAGTCCAACCTGTTGCCGTGTATTTGGACTGTGATTGATTGTTGCGTGAAGGCGTGCTTTCCTTATTAACAGTGTCCCTCGCCATTTAGGTGAGCCTTACTCTGATTCAGAGATCGAAGAATTTAAATAGATCATGACATAGTTGAGGCGGTAAACATTAATCATTGGTTGCTAGAAGGTTAAAGGTTGTAACGTCTTCTATCTAAAATATAGCAAACAAGTAGAAGAACATAACGATGGTAGCAATATGGAATACAACACAAACATTAAATAAGATAATCTATTCCGCCCAAGTGGTTACCTGGGCCCAAATTTGGGGTGTAAAGAATAGAACCACTGTTACCTGCCACACATGTCGTAAGAGGCGACTAAGTAGGTTTGAATGAAATCGGATGCACGTGTCCGCTAGGGAATGCTAACCCGAAACAAATGTTTGCAGAAAACGGATGCACCAGGCCGTAAGGCGCATAACATGGTGTAACGACCCTCACAATGAGGAATGGGATAACGGATTCTACGGTCGCCAATCTGCCTCTGAGATTTAGCCACGCAGTAAGAATGTCAGACCTACCATCACGAGGGTGACCAAAACTTACTGCGGGAAGAGGTCGACACAAACGGGGAAGCAGAAATCATAGGAATTATATCCTACAAAACTGCCCCCCATATGCAAACTTGAGAAGAAAGAGGTGGCCCACTTACACTAGCGTCAAAGACAAACTGTATGGCGTGGTTGATAATCTGAGGCAGACGGCTGCCTTTATTAGAGAATCCGAAATCCCAATCTAGTGAGAACGCAGAAGACAAACTGTATGGCGTGGCTGATAATCTGAGGCAGACGGCTGCCTTTATTAGAGAATACGAAATCCCAATCTAGTGAGAACGCAGAAGACAAACTGTATGGCGTGGTTGATAATCTGAGGCAGACGGCTGCCTTTATTAGAGAATCAGAAATCCCAATCTAGTGAGAACGCAGAAGAAGAAAATAATCTATTCTTTTGATGGCGAATCCAAACAAACAAACAAACAAACAAACAAACAAACAAACACAGTTTCTTTTATCTTATAAAGCATACATATTTGCTTAATATATGTAAAATATCCAAACTCCAGGGTATACAGAGTATTCTACAACAGAACATCAGGAAAGAAGGCGAGAGGAAGACCACGAAAAGATGGTTAGATGGTATATCAGAATCCTATTAACGAGCAAAAATAGCAATCACCCAAACCCACCAGAACAGTTCAAGACAAAAACAGAAAATCACAACACTGGACAGTAACTGGTAACAGTGTGACGACAAAAGAAGACAAGAAACTAGAGTGTTTACTACATAAAAGCTAATCTAAGCCTAAAGAAGAGTAGGTCTACTAATTTAATGGTTACCAAACAACGACATAATGAAAAGAATATTTCAAAAATTAAAGTAAACATCTAACTTTGATACAACACTCAAAGTCTAAGTACAGAGTTCGTATGAAAAACAAATCAGATCAAACACAAAATCTCAGATCTTAAGTTTCCTCATTTGAGTTCAAAGCAAGCTTCCAGGTCTTTTCGAGTCCTTGTTATTGGTCTCACCAGCTCTTTAACACTCACTTCTTGGGTCGGGACACGTCTTTGATGTCAACTTTCATGCGGAAATGCAGTAATGTAAGTTACCTGGGGAACACTGAACATAAGAAAACACAAGTGGGACTTAGCAATTACCCGCGCTGGGCCTTTGAACCAAGTCTTTGGCGTCTGTATAATCTACCAGCCGGTAAATTATTTGTGATGGCGTCTGTATAATCTACCAGCCGGTAAATTATTTGTGATGGGGTCTGAGCGCGAAATTTCAACACTATCCTGAGCACTGTCGATTAATATTGACGATCAAGTCTATAGTTTTATCATGAAAATTAACGAAATTCATAATATTCAATATCTTCTTCTATCTTCTTCTTCTTCGAACGCTCCATATCGACCACTCGTCAACCAATCTGTGTGATTTGTATGTGATCTGAGCCTAAGAGCGATTGTACGTTGTGCCAGTTATGCGCCTTTAAGTAGGCCAGCACATCTGATTTCTGCGCTGCTTTTTATTTACTAGGGTAGCATCCTTAGGTCCTATATCAGTCGCCTCTTACGACATGCATTGTGGTTTGCAGTGGTACTATTCTTTGCTTCCCTTGCGGACCCCGGCACCACTCGGGTGCTTCTTCTTCCAACGTTTTCAGATATTGATTTGTATAAAGTAGTTAGTGGTCAACCGGATTCCATGTACATCTCCACATAGCTTGTCTTGGGCTGACATTCATTTGTATACTTTTAAAGTAGTTAGTGGTCAACCGGATTCCATGTACATCTCCACATAGCTTGTCTTGGGCTGACATTCATTTGTATACTTTTAAAGTAGTTAGTGGTCAACCGGATTCCATGTACATCTCCACATAGCTTGTCTTGGGCTGACATTCATTTGTATACTTTTAAAGTAGTTAGTGGTCAACCGGAGTCCATGTACATCTCCACATAGCTTGTCTTGGGCTGACATTCATTTGTATACTTTTAAAGTAGTTAGTGGTCAACCAGAGTCCATGTACATCTCCATTTAGCTTGTCTTGGACTGATATGGGGATTGGACATGTGTTTTCTCTCTGTTCACTGTATGTTAGACATTCTTGCAGTATGTCTGTCTCTGTCATCTTGCTGGTGCCACATATGCATATGTCAGAAGGGTCTACTTGTTAAACAGATGGTACCTCAGTCTATTGTGCCCTGTTCGTAGCCGACAAATGATAACCTTTTTCTTCTCTACTTAGTTGGTGCTATGCATCGTCCTTGTCATGCCCTTGGTGATCTCTCAATCATTTGTTATTGTACGCCATTTTTATTCGTACTTTTGTTTATGTCATACTAGTGTCTGCCTGATAATTTTCAATATAGAACTATAGACAATCACCAGTATTAGTCAACTGTGCACACAATTTTATATTGCATACAAATAATAATAGTTTCTCTCGCACTGTTATATGTTACATAGGGCCTGCAAGCAATCTCTCGGTACCGCTCTATCTTAGGCAACTCGCTCAATTTCCTCCATAGAACTGAGACCGATATTTCTTGCCTCTCTCAGCAAAGTTTGCTTCAGGGTCTCCCTAGCGCATCCTCTCTTTCTTGAACCCTTTGCATCCCACTTCAATGCCTGCTTTGGTATTCTTTGATCATTTCTTCTCAAGGTATGTCCAACATATCTCCATCTTCTCCCTCTTATAACAGTTGTGACTAGTCAAATCATGATAACAGATCAATGTGATAGTAAAACAAACACAGATCAACAAAGTGATACTTCTAACACCACAAGGTCAACAAAAGGAAATAAAACAATACTTTGCACTGGAGACAGACAATCGTGCAGGATAATGAACATGCTAGCCAGTCGACGTGACAATAATTTGAAAGTTCTGCACTGAACTTTGATTTCAAGAAATCAAGAAGGCGTTATATTTCTCCTTTGCAACCATTACTATGATAATTCCTATTTCTTTTGTGATTTTACACGTTCTCTAGTTTGGTGAAGCCCTCATGGAAAGATTTCTTTCTTACAATAATAGAGAGAGTGCTTTTCCTTTTGTGTTGTTAAATTACTGTTCAATACAATACATTTGCACTGTGATTATTTCATACCTCACAAAGTATTGATCCACTCGGAATCGATATCCCGAAATACATTTAAATCGATTTTACATTTACAGTCTGCTCTTAAAAATCATTATTGATATAAGGGAAGACAGCAATAAAACTATGTAGCAATGTCGATATAAGGGAAGACTGCAGTTAAACTATGTAGTAATGGCGATATAAGGGAAGACTGCAGTTAAACTATGTAGTAATGGCGATATAAGGGAAGACTGCAGTTAAACTATGTAGTAATGGCGATATAAGGGGAAGACTGCAGTAAAACTATGTAACAATGTCGATATAAGGGCAGACTGCAGTAAAACTATGTAACAATGTCGATATAAGGGCAGACTGCAGTAAAACTATGTAACAATGTCGATATAAGGAAGACTGCAGTAAAACTATGTAGCAATGTCGATATAAGGGCAGACTGCAGTAAAACTATGTAACAATGTCGATATAAGGAAAGATTGCAGTAAAACTATGTAGCAATGGCGATATAAAGAAAGACTGCAGTAAAACTATGTAGCAATGGCGATATAAAGAAAGACTGCAGTAAAACTATGTAACAATGTCGATATAAGGGAAGACTGCAGTAAAACTATGTAACAATGTCGATATAAGGGAAGACTGCAGTAAAACTATGTAACAATGTCGATATAAGGGAAGACTGCAGTACAACTACGTAGCAATGTCGATATAAGGGAAGACTGCAGTAAAACTATGTAGCAATGTCGATATAAGGGAAGATTGCAGTAAAACTATGTAGCAATGTCGATATAAGGAAAGACTGCAGTAAAACTATGTAGCAATGTCGATGTAAGGGAAAACTGCAGTAAAACTATGTAGCAATTTCGATATAAGAGAAGACTGCAGTAAAACTATGTAGCAATGTCGATATAAGCGAAGACTGCAGTAAAACTATGTAGCAATGTCGATATAAGGAAAGATTGCAGTAAAACTATGTAGCAATGGCGATATAAAGAAAGACTGCAGTAAAACTATGTAACAATGTCGATATAAGGAAGATTGCAGTAAAACTATGTAGCAATGTCGATATAAGGAAAGACTGCAGTAAAACTATGTAGCAATGTCGATATAAGGGAAAACTGCAGTAAAACTATGTAGCAAGTTCGATATAAGAGAAGACTGCAGTAAAACTATGTAGCAATGTCGATATAAGCGAAGACTGCAGTAAAACTATGTAGCAATGTCGATATAAGGAAAGATTGCAGTAAAACTATGTAGCAATGGCGATATAAAGAAAGACTGCAGTAAAACTATGTAACAATGTCGATATAAGGAAAGATTGCAGTAAAACTATGTAGCAATGGCGATATAAAGAAAGACTGCAGTAAAACTATGTAACAATGTCGATATAAAGGAAGACTGCAGTAAAACTATGTAACAATGTCGATATAAAGGAAGACTGCAGTAAAACTATGTAACAATGTCGATATAAGGAAAGACTGCAGTACAACTACGTAGCAATGTCGATATAAGGAAAGACTGCGGTAAAATATGTAGCAATGTCGATATAAGGGAAGACTGCAGTAAAGCTATGTAGCAATGTCAATATAAGGGAAAACTGTAGTAAAACTTTGTAGCAATGTCGATATAAGGGAAGACTGCAGTAAAACTATGTAGCAATGTCGATAAAAGGGGAAGATTGCAGTAAAACTATGTAGCAATGTCGATATAAGGAAAGACTGCAGTAGAACTATGTAGCAATGTCGATATAAGGGAAAACTGCAGTAAAACTATGTAGCAATGTCGATATAAGCGAAGACTGCAGTAAAACTATGTAGCAATGTCGATATAAGGAAGACTGCAGTAAAACTATGTAACAATGTCGATATAAAGGAAGACTGCAGTAAAACTATGTAACAATGTCGATATAAGGAAGACTGCAGTAAAACTATGTAACAATGGCGAAACACGTAAAAACAAAGTACTGTAATTTTACAAAATACAAAAGCAATCTTCGAAATCACTTAAATAACGTTATCATTTCGTGAGTCGCGCGTGTGGTGCCGGGGCCCGAACTGGAGCAAAGAACAGTACAATTGCGACCTACAAGGCATGTATTAAGAGGCGACTGAGGTAGGGGCCTAGGAAAGCTACCCTAGTAAATAAAAAGCATCGCAGAAATTGGATGTGCTGGCCTATTTGTAGTACAACGTACACTCGCTTTTATGCTCAGATCACATACAAATCACACAGAGTGGTTAACGACTGGTTGATATGGTGCAGTTGAAGAAGAAGAAGATTTGGTGAGTCATCGCGACAGTTTTGAATCCAATTAAACAACATCTGGTTCGGCACATGTTGTCCGTTGTCTTTTAATAATTTGTATATCGATTTGTTTGCAGTTACTTGCAGCTGACCACGCGCTGGCCCGATCAGTAATGACAGCAAGTAGAAATAACAAGCAGAAATGAATGATTAACCCGCGGGCAGTACGGGCAAAGCTCCAAGGATTAATTGATTGATCCATTTTGTCGACAACGTCGGGTCACTTCATTAATTTTTAGTCGCATCAAAGAATTGATCAGGGCAACGGTAGCTGGTTGAATGGGATATTTATCAGGACCTTGGTAGCTGGTGGTACAGGCAGCCGGCATGTCAACTATATCAAAATTATCTGCCTTTAGTCAAAGAGAGATATGGGTACTGCATTTACGAACATGAGAAAAGATATTTTTACCAACGGAGAGAAAGTAGAAAATGTGAACAGTTTTGAATATCTTGCTTCACTGCTAACAACAGATGGAAATGGGATGAAGGAAATTAAAAGAAGAACAAACATGGCTTTACCAAAAAAAAATAGACAACTAGAAACAGTATGGAACGGAACTGATAAGAAAACAAAGATCAGAATACTAAGAGCATGCATATTCCCAGTGGCAACGTATGGGTGTGAAGCATGGGCATTTAATAAGGCAGTGGAAAACATATATGTATGTGCTTTTGAATATAAGTGTCACAGAAGAGTCCTACGTATATCTTGGACAGAGAAGAGAACCAATAGATCTATCCAGAAAGAACTTAAAATCAAAGAAAACTGGCTGATGCAACAAATACAAAAGAGAAAATTGAGATATTTTGGACATATAAAAGACATGAAGGGCTGGAGAAGACCATCATGGAAGGGGACATACCGGCAAAGAGAAGAAGAGGAAGACCACAGAGAAGATGGATTCAGGATGTAATTGATGGTTTGAACATGACGGCTGCAGAGGCGGGACATCTGGCCTATGAGAGAAAGAAATTCCGGAGGACTGTTGGGGTGGCAAAGTTTTGCTCAGGACAAGCTATTTGATGATAATTTAAAAAAGAAGCTTTATTTGCTGCACGTGTTATTACTTTTTAGGACGGTGTAGAACAGATTGGGGGAGGCATGATTCTGAGGAATTTAATGGTCACCTGGCTAGTGCAGTCACCGAGAAACAGGTTAAATTAGAATGTTTTCTTTATGACCCTACAGAAAAAATGTATGGCTTTACCGGGGATTGATCCCTGGTATTCTGAGTGGGAGCCCTTGTTCTAACCCATTCAACCAGCCGCTCCTCCTGTACTGTATAAAGTGTCTGAAGGCGAAGGAATGTTCGTTTGTTATGTGTGAGATTAACGCCTCTTTTAGTCGAGGCACGCCCTTTCAACCTAGCAATGAGTTTGTATTTGTAATTTCAGAGTGCGTATCGCCCGAGTGGTTATCGGACCCAAATTTGGAGTGTAAAGTATAAACCACTGTTACCTGCCATGCATGTCGTAAGAGGCGGCTAAGGAGGTTTGGCTGAAATCGGATGTGTTCTACACGTGTTCTAAACGTGTAGAAGTCTATGCGTTTAGGGGCCTACCAAACTAATGTGCGACGTATACACGTTCTTGGCAAAGATCAAACATATCACAAAGAGTAATTAAAATTGGTCGTAAAGAACGAACGTAAAGAAGATGAAGAGAGTGCGTATGAAAAACAAATATGGATAAAATAGAATTACTTGGTTCGGAGAATCGAAGTAATTTGACGAAGAATTGACATTGGCCTCCAATAATATACGACCGGTGGACTCAGGTAAAAATTCTAAGAAATAAATCCACAACCGTCGTGTGACCTCGCATTCCAGTGTTGTTGTATCAAGACGAATTCATTTTAAAAACAACACAAAATGCTAAATCAAAGTTATATTATATAACAAGTTAAGTTTAACAATAAGGAATATCAGTATTATTAATATGTTTCATCAATAAATAACTACATACTCATAGAATTGAGTAAAATTACAAAAAAGCGTGCAGTGTTCTATCAAACATATACAAAAACTAGCCCCCATTAAACATGAATTTTCGATTTCCCATCTGAGCTAGTCGGTCTTATGGTGCCGAGGGCCACGGATTGACTTCCTTACACCGGGATTTACCCCATACGGCTGGGTTCCTCTCGGCAGAAATGACACATCAGCTACTGAGATTGTTGCACCAAGCACGAACTCCATAGCACTAGCAGCAATCTTAGAGATCTCTTGGGAAAAAACGACGCAGTCCGGATTCGAACCCACGACCGTCAGAACGCAATGCAACTGCTTAACCATTAGTCACAGAGACCACAGAGACCACAGTGTACACAAATTATGAACGAAAATATATCTCAGATACGCAAAATATAAAACAGTAACTGAAACAGTAGGGTCACATATAGACATACAAGCGAGCCGCAGTGGCGTAGTTGTTAGTGAACTCGCTTCTTAGACTAGTGGTCCAGGTTCTTCTTCTTTGTCGAGCACTCCATATCGACCACTTGTTAACCACTTTTTGTTATGTGTATGTGATCTGAGACTAAGAGCAATTGTGCATTGTGTCAGTTATGCGTCTACAAGTAGGCAAGCACATCCGATTTCTGCGATGATTTTTATTTACTATGGTAGCTTCCCTAGACCCCTACCTCAGTCATCTCTTGCGACATGTCTTGCAGGTCACACTATTACTACTCTTTGCTTCCCTTGCGGGATCCTACAGCACACGGATGGGTCCAGGTTCAATTCCACAGTGGTCGTGGAATTTGTTCCAACAGTAACGGCTCCCAGGTCAGCCCAGTCTCAATTGGGTACGAGGGAAAACACTGGGAAATAAAGGAAGCTGGCTTGATGTTGACCACATCACCCATCGTGTGCTGACGGTCAATGAAAAATACGGACCTAACACCGCATTACCCTTTATAGCTGAAGGTATAAAAAGCGTTCCTTTACTTCAGACAGACAAGTCACTACATATTTTAAATTGTTACATCTCATTAGGAAACAAAGTTTCAAGTTTCTAATCGCCACAGAGACAACAATGCAAAGAAGGACACCAATAATAAAATAACCAATGAATATTTATGTTACTAGTGTCGGTGTTAATATTTTACTAGTGTCAGCGTTCTATTACCAGTTTAGAATTCAGTGTTATTTTAAACAATTATCTGAATAGTAGGTTTTTTTGGGGAGTCTCTTTTGTCTCTGACGAAAAGTTCTGTTCCCGTTTTTTCAAGATAGCTGGACATCCTACTCACTTGAAATTTGGCAAGATAGCTTTCATAGATGGGACGGTGTAAAAATTATAAGACCGAACTATTGGTCAGTGTCCATATCTAAATTCCAACTTTACGAAATGATCATGTAGAGTTAAATAAAGGAAATATTGTAGCCATATCTCAACGTGCTGGTCATGTGTTAAAACGATGGTCACGTGTTAAAGCGATGGTAAGACCGCTACAAAAATATCAGACGAAGTTTATTGGTTTCTCAATATGTATGTCCGATGGCCGAAAGCATTAAATTCTTGGCTGCAATGCTGGAGACTCACGGGATAGACAACAATTTTATTAACACTTTATTTTATTAACACATTTGATCAGTTTCATAAAAAATTTAATTAGCATTTCACCATCTTTGACAATGTCGTAATGGAGTAGATGGAGACCGTCGTTAAATTCACAGGTAGGTCAACATCTCCCCCACTCCCCATGTGACACGTTTACACTAATGAACTAGCAGACGTACCCGCTATTCGCACACTACAGTTACATACATGATACGCCATGATGTTATAACTGTCAAATATAAGTTAGATCTGGAGCACTGTTGTGGTGTTTATTAGTATTTTAACACATCTGATAATTATTCCATTTAGTTATAATCAGTTCAATTATTGAATGAGACAATTGCTAGTATTGAAGCATTCCCATTTGACAATCTGTGTTACTTTAGTTTAGGATATTCAATACTCTCCTCAAACGTTTTATTTTGTTTAATCGACGTAACATGGAGATAAAACATAATGATACTAATGGAAAAGCAGCCGATTTTGATGTCATACGAGTGACAAGGGAAGCGGCATGTCTCCTTAATATGCTCAGTCTCGCACTATTTGGGAATGAACAGTTTTCTCTGTGTGTTACTGTGTTCGCAATGAAATTGTCAGCCGCATCGTGTCAAATTATGAGTACTACAGAAATTTCATTTGCAACGATAGAACTGACTCTGAATAAATTCAATTTGTCAATTGTTATTTGTCAATTTTTACGGGAATTCTATTGTATCAGGTTTTGCTGGCAATCAGAATGAGGGACATTTTATTCTATCTGGTCTGTCTACTTAATGATGTTTTATCTGTCCGAACTTATGTGTATCAGACGTTCTCTCATTTATCTCTCACAAGTGCCCGAATAGTTACCTGGGCTCAAATTTGGAGTGTATAGAATAGAACCACTGTTACCTACAACGAATGTCGTAAGCGGCGACTAAGAAGGTTTGGCTGAAATCGGATGCACATGTCCTAAACGTGTTGAAGTCTATGCGTTTAGGACCTACCAAACCAATGTGCAACGTATACACGTTCTTGGCAAAGATCAAACATATCACAAAGAGTGATTAAAATTGGTCGTAAAGAACGAAAGTGAAGAAGATCTCTCATAAGTTTCTTATTCCATCTAACATTTATCTCTCTAAAAGTTTCTTATTCCATCTAACATTTATCTCTCTAAAAGTTTCTTATTCCATCTAACATTTATCTCTCTAAAAGTTTCTTATTCCATCTAACATTTATCTCTCTAAAAGTTTCGTAGTGAAACTTATATTTTATTTCCTCACATTTTTCTCTTTTTAATCTCTTCACATCTTTCTTAATGAAAGCTCATTTATCTTGCTACTTTTTAATCTCTTCACATCTTTCTTAATGAAAGCTCATTTATCTTGCTACTTATTACTTAGTCTTTCTCATTTATTCTAATTTATCTCTCCCCATCTTTATGATCACATCTTTATTTATCTCTACGAGTATCTTCTTTATCTTCTTAACACACGCCATTTTGACCGCTTATTAAACCATTCTTTCTGATGTGTATGTGATCTAAGTCTAGTAGTGATTTACGTTGTACCAGTTATGTGCCTACAAGTAGACAAGCACATCCGAATTCTGCGATGCACTTTATTTACTACGAGACTTCCCTAGTCCCCTACAGCAGCGACCGCTTGCGACATATCTGTAGGTAGCAGTGCTACCATTAATTGATCCCCATGAGAGCCCCAACAACACACGGACATCTACGTGTATAATTCTTATTTTCTCTCATCTATCTTGTCTGTCACACTAAAATAGAAAATATTGACAACCGTGACAGAATATAGAGACATAACGCCAATTCTACATGGTGTTAAGTGTCAGTATGCATTCCCTTAAAAAAAAAAACCACCAAATTGTCATGCGGCCTGTGGTCTTCCTTTGAGTGCTTTGGCTCAAATTGCATTAAAACAAAGAGCACAGTGAGCAATGAGAAACGTCTAACACCATACATAACCTTAGGTTAACAAGAGGTTTTCACTGTCAATTTCTCACTGTGTCGATCTGTTTTGACACCTTGAGGTCAGACCGCTTGGTTGACGCCAGGTTATGTGTATTTTTCCTTTGTTTATTTGATTGATAGCTGAAAGAGGATACTGAAATATTTGAGTGTTACGGTGTTGAGTATGCGACTTCGCCGGAGACACGCAACTAGAGATTGCAACGACTTGGTTAAATATTCCGCCAATGTGGTGCCGCGGCCCGCAACGGATGCCAAGAATAGTACAAGTGCCTGCCTACAAGGCATGTCGTAAGAGGCGACTGATGTAGGATCTAGGGAAGCTATCCTAGTAAATAAAAAGCATCGTAGAAATTGGATGTGCTGGCCTTCCTGTAGACGTATAACTGGCACAACATACAGTCGCTCTTAGGCTCAGATCACATACAAATCACGAAGAGTGGTTAACAAGTGGTCGGTAAGAAGCGTTCAAAGAAGAAGGAGAGGAAGAATGGATAAATATATCTAAATAATATATGTTAAAATATGTATATATAGCATAGTCCCTTGTAGTGAAACAGAAAACTAAACTCTAAAGTACCATACATGGAGTTATACTGTAGCATTATATCAGATCTGATTGGTTATAGCGTAGCCTCCGATACCATACGGCCGGCGGGCTCAAGTAAAAATGCTAAGAAATAAGACCACAACTGCCACCTTGGCCCCAGCATTACAGTGTTGTTGTATAAAGACAATTCATTTTAAAATCAACACAACATGCTAAATCAAGGTTATATTATATAACAAGTGAAGTTTAACAATAAGGAATATCAGTATTATTAAACATTTTCAGCAATAAAAAAAACCATAGACTCATAGAATTGTGTAAAATTACAAAAAAAGTTTATAGTGTTTAATCAAACATATACAAAAATCAGACTCCAGGAATGTTGGTTTCCCCTCTTAGAAAGTTGGCCTTATGTTGCCAGGGGTCCACAGTCATATTAGGGCCGTCGGTGTTGAGTATTTGGCTTCGCCGGAGTAACGTAGCTAGAGATTGTGATGCTTCGGTTAAATATTGGAAAAATAAGTTTTCTGAACACGTTCTGAATCTCATCACGTGTCTGTAAGTTATAAAGTTTCAAGAAATCAACACTATTGCTATTAGCAGATCAGATTAGTCTCAGCACTTGTCTGTAAGTTAAACAGTATTCAAACTAAACTAAGAATTGTCAATTTCATTGTTGTATCAATCCTAACATATACCAGCGAGAGTTGGAAAATGACTAAAGATATAGAAAGCAAGTTGAATGCATTTGAAAATAGATGTCTGCGAAAAATAATGAATATAAAATGGAACGAATTCAGGAGAAGTGATGAAATCAGATACATGTCTGTTCAACCACTAGTGACAACTGTTATAAGAAAGAGAAGATGGAGATATGTTGGGCATACCTTAAGAAGAAATGATCAACGAATGCCAAAGCAGGCAGCGAAGTGGGATGCAAATGATAAAAAAAAAAGAGAGAACGTCAAATGGAAACCCTGAGGCAAACTTTGCTAAGAGAGGCAAGAACTATCGGACTCAATTATATGGAAGAGATTAAGCGAGTTGTCCAGAACAGAACGGTATGGAGAAATTACTTGCAGGCCCTATATAGCGTATAACAGTACAAGAAGAATGTGTGTACGAGTCTGTAAAAGCACATCTCTGTGGCCTCCGGAGATTTGGCAATCTATTTCTTGTCCAAGTCTAGCTGCCTTGTGCCAGTACTAACTTAAGTCTAACTTCCTTGTGACAGTACTAACTTTACTTAACATGTCCAACTCTAGCTTCCTTGTGACAGTACTAACTTAAGTCTAACTTCCTTGTGACAGTACTAACTTTACTTAACATGTCCAACTCTAGCTTCCTTGTGACAGTACTAACTTTACTTAACATGTCCAACTCTAGCTTCCTTGTGACAGTACTAACTTTACTTAACATGTCCAACTCTAGCTTCCTTGTGACAGTACTAACTTTACTTAACATGTCCAAGTCTAACTTCCTTGTGTCAGTACTAACTTTACTTAACATGTCCAAGTCTAACTTCCTTGTGACAGTACTAACTTTACTTAACATGTCCAACTCTAGCTTCCTTGTGACAGTACTAACTTTACTTAACATGTCCAACTCTAGCTTCCTTGTGTCAGTACTAACTTTACTTAACATTGTCCAAGTCTAGCTTCCTTGTGACAGTACTAACTTTACTTAACATTGTCCAAGTCTAGCTTCCTTGTGACAGTACTAACTTTACTTAACATTGTCCAACTCTAGCTTCCTTGTGATAGTACTAATTTTACTTAACATGTCCAAGTCTAGCTTCCTTGTGACAGTACTAACTTTACTTAACATGTCCAACTCTAGCTTCCTTGTGACAGTACTAACTCAAGTCTAACTTCCTTGTGACAGTACTAACTTTACTTAACATTGTCCAAGTCTAGCTTCCTTGTGTCAGTACTAACTCAAGTCTAACTTCCTTGTGACAGTACTAACTCAAGTCTAACTTCCTTGTGACAGTACTAACTCAAGTCTAACTTCCTTGTGACAGTACTAACTCAAGTCTAACTTCCTTGTGACAGTACTAACTTAAGTCTAACTTCCTTGTGACAGTACTAACTCAAGTCTAACTTCCTTGTGACAGTACTAACTTTACTTAACATGTCCAACTCTAGCTTCCTTGTGACAGTACTAACTTTACTTAACATTGTCCAAGTCTAACTTCCTTGTGACAGTACTAACTCAAGTCTAACTTCCTTGTGACAGTACTAACTTAAGTCTAACTTCCTTGTGACAGTACTAACTCAAGTCTAACTTCCTTGTGACAGTACTAACTTTACTTAACATGTCCAACTCTAGCTTCCTTGTGACAGTACTAACTTTACTTAACATTGTCCAAGTCTAGCTTCCTTGTGACAGTACTAACTTTACTTAACATTGTCCAAGTCTAGCTTCCTTGTGACAGTACTAACTTTTCTTAACATTGTCCAAGTCTAGCTTCCTTGTGTCAGTACTAACTTTACTTAACATTGTCCAAGTCTAACTTCCTTGTGACAGTACTAACTTTACTTAACATTGTCCAACTCTAGCTTCCTTGTGACAGTACTAACTCAAGTCTAACTTCCTTGTGACAGTACTAACTTTACTTAACATGTCCAACTCTAGCTTCCTTGTGACAGTACTAACTTTACTTAACATTGTCCAAGTCTAGCTTCCTTGTGTCAGTACTAACTTTACTTAACATTGTCCAAGTCTAACTTCCTTGTGTCAGTACTAACTTTACTTAGCATTGTAGAACTTCTTTTCTAGCTTCAATTAAGAACGCTTTATTGCATTTCATGTATTTGATATTCTAGAGTTATTGCTGTTTATTCCTGCTCTAATACAGTTGTTCTCAAAGTGTGTGTCCAGGCGCACCAGTGTGCACGGTAATATTTCTACGTACGCCCTAGGAAATCCAAGATCAGGGTTCGGCTACGTGGTACCAGCGGGCACTAGGATAAAAACTCGTCAAAACGCATCAGGCTATGCTTCTAATAGGCAGATGTTAAGTGATGAATAAAGGAAAGTCGCATTTTCCAAATATTTATGCATTTATTTTTGCTTTCTGTATCTTATCTACTACAATAGAGCGTCTGTAACTTAAGCGGTAGTGAGCCTGATCACAACCCAAGTGTACCTGGTTCAAACTCCGCGGTGGGCAAGTTTGGAAGCAAGTTAGTTCACTTAGAATTTTACAAAAGGTTAAATGTAGACCTCACCGTTCAAAAAGCAATGGCAAACTACTGAACGTATAAGTGGTGCCTAGAAAATCGACGACTCGTTTACTGCTGTTGATGGCTACGTCCTGTAAAGGATTTGCCCAATTTCATTTAATTTCATCTTATTTATAAAGTTTCTGTGTATAGTGTGCTTATGAATATGTGTAGGACTTTAAGTGTATCACAAATTCAAAACAATTTGAGAACCATTGATCTAATCTGTTCTTTATTTCTTCTCCACATTATCTAACATCTAATTTTATCTTAGTTCTAATGTAATAAAATTGTTGAATTTGACTTTGTAGCAATTACCATTTACTTTAAGGATACATTTTTAATGAATTTGCCATTTTGAAATGGCAATTTATCACGCCTCTGGAGATATATCAATCAATCAAGTGCCATGCCTGCCGGCGTAGGCGATCATGTCTCTCTACAATTCTCTTTGCTTGGTGCATGTAATCAGTTCTGACATCGATATTTTGTCGAACCATGATGTCAGGCCATCCAACATCTTCTCCCTCTGTCTTCCACGATCTCTCCTTCCTGAATTTTACCTGTAGTCACCAAATGTTCTAAACCTTCTCTTCGCATTATATGCCCGAAGAACCTTGATTGTCGGATTCTTATTCTTTTGATAAGGTTTCTTTGTGTGCAGGCCTGATTTAAAACCTCCACGTTTGTTTTCTTTGCTGTCCATGGAATTCTCAACATTCTTCTGTAAAACCACATCTCTGTGGCTTCCAATGATCGTATTGATTGTTTGTTCAGTGTCCATGATTCGCTGCCATACATAAGAATTGGTTCAATATAGCATTGGAGTACTCGTTTTCGCAGTGTCATTGGTAGTGAGTTCACGCATAGTGTGTTCTTCATTTTCATAAAAGCTGCTTTCGTTTGAGCTATTCTACTCCTAATCTCTGTTGTACATCTTCCATCTGGTGTTAAGAATGTTCCTAGATACTTGAATCGATGGACTTGTTTCAGTGTTGTGTTATTTATTTTGATATTGCATGTTGGTGTTTCTTGTTTCTTGGAGACAACCATAACCTCTGTTTTCTTTATATTCATGCTTAATCCTTTCTTTTCAGATATATAGTATATAATTTATAATCTTATTATAAATATACAGCACACGTTTATTATCAATATAAGAAAGAGGCACTTATCAATTTTCCAAGATGTAATAAGAAGGAGGTGGTGGCGTCTGTGGCCTAGTGGTTAGTGATTCGGTTTATTAACCTCGACGTTTTGAGTTCGAATCACGCTGCGGACAGTTTGATTGCAAATTGTTTCGCGTGGATTTTAACAAAAGGACGATGGCACCACCCGTTCAGAAAGCAATGGAAAACTATGGAAAGTAATAATGTCTAGAAAAATCATAAACAGCTTTAAAAAGCTAGGGATGATTCGAAAAGTCCTGTAAAGGATATGCAATTAACTTAATGAGAAGAGGGAGGCTTAGAACACATTGTGACAACAGTTAAATTCGAGGGAAAACGAGACAGAGGAAGACAGAGAGAGAAAATGTTGAACAGCCTGACTTTATGGCACGGAAGAGTGTCAACATCTGGGATGATAGCAAACACCAGGGACAGAGATTTGGGGAAAGTCATGATCTCGTACGCCAGTCGGCACAGCACCTGATGATAATGATGAATTTACTATCAAGACAATGACGTCAGCTTATCTCGAGCTTGTCCGTATTACGCCCATCTACTGCTAATCCAACCACTTTCTTTAGTGATCTTCAAGTCTGATCTGATAGTCTATCTATAACCAACCCCATCTGAGACAATAGTGTAGTGGGGTGATTCCAAACTTTGTTTTCCCGTGAATCCTTTTAAATTCATTTTGCTGCCACGGACCCCCACACAAGTTTCTATATATGAAAATTGACATCAATTAATTATTGGTGTGTTACAATAGTCAACAATGTCTGCAATTTAACGTTTTAATAAACAGGAAGAGGTTTTCATTTGCCTTGAATAAGACGCGCCATGAATTAGCATCTTCAGTACATTTGCGTTTCAATTTCAGCCAGCGATCCATCCCGAAGCTCAGCCAAAATGTATTGTAGCAAAATCCAGTGCACGCCAACGTTATTTATCCCATCTTTGCCAAGATCATTTCAGCCAATTATTTAATTAAATTTCATTCGTCTAGCGATGGAGTTATTATTACACCATACGTGCAGTGCCTTGCAGTGCTGCTGAGACTTTTCTGTGTACAAAAATAGATCGGAGCTTACTGAAATATTCATCGATGTGCAATGCTGATGATTTAAATTTCAATAAATTGATCAACCAACCGTCATCTTGTGAGAATACCACTCTTCTTTTCTTTAAAGGATTGTCTTCATTGTCCAGGTTTAGTTGACTTCATTGTCTAGGTTTAGTTGTCTTTATTGTCTAGGTTTAATTGTCTTCATTGTCTAGGTTTAGTCTGTTTCATTGTCTAGGTTTAGTTGTCTTCATTGTCCAGGTTTAGTTGTCTTCATTGTCCAGGTTTAGTTGTCTTTATTGTCTAGGTTTAGTTGTCTTTATTGTCCAGGTTTAGTTGTCTTCATTGTCCAGGTTTAGTTGTCTTCATTGTCAGGTTTAGTTGTCTTATTGTCCAGTTTAGTTGTCTTTATTGTCCAGGTTTAGTTGTCTTCATTGTCCAGGTTTAGTTGTCTTCATTGTCTAGGTTTAGTTGTCTTCATTGTCTAGGTTTAGTTGTCTTTATTGTCTAGGTTTAGTTGTCTTCATTGTCCAGGTTTAGTTGTCTTCATTGTCCAGGTTTAGTTGTCTTTATTGTCTAGGTTTAGTTGTCTTCATTGTCCAGGTTTAGTTGTCTTTATTGTCCAGGTTTAGTTGTCTTTATTGTCCAGGTTTAGTTGTCTTCATTGTCTAGGTTTAGTTGTCTTTATTGTCTAGGTTTAATTGTCTTCATTGTCCAGGTTTAGTTGTCTTTATTGTCCAGGTTTAGTTGTCTTTATTGTCTAGTTTAGTTGTCTTATTGTCCAGGTTTGATGTGTCTTCTATTGTCTAGGTTTAGTGCTTATTGTCCAGATTTAGTTGTCTTTATTGTCCAGGTTTAGTTGTCTTCATTGTCTAGGTTTAGTTGTCTTCATTGTCCAGGTTTAGTTGTCTTCATTGTCTAGGTTTAGTTGTCTTCATTGTCTAGGTTTAGTTGACTTCATTGTCCAGGTTTAGTTGACTTCATTGTCCAGGTTTAGTATTTGGTTTGGTTCCTCTCCTCAGATTATCTGTGGAAAGTATTTCCCAAAGCTAGAACTCCATAGACAATGAGCCAAGTTCCGGAAGGAACAAGCTACTTGATGATGATGAAAACTCCATAGCTCCTGCAACAATTCTGGGATCTCTTGAAAAAATGCACTTGTGAACAGCTAACTTTTAAAATCGGATACGGCACGCCTGTATGCCGGGGGACACTGATAATAAGGAAAGCAAGCATTCGCTTAAAAACAGCCAGAAGTGCTATATTAGGCACTCTGACTTGATAGTTTGCAAAACGAAAAAAGAAAAAGAATAATAGAACGGTGTGACCCGTATTCGAACCCACAACGTTCGAAACAGTAGACGAACGACTTAACCACTTACCGCAGTTTCCCTTCACATGAAAATAGTTAAGAGTAGGTATGCTTGTGCTCTCAACCAGATAGAGTTAGTGCTAATGTCTTAGAACCTTCAGATTTGAAACGACTTTAGATTAGAAACAAAGACTAGCTATCGGAAGTTCGCCAGCTAAGACTTTCCGGTACTAACGTCTCCTTCATCCAATTACTAAGCAGCAAGCAATCCGCTCTCAAAGACAGCTTTCACAAGTGTCATTTTATCGTCAACTTTCTCTAGCCATGTTCTGATGAGAGATCGAACTCTCTAATTTCTATGTCTTTGTTCAACGTCCGGTTCAAGGGGTACTTAAATCGCACGTGGAAATATCGATAATAGATTTGTGCAAAGTTCATGAACTTTGCTCTTAATGTATAAAAATGAAGGATGTCAAGAATGTCCTAGATTCAACTATGAAACTGAATGGCTGGTTAGAATCGACGTTTCGGCAAAGAGTACATCCTTTTCTACCTCACCACCTTCCTCAACTCGCTAAACAGGGAACTTGCAATTTCTGCAGAGAGGGGATGAGCCATCTGGGGTAAGAACTGGTGCACTGAAGTCAGTCCTTCGGTTTTACTCTTCTTCTTCTTCTTCTTCTTCTTCTTCTTCGAACGCTTTATATCGACCCCTTGTTAACTACTCTTTGTGTTTTATATGTGATCCGAGTATAAGAGCGATTTGTACGCTGTGCCAGTTATGCGCCTACAAGTAGACCAGCACATCCGATTTCTGCGATGTTTTTATTTACTAGGGTAGCTTCTCTACCTCAGTCACCTCTTACGACATGCCTTGTAGGTAGCAGTGTTACTATTCATTGCTTCCCTTTGGGACCCTGATACTACACGAACGTCACTATCATCTGATTATCATCGTTATGGTCATCGAGATTATTTTGTTTCATTATCATTGTCATTCCTATATTTGTTATGGTGTCTGTTGGGCAAGTGGTCAAGTAGTTTGCAGTGCGGCATCGTCGATAGTCTATGTGGTCAGTAGGTTTCCTTGCGCCATTGTCGATAATCTCTGTGACCAAAGTGGTCAAGTAGTTTGCTGTGCGTCATCGTTGATGGTGTCTGTGAAATCTGTTTTCATGATTTGGAATTGTTTTTTACCTTTATCATCTTGTAAATGTTCCCATGATTTCATCTGGAGATCAGCTCTTGTTAGCTGATCCACCAACATTATGATCATTTCTCTAAGTTATTGTATCAAATGTTTAGTCTATGAAATGCATGATTGTATGAAATGCATGATTGTATAAAATGCTCAGTACTTTCTGTTATTTTCCAGTATTCAGATTCTTACTTCTCATTCTTCTTCTTCTTTTGCGATCAACGTCTGCTACGCAACTACTCCTGTATGTGTCATAAACAAGGCAGTGCACTTAAGGTCTTCACCGGTCCCCCATAGTTTATTTTGAAGGGCTGTTTCTGTTGACCAGATTTCCCTTCTCAGACTGTTCAGGATGGGGCAGTCTTGCAGGAAGTGCTCTGGGGACTGTTGTGGTGCTCCAGAGGTGCAGGTAACCGAGTCCTTGAGACCCATTCTATGGAGGTATGCTCTTAGATCGCAGTGTCCCGTTCTAATAAGCTCTATTTGTTTAGCTTTCTGTTTTTTTCCGAATACACTGGCTTACATGTACACTTAAGCAATGGCATCTTCGTATTTGAAATCTGTCTGTTATGAAGAGCATTGTCCATCTTAATCCCCCTGTATTCTATGCTGCCTGTCTCATTATCATTCAATAGCTTGTGCTGAGCAGAACTTTGACATCCTGACAGTTCTTCTGAATCTCTCTTTGTCTCATAGGCCACAAGCCCTGCATCTGCGGCCATCATGCTCAAATCATCAGCTACATCCTAAATCCATCTTCTCACTGGTCTGCCTTTTCTCCTGGACGCCTCCTTTCATAATTGTCTTCTCCATACGTTCCAGTATTTTTATATGTCCAAATAACTTAATTTTTTTTAAAATTCTAATTTGTAGCATCAGCCAGTTTTCTTTGATTTTGATTTCTTTCTAGATAGATCTATTTGTTCTTATCTCTGTCTATTGTATATGTGGGACACTCTTCTGCAACACTTATATTCAAAACAACGGAGACATTTAATGGAGTCGCTGATTAAGTTTCACCATCATCATCAGGTGCCGTCTCCACATCGAAGGTTGGCTGCAATGAATCTCCAGCAGCCTCTGTCTTTCGGTTTGTCCACCTGTCCATTTCTTAAAGTTTTCCTCGCACTTATCTCTCGGTCTTCCTCTTGCTCTTCGCCTCTCAACTTTCCCCTCTTGTAAATATTTTATCATGGTGTCATGTCTTTTCATGTGCCCAAAATACTTTACTTGTCTGAATTTTATTTCTCTTAAAAATTGTTTCTTCATGCCTAGTTTTCCTAAAACTTGTTTATTTGTCTGTTTTTCTGTCCATGAAACTCTGCCTATTCTTCTATATATCCACATCTCAAATGTATCAATTATATCTTCTAACTACTTGTTCATTGTCCATGTTTCCGAGCCATACATTAATATAGGATATATATAAAGCATTTGATCATTCTCAGTTTTAGCCTGTTTGTAATTTGTTTGAATTAAGTCTAAGCTGACAAAAATCGGTTTTATTTATTTTTGTGCCAGAACATGCAGGTGTAAGGAAAATTAACACGCTCATAGGTTTGCAGGTATGACTGCTGTACAAAGCGGACGAGAAATGGACTAGGCTGATGTTATAAATTCCTTAAGGGAGAGAGGATGTGTGTATATGATTCACGTAATAGTAGTGAATCTACAACACTAACCAGACTGCAAGAATTCCACGTCAAATGTAGTGTAGCTAGACAAGAACGCTATACTGGTAGACAAAGAAGAATAGTAAACCAACAAAGAACCGGTGTCGTTAGTCGCCACTCGCTGAGAAACATACTGAGGGGGAAATGGAAGCACTTATGGACTAATTGGGGCAACGTGCAGCGGTGATGATGATTTGACGTCTAAACAAACCTCTTTTCAAGAGTGCTCGCCTGCCCAGCGTGTTCGTAGCGCGTTTGACGACGGATGAAAAGCCCCCTGTGAGTGCGGTTCAATTCCGCGGGCCGGCAGAAAAGCCAAAGGTTCTCCAGATTTACGGTGTTCGTGGCACCGAGATGAAGGGTTACGATGTCCATGGCACCGAGCCGAAGAGCTGAAGCTCCAGTGCTTCTGGATCGCGAAAAAAAAATATTCAAGAGCACATTTGTGTTTTTAACTGCGCTGTTAAATGTCCATGTTACATATCCATACTGTGTGCCTCATCAGACAGTCTAATCTCTGAACCTGGTGTCGTCTAAAACAATTATCACTGCCCGCTAGAAACAGAATCTTGGTTGGAAATCTGCAGATTACAAATTCACCAACGAATCACGAATAAGAGCCAACTAACAAAATCAAAGTCGTCGCGGAGAGAACGTATTACTGACAGTCTAACAGGTTTCAGAACACCATTTATTCCATTTCCATACTTCATTCGTCTATTTAATTCAAGTGAAGGAATCAGATTTGCTTCCTGTTTGAGAAATTTCTGAGAGTTCTGACGAGGTCTGGAATCTTATAGGAGTCCTGGTCTTAATGCAGGGAGTTAGACAGGGAATGTCTTAATGCAGGAAGTTAGACAGGGAATGTCTTAATGCAGGAAGTTAGGGAATGTCTTAATGCAGGGAGTTAGACAGGGAATGTCTTAATGCAGGGAGTTAGACAGGGAATGCGTAAATGTCAGTAATCATCATCATCATCATCAAGTAGCTTGTCCCTTCCGGAACTTGACTCCCATGACATCATTCATGAAAAACTCTCTGTTCTGTGCAAGTTGGCCGGCTTCAGCAGCAGTCATTCTCGGATCGTCAATGACATCCTGCACCTATCGTCTTCTAAGTCTTCCTCTCATTCTTCTTCCATGCACCATTCCTACCAAAATCAATTTCTCCAGGCCCTCATGTCATTTGATGCGTCCGAAATATTTAATCTTCCCTGTTTTTATGCTTTGTAATGGCCAACTCTCTTTAATATCAAGCTTTTGCAGAACAGAAGCGTTTGTTCTTTTCTCTGTCCATGATATTCTAAGTACTCTTCTGTAGCATTTGCATTCAAAGACATTAATGATCTTCTCTGCCGCTTTGTCAATGTTCCATGTCTCACAACCCTATATCGCCAAGGGAAAAACGCAGGCTCTTAAACACGTGATATCAGTTCCCTTCCATAGGTTAGTTAGTTATTTTAGTTTTTGCAAAGCAATGCTAATCTTTCTTTAATTTCTTTTATAACATTCCCATCATTTGTCAGCAATGTTCCAAGGTATTCTTAGTTGTCGACTCTTTCTATTTTGAAGGTCAGCAATAGAAATTAGTTGCACGCAAATCGAAACGGGATCATTGAATATCCAGTTGATTGAGTGGTTGTTAGGACTATCATCATTGCACTTTGGTTAGCAACCATATGTGCTTCGATCTCTTTCTTACACAGCGGCAGTGCACGAACTACGTAGCACCGTCATGGGTTCCCTATGTAATTTATAAGATGGTGAAGACATTACGTAGGCATTTTATTATTCTTATCTTTCTAATTAATGTTGCCTGGGTAGCGGCTTTCCAGCCTGCTCTTCTCGATTTTGAGCTGCCAATGGTTCTTTTAAGTGCTCAACTTGAACACAGGACTTACGTCTTATCGTCCGTCTCCGATAGAACTAGGTATTCTATCTCATCTTCACTGAGCAGGGATCCCTGAAAAAAAAATTCCGATTACTCCACGTGGGGAACGAACCTAGTATCTTTCGAGCGAGAGGTTACCTTCACACCATAGTAAGAGCTTTCAGATCGAACCAGTCGCATATTGGTACCAGATAAACACTGGAGAGTCTTATTCTCCTTCTGCGATCTCTGGTCATGTGCTTAGTTTACTGTGGACCCCAAACTGGGCAGTCAGCTTCAGGTCTGTCAGGGTTTCCTAAAGGTTAGTCTCGCTGGGTGAGGGTACATGTGGCTTCTCAGCTCACACAGGAGAGGACAGTCTTGTACGATATGTTCCGGTGTCTGTTTCACATGCTGACACTGGCATTGAGCTGTTTGACTTATTCCTAGTCTATGTAAGTGTCTATTGAGTCTGCAGTGTCCGATATGTGACGAAATATAATGACCTGGTCTGTTTTGCTTAGGTCTTTGAGAAAGTCCTCGCCGGTGTGCTGTTGGGCTCTCATAGGGAGCAAAGAATATTAACACTGTGACCTACAAGGCATTTCGCAAGAGGTGAATGAGGTAGGGGCCTAGGGAATCTACACTAGTGAATAAAAACTCACAGAACTCGGAGGTGCTCTTAGGATTGGATCACATACAAATCACAAAGAGCAGTTAACAAGTGGTTGAAATGGAGCGTTCGAAGAAGAGTACATCTTTTCCATATTGATATACAGTTTGTGTATCTCTCTTCCATATTGATATACAGTTTGTGTATCTCTCTTCCATATTGATATACAGTTTGTGTATCTTCCATATTTGATATACAGTTTGTGTATCTCTCTTCCATATTGATATACAGTTTGTGTATCTTCCATATTTGATATACAGTTTGTGTATCTCTCTTCCATATTGATATACAGTTTGTGTATCTTCCATATTGATATACAGTTTGTGTATCTTCCATATTGATATACAGTTTGTGTATCTTCCATATTGATATACAGTTTGTGTGTATCTTCCATATTGATATACAGTTTGTGTGTATCTTCCATATTGATATACAGTTTGTGTATCTTCCATATTTGATATACAGTTTGTGTATCTCTCTTCCATATTTGATATACAGTTTGTGTATCTTCCATATTGCTATACAGTTTGTGTATCTTCCATATTTGATATACAGTTTGTGTATCTTCCATATTGATATACAGTTTGTGTATCTTCCATATTGATATACAGTTTGTGTGTATCTTCCATATTGATATACAGTTTGTGTATCTCTCTTCCATATTGATATACAGTTTGTGTATCTTCCATATTGATATACAGTTTGTGTATCTTCCATATTGATATACAGTTTGTGTATCTCTCTTCCATATTGATATGCAGTTTGTGTGTATCTTCCATATTGATATGCAGTTTGTGTATCTTCCATATTGATATACAGTTTGTGTATCTCTCTTCCATATTGATATACAGTTTGTGTGTATCTTCCATATTGATATACAGTTTGTGTATCTTCCATATTGATATACAGTTTGTGTGTATCTTCCATATTGATATACAGTTTGTGTATCTCTCTTCCATATTGATATACAGTTTGTGTATCTTCCATATTGATATACAGTTTGTGTATCTTCCATATTGATATACAGTTTGTGTATCTTCCATATTGATATACAGTTTGTGTATCTCTCTTCCATATTGATATACAGTTTGTGTATCTCTCTTCCATATTGATATACAGTTTGTGTATCTCTCTTCCATATTGATATACAGTTTGTGTATCTCTTCCATATTGATATACAGTTTGTGTATCTCTCTTCCATATTGATATACAGTTTGTGTATCTCTCTTCCATATTGATATACAGTTTGTGTATCTCTCTTCCATATTGATATACAGTTTGTGTATCTTCCATATTGATATACAGTTTGTGTATCTCTCTTCCATATTGATATACAGTTTGTGTATCTCTCTTCCATATTGATATACAGTTTGTGTATCTTCCATATTGATATACAGTTTGTGTATCTCTCTTCCATATTGATATACAGTTTGTGTATCTCTCTTCCATATTGATATACAGTTTGTGTATCTCTCTTCCATATTGATATACAGTTTGTGTATCTCTCTTCCATATTGATATACAGTTTGTGTATCTCTCTTCCATATTGATATACAGTTTGTGTATCTTCCATATTGATATACAGTTTGTGTATCTCTCTTCCATATTGATATACAGTTTGTGTATCTTCCATATTGATATACAGTTTGTGTATCTCTCTTCCATATTGATATACAGTTTGTGTATCTCTCTTCCATATTGATATACAGTTTGTGTATCTCTCTTCGATATTGATATACAGTTTGTGTATCTCTCTTCCATATTGATATACAGTTTGTGTGTCTTCCATATTGATATACATTTTGTATGTTTTCCATATTGATATACAGTTTGTGTATCTTCCATATTGATATACAGTTTGTGTATCTTCCATATTGATATACAGTTTGTGTGTATCTTCCATATTGATATACAGTTTGTGTATCTCTCTTCCATATTGATATACAGTTTGTGTATCTTCCATATTGATATACAGTTTGTGTATCTCTCTTCCATATTGATATACAGTTTGTGTATCTTCCATATTGATATACAGTTTGTGTATCTCTCTTCCATATTGATATACAGTTTGTGTATCTCTCTTCCATATTGATATACAGTTTGTGTATCTCTCTTCCATATTGATATACAGTTTGTGTATCTCTCTTCCATATTGATATACAGTTTGTGTATCTCTTCCATATTGATATACAGTTTGTGTATCTCTCTTCCATATTGATATACAGTTTGTGTATCTCTCTTCCATATTGATATACAGTTTGTGTATCTTCCATATTGATATACAGTTTGTGTATCTCTCTTCCATATTGATATACAGTTTGTGTATCTCTCTTCCATATTGATATACAGTTTGTGTATCTTCCATATTGATATACAGTTTGTGTATCTCTCTTCCATATTGATATACAGTTTGTGTATCTCTCTTCCATATTGATATACAGTTTGTGTATCTCTCTTCCATATTGATATACAGTTTGTGTATCTCTCTTCCATATTGATATACAGTTTGTGTATCTTCCATATTGATATACAGTTTGTGTATCTTCCATATTGATATACAGTTTGTGTATCTCTCTTCCATATTGATTTACAGTTTGTGTATCTTCCATATTGATATACAGTTTGTGTATCTCTCTTCCATATTGATATACAGTTTGTGTATCTCTCTTCCATATTGATATACAGTTTGTGTATCTCTCTTCCATATTGATATACAGTTTGTGTATCTCTCTTCCATATTGATATACAGTTTGTGTGTCTTCCATATTGATATACATTTTGTATGTTTTCCATATTGATATACAGTTTGTGTATCTTCCATATTGATATACAGTTTGTATATCTTCCATATTGATATACAGTTTGTGTATCTTCCATATTGATATACAGTTTGTGTATCTCTTCCATATTGATATACAGTTTGTATGTGTCTTCCATATTGATATACAGTTTCTGACGTCTGACAAGTCGTCTGACATGGAAACATCACATAATGGAAACAAACAGAAAGGCTATGAGGAAACAAAGTGTGATGCGGAAGCTGGCTGGAACTACCTGGGAGCTGATATTCGAATCCTGAGTCAGGTGTACACTGGTGCAGTTAGACCGACCCTCGAATATGCATCATCGACATGGATATCAGCAGCCCATTCAAACAAATCGATACTGGAAAAAACACCAAACAGGTGTCTGCGTACTATTTTGGGAGCCATGAAATCTACACCAATTGTAGAAATGGAAAAGGCAGCCAACATCCAGCCCTTGGAAGACAGAAGAAGGAGAAAAGTGATTCTACAGACTGAAAGGATCAAAAGAATGCCTCACCATCCACTGCATGAAAAAGGGCGGCTAGAACAAAGAACAGACTAAAGCGCACAAGTCTAAACCACAAAGCAAAAGAAATAGGAAAGTCATACTTGGAACTACTAAATCATAATTCCATACCTGAAGAATTGCTTTTGATCACTGGGAACCAGACTCAGTACCACTAAACTTCTCAACCTCCATCCCTAAATTATTAAGCAAAGATGCCGAGCCTAATCTAGTGAAAAAGCAATTACAATGGAACATCTCCATTACATGTTTCCAGAAGACAGCTGGATAAGAATTTACACAGATGGATCGGCAATGGAGGCAACCATGAATGGTGGAGCAGGAGTGTACATTAGGCACCCAGATGCTACCACTGTGTCTCTAGCGGCTCCTACTGGAAGAATATGTTCCAACTACAAAGCAGAACTCATAGCCCTTCTGATGGCAGCACAGCACATGTGTTTGGCTCCAGGGCTCCAGGGCCTGCAAGCAGCTGCAAGCAAGATGGTATTTCTTACAGACTCATTGTCAGCTATACAAGCCCTGGAGGCTAAATCCACTGACAGCACAGTACAAAAACTACAAAGAGAACTTGCTCAGCTTTCAGAAAAGGCAGAAATTCACTTGCAGTGGATTCCATCTCACTGTGGCATTGCAGGCAATGAGAGTGCTGATGTCTTAGCTAAGGAGGGCAGTGCCAAAGAGCAAATTTACCAACCCTTGTCTTTTCAAGAGGTCAAAACCCTCATACAGAGAAAATCTGCAGTAGACTGGAAGACAAACATTGGATATGATTATGGAAAAGACTCCCTCAAAGACCTAAGCAGAACAGACCAGGTCATTATATTTCGACTACGCACCGGACACTGCAGACTCAACAAACACTTATACAGACTAGGAATAAGTCAAACAGCTCTCTGCCATTGTCAGCAGGCAGAACAGACACCAGAGCATATCCTGCAAGACTGTCCTCTTCTGTGTGAGCTGAGAAGCAACATGTGGCCACACCCAGTCGACCTGAAAACTAAGCTTTGGGGAAACCTGACAGACCTGAAGCTGTCTGCCCAGTTTGTGGTCCACAGTAAATTAAGCGCATGACCAGAGATCGCTGAAGAAGAAGAAGAAGATATACAGTTTGTGTATCTCTTCCATATTGATATACAGTTTGTGTGTGTCTTCCATATTGATATACAGTTTGTGTATCTTCCATATTGATATACAGTTTGTGTGTCTTCCATATTGATATACAGTTTGTATGTCTCTTCCATATTGATATACAGTTTGTGTGTGTCTTCCATATTGATATACAGTTTGTGTGTGTCTTCCATATTGATATACAGTTTGTGTGTCTTCCATATTGATATGCAGTTTGTGTGTCTTCCATATTGATATACAGTGTGTGTCTTCCATATTGATATACAGTTTGTGTGTGTCTTCCATATTGATATACAGTTTGTGTCTTCCATATTTATATACAGTTTGTGTCTTCCATATTGATATACAGTTTGTGTATCTTCCATATTGATATACAGTTTGTGTGTGTCTTCCATATTGATATACAGTTTGTGTGTGTCTTCCATATTGATATACAGTTTGTGTGTGTCTTCCATATTGATATACAGTTTGTGTGTGTCTTCCATATTATATGCAGTTTGTGTGTCTTCCATATTGATATACAGTTTGTGTGTCTTCCATATTGATATACAGTTTGTGTGTGTCTTCCATATTGATATACAGTTTGTGTGTGTCTTCCATATTGATATGCAGTTTGTGTGTCTTCCATATTGATATACAGTTTGTGTGTGTCTTCCATATTGATATGCAGTTTATGTGTCTTCCATATTGATATGCAGTTTGTGTGTCTTCCATATTGATATGCAGTTTGTGTGTGTCTTCCATATTGATATACAGTTTGTGTGGGTCTTCCATTCTACTGTAGATTTTCTCTGTCCGAAGGTTCAGACCTCTGGAAAAGACAGTGGTTAGTAAATTTGCTTTTTGAAACTGTCTTCCTTAGCCATGGAAGTCATTGAGTGCAGCTGGTCATTGAGTGCAGCTGGTCATTGAGTGCAGCTGGTCATTGAGTGTAGCTAGGTCATTGAGTGTAGCTAGGTCATTGAGTGCAGTTGGTCATTGAGGGCAGCTGGTCATTGAGTGCAGCTGGTCATTGAGTGCAGCTAGGTCATTGAGTGTAGCTAGGTCATTGAGTGTAGCTAGGTCATTGAGTGCAGCTGGTCATTGAGTGCAGCTAGGTCATTGAGTGCAGCTGGTCATTGAGTGCAGCTTGTCATTGAGTGCAGCTGGTCATTGAGTGCAGCTAGGTCATTGAGTGCAGCTAGGTCATTGAGTGCAGCTGGTCATTGAGTGCAGCTGGTCATTGAGTGCAGTTGGTCATTGAGTGCAGTTGGTCATTGAGTGCAGTTGGTCATTGAGTGCAGCTGGTCATTGAGTGCAGTTGGTCATTGAGTGCAGTTGGTCATTGAGTGCAGCTGGTCATTGAGTGCAGCTGGTCATTGAGTGCAGCTAGGTCATTGAGTGCAGCTGGTCATTGAGTGCAGCTGGTCATTGAGTGCAGTTGGTCATTGAGTGCAGCTGGTCATTGAGTGCAGTTGGTCATTGAGCGCAGTTGGTCATTGAGTGCAGCTGGTCATTGAGTGCAGCTGGTCATTGAGTGCAGCTGGTCATTGAGTGCAGCTGGTCATTGAGTGCAACTGGTAATTGAGTGCAGCTAGGTCATTGAGTGCAGCTAGGTCATTGAGTGCAGCTGTTCATTGAGTGCAGTTGGTCATTGAGTGCAGTTGGTCATTGAGTGCAGTTGTTCATTGAGTGCAGCTAGGTCATTGAGTGTAGCTAGGTCATTGAGTGCAGCTGGTCATTGAGTGCAGCTAGGTCATTGAGTGCAGCTGGTCATTGAGTGCAGCTGGTCATTGAGTGCAGTTGGTCATTGAGTGCAGTTGGTCATTGAGTGCAGCTGGTCATTGAGTGCAGCTAGGTCATTGAGTGCAGCTGGTCATTGAGTGCAGCTGGTCATTGAGTGCAGTTGGTCATTGAGTGCAGTTGTTCATTGAGTGCAGCTGGTCATTGAGTGCAGCTGGTCATTGAGTGCAGCTGGTCATTGAGTCCAGCTCTTCATTGAGTGCAGCTGGTCATTTAGTGCAGTTGGTCATTGAGGGCAGCTGGTCATTGAGTGCAGCTGGTCATTGAGTGCAGCTAGGTCATTGAGTGTAGCTAGGTCATTGAGTATAGCTAGGTCATTGAGTGTAGCTCTTCATTGAGTGCAGTTGGTCAATGAGTGCAGCTGGTCATTGAGTGCGGCTGGTTATTGAGTGAAGATGGCCATTGAGTGCAGTTGGTCAATCGCATATACACGACAACTACCATATTGTGATAACCGACTGTGAAGCCCTCGCCGGTGCTACGGAGTTCGTGCACTGCCGCTGTTTTATTTTTGTATAAGAAAGAGATCCAAGCACACATGATTACTTACCAAAGTGTAATGATGATGATCAAATCAATCAATCAATCAATCAATCAATCAATTTGATAACATGTGATATACTTTTCTTAAAGTGAAGTTTATCCACCGTTTCGGTAAAATAGGTTTGTTGTAGCAGTCAATTTGTCCAGAGATATCTGATCTCAATGTAGGTGAGATCGAGATCCTAGTCCTATTGGAGACAGACGATAAAACGTAGGTACCGTGTTCAATTTGAACACGTAAAAGAAACCCTGACAGTTTAAAATCGAGAAGAGTAGGCTGGAAAGCCGCTGCCGGGGCAAAATTCAGTACAAAGATTGTAAATAGAACTTATACAAAATATTTTCACCATCTTCAAAATAATATGGGAGACCCTCGCTGGTGCTACTGAGTTCGTGTACTGTCGCTGAGGAGCTCTTTTTACTGAGTTCGTGTACTGTCGCTGAGGAGCTCTTGCTACTGAGTTCGTGCACTGTCGCTGAGAACTTCCTGTATAAGAAAGAGATCGAAGCACACATGGCTACTCTCCAAAGTGCAATGAAGATTGTCTTTTCAATTAAAAAAATATATCAGGCAATTACAGATGACCTAGCAACTGTGTTCCTTGTCTTAGTGTGTCCTAATTCAAGGTAACCCAGTGGAGAAAAGTGTCATAAGCGACGGTTCTAACAGTAACTTTCCTAAAGTCTTGTTGTGGGGTAGTGAATGTGAAGTCTTGTTCACGTCCTAAATATGTCAAATGAAGTGTATGTTACGTCATGTGTCAGATTAAACTGTTCCCGCCAGGTGTTTGCCCAGGTGAGTGAAACAAAGATATCCAGGTAAGTGTTACGCTACACTAACAAAATTAGTGGGACTTTCATCCTTGATGCACCGCCTATAGTGTGTTTCTAACAAATGGTTAGCTTCCCTGGTCACACTTAATCTGAGGATGCTAATGATAAGGGTCGGGAAAGAGAACAGAGCTAACAGTGTTTAAAAACATGCAGCACAAACACGTTTTATAGAGAAACTACATACAATGTAGAGAGAATAGACTGTAAGAAAATAACTATAGAGTGAATAGACTGTAAGATAACAGCTGTAGAGAGAATAGACTGTAAGATAACAGCTGTAGAGAGAATAGACTGTAAGATAACAGCTGTAGAGAGAATAGACTGTAAGATAACAGCTGTAGAGAGAATAGACTGTAAGATAACAGCTGTAGAGAGAATAGACTGTAAGATAACAGCTGTAGAGAGAGTAGTCTGTGAAATAACAGCTGTAGATAGAATAGACTGTAAGATAACAGCTGCAGAGAGGATAGAATGTAAGATAACAGCTGTAGAGAGGATAGAATGTAAGATAACAGCTGTAGAGAGAAAGAGAATAGAATGTAAGATAACAGCTGTAGAGAGAATAGAATGTAAGATAACAGCTGCAGAGAGGATAGAATGTAAGATAACAGCTGTAGAGAGCATAGAATGTAAGATAACAGCTGTAGAGAGAGAGAGAGAGAATAGACTGTAAGATAACAGCTGCAGAGAGAATAGAATGTAAGATAACAGCTGTAGAGAGAATAGAATGTAAGATAACAGCTGTAGAGAGAGAGAGAATAGACTGTAAGATAACAGCTGTAGAGAGGATAGAATGTAAGATAACAGCTGTAGAGAGACTAGAATGTAAGATAACAGCTGTAGAGAGAATAGACTGTAAGATAACAGCTGTAGAGAGAATAGACTGTAAGATAACAGCTGTAGAGAGAATAGACTGTAAGATAACAGCTGTAGAGAGAATAGACTGTAAGATAACAGCTGTAGAGAGAGTAGTCTGTGAGATAACAGCTGTAGAGAGAATAGAATGTAAGATAACAGCTGCAGAGAGGATAGAATGTAAGATAACAGCTGTAGAGAGAATAGAATGTAAGATAACAGCTGTAGAGAGAGAGAGAATAGACTGTAAGATAACAGCTGCAGAGAGAATAGAATGTAAGATAACAGCTGTAGAGAGAATAAAATGTAAGATAACAGCTGTAGAGAGAGAGAGAGAGAATAGACTGTAAGATAACAGCTGTAGAGAGGATAGAATGTAAGATAACAGCTGTAGAGAGAATAGAATGTAAGATAACAGCTGTAGAGAGAATAGACTGTAAGATAACAGCTGTAGAGAGAGAGAGAATATAATGTAAGATAACAGCTGTAGAGAGAATCGACAACGAGAAAACAACTAATAAATTACAATTTCTTGTAACGTTTTCAGACAGAGTAGAAAATCACTTCACTTCATATTTCTAGCAACTAGTGTGCAGAAGGTAGGAGGGCAAATTTCTTTCCTCACATATAGAACGACGAGTGTGGTATTCAACCAGCAACCCTCTTGTGTCCGTGTGGATAGGCAAACGACTTTCTCTCTCTCTTTTTAATCGTGGTATATCCCTCACAGGACGTAGCCATCAACAACAGTAAACGAATTGTCGATTTTCTAAACACCACTTCTACGTTCAGTAGTTTGACATTGCTTTCTGAACGGTAGTAAACATTTGATATCAGAATGAGAGTTATACAGTGCTGCATAGAACCAATATCAGAATAAGAGTTATACAGTGCTGCATAGAACCAATATCAGAATGAGAGTTACATAGTGCTGCATAGAACCAATATCAGAATGAAAGTTATACAGTGCTGCATAGAACCAATATCAGAATGAGAGTTATACAGTGCTGCATAGAACCAATATCAGAATTCGACTTCTGCGATGCTTTTGTTTACTAGGTAGCTTTTCTAGGTTCTACATCAGTCGCCTCTTACGACTTGTACTTTTTTTTCTTTTTTTTCTTTCTTTCGTCCGCTTTCAACTCAGACGAAGTTTCATCTCTGAAACTGATTTTTGCGTGAAAATCTGTTTTTCCAATTTCTTACAATGGCAGCAGCGTGCACATTGTAAATTACTTTACACTGGCAGCTGTGTGCTCAATGTACTCGTAATTAGTATTCCCTCGCCATACAGGCAGATTTTCTCCGACTTCAGAGGTACTCATGTTATCGTCCTGAGTAAGACCGGGGACTCGAACAAATGCCGGACAGTAGGTTCGAACCCGAGCTATGAGGCGTCTCACAGCTAGCAGGCTGAGCTACTATCAACTACTCTAGGCAGTCCCCCACGACTTGTACTATTCTTTGTTGGCTTAGTTGTAGGCGCATAACTGGCACACCGTACAATCGCTCTTAATCTCAGATCACATACAAATCACACAGAGTAGTCAACATGTGGTCGATATGGAGCGTTCGAAGAAGAAATCTACGCCAGCTGGCTCAGCACCTGATGATGATGATGATGATGATGATGAAACAACTACCGACTTCAAATACTGCTTACGAAGGCAGTTTTAGCCAAATGTGCTGATGCATCAGTTACCCCATAAACAAACGATCGGTGTAAAGATTATTAAATTAGGTGTTCGATCCCTGGACGCCATGCACCAAGTTGCTCACTCTCACGTCCTTTCCCTAGCATTAGACAGCTTGCACGTGACACGGGCTGACACCCAGCTATCAGGTTTGATTTTAGGGTCAGATAGACCGCTGGAGTAACCATGACACCCATCATCGACTTGGCAGTTGACAGATTACATGCTGGAGAGAGCGTTGTGTTTGCCCGTGCTGTCTACGCAATATTTCTTCTCAAATATATTTCTGTCCGTCTCGTGCCGGGGCCCACAAGGGAAGCAAAGAATAGTACCACTGCTACCTACAAGGTATGTCGTAAGAGGCGAATAATGTAGGACACGTCGCTGAAAGACTAGCACCAGATATCCAAATGGTGCTAAAAAAGTGACGTAAAACACACCAATGCTAAGACTGCATGAATCAGATTTCCACATGAATAGAATTTATGGGGAGGTCTGGTAATCGGTCTGGGCGGTGATCGCGCGAGCGAAAATGGCCGTAAAAGAACGATCGCGAGAGAGTAAGAGGCGACTGATGTAGCACCTAGGAAGCAACCTAGTAAAAAAGCATCGCAGAAATTGAATATGTTGGCCTACTTATTGGCGCATAATTGGCACAACGTACAATCGCTCTTTTGCTCAGATCACATACAAATCACACAGAGTGGCTAACAAGTGGTCGATATGGAGCGTTTGAAGATGAAGACATATAATTATAATTCATCATTAGAGAGAAGGAAGAACATGTATGGTAACAAATAAATGAAGAGAAAGAAAGAGAGAGAAAGAGAAAGCGAGAGAAAGAAAGAGAAAGAGTCGGAGAGAGAGAGACTGAGAACGAGAGAGTCTAAAGAAATAAGATTTGTTTGATTGATTGATTGATTGATAGGACCATCATCATTGCACTTCGGTGAGTAACCATGTGTGCTCCGATCTCTTTCTTACGCAGGAAGATCTCAGCTGCAGAGCACGAACTTCGTAGCACCGGTAAGGGTCCACGATGTAGTCTGATTATAATTACGATATTTTTTAAGATTTTTATTTAAAAATTTTTTCTAATGAATTTTGTCCGGGCAGCGGCTTTCCAGCCTGCTCTTCTCGATTTTGAACTGCCATGGGTTCTTTTACCGTCCGTCTCCGATAGAACTAGGACATGATCTTACCTACAGCGAGATCAGGGATCTCTTGAACAATATCCCAATGGCTCCACGAGGCAGCGAACCGAGTACCTTTGACACAAGAGGTGAGCACCTAACCTCTACAGTACAGAGATCCCAAAATAAGATTTGTGCGAGAGATCAAGTGAGAATATGTGTGTGTAATACTTATGGGCGTCCACCAACGTTTTTCCTGGGAAGAGAGCAAAATGAATCAAAAACATTTTTAGTTAGTAGTTTGCTACGTGGTGGCATCTGTGACCTATGGGATAGTGACTCGGTCTATTAACCCCGGCGTTCTGAAAGGATATGCACTTAACTAACTAACAGTTTGCTACGCGGTAATAGAGAAGACTAGATTCAGATCAGATTTCGAGCTCCATGTATAGAAATATAATTTAAGTTAATTGCATATCCTTTACATGACTTTGCGAATCAACCACAGCTTTTTAACGCTGTTTGTGATTTTTCTAGGTATTATTACGTTCAGTAGTTTGCCATTGCTTTCTGAACGGGTGGTGCCATCGTCCTTTGTAAAATCACACGAAACAATTTGCAGTCAAATTGTCCGCAGGGTGATACGAACTCAGAACGTCGGAGCTAATAGACCGAGTCACTATCCCCTAAGCTACAGACGCTACCAGAGAAATATTAAACTTCTTATAAACGTTTCAACCGTAGCTAGTTAGCAACAGTTAATCACACTGAAGGATCCTTCGGATTGTTACCGCAGCTACGGAGTTTGTGATTGTGGAGTCCAATTGTAAGACATTTCCAGAACTTGATGTCTATACTTGGAATCTTGGCTTGCCTTGGAATCTTGGCTTGCCTTGAAATCTTGACTTGCTTTGAAATCTTGGCTTGCTTTGGAATCTTATCTCTCATGAGGACTTCCATTTCGAAAACTTTGTCCTGCTATTTTGTTCCTAGCAATGTTTCCAGTAGAGATAACTTGTGTGAAAGCAGTCCAATTTTCTTGCGTATCTTCTTCTTCTTCTCATCGAATGTTCCATATCGACCACTTGTTAAACCACTCTTTGTGATCTGTATGTGATCTTAGCCTAAGAGCGATTATACGTTGTGCCAAGTAGGCCAGCATATCCGAGTTCTGCGACGCTTTTTATTTACTAGGGTAGCTTCCTTAGTCCACTACCTCAGTCGCCTCTTACGACATGCCTCGTAGGTCGCAGTGTTACTATTTTTTGCTCCCCTTGCGAGCCCCGACAATACACGTGCATCTTGCGTGTCTGCTATATGTTGTTCATGTCTCACTATCGTACGACAGAGTGGTGAGCTGTACTTCGACCCAGTAAACGTGCTAACGACATACTTTAGGAGATGGATACATTAATAGTAGTAATAAAACCAATACACTTCTCTAGAGGGAAACGGATATCGATACTACTGGAGTCATGAAATTACTGGCAGCGGTGATCAGGAAACTCTGCAGAAAAGCAATAGGGTTGTAATTTATAGTTGTTGTAAACGAGCACCGACAGCAAACGGAAGTCCTTACCAATGACAAATGAGCGTGATAGCAGCTAAGATAGCGGAAGATAAAAGTGTAATGTGAGAAGAGAATATGTAATAAATCTGCCATTTATCGACAAATTCGTTTATCTATCCTTCCCTTCCTTCTTTTGTTTCAGGGTCTCTATGACGATGTGGTTAAGACGTTTGCCTGTAGTTCTAAATGTTGAGTGTTCTAATCCCGACCGAGTCACAGCTACACTTTTGTCACGAGATCCCTTGAATTGTTGCTGGAACTACGGAGTTCGTGCTTTATGCGACACACTCAGTAGATGGCGTTCCACTTCTATTGATATGGATGGAACCATACGGAAACACCCAGACAGAAGAAGTCAATTCTTGACCTTATCTGATTAGCAGCTGAATTGAAAAACGGGTTGCGGTTGAATTAAATTTTAATTCCATTTTCCGATTTGTAGGTGTATGTACAAAGTCAGCTGCAGTTTTCTTAATTATTAACAGATTTGTATATGTAATATACCATTGCATATGGGAGTGAAGCATGTGCATTTAATAAGGCAGAAGAAAAACATATATGTGCTTTCGAATATAAGTGTTACAGAAGAGTCTTCCGTATATCATGGACAGAGACGAGAACAAATAGATCTATACAGAAAGAACTCACAATCAAAGAAAACTGGCTGATGCTACAAATAAGAAAGAGAAAAATACAGATATTTTGGACATATAAAAAGATATGAAGGGCTGGAGAAGACCATCATGGAAGGTGGCATACCGGCAAAGAGAAGAAGAAGAAGACCACGGAGAAGATGGATTCAGGACGTATCTGATGGTTTAAACGTGACCCCTGCAGAGGCAGGACATCTGGCCTATGAGAGAGAGAGAGAAATTCCGAAGAACTGTTGGGGTAGAAAAGTTATGTTTATGACAAGCTATTTGATGATGATGATGAATATACCATTTTATAGGTAAATGTATTTTCTTTAAGATCGTTTTTAAACCAATAAATAGTGGTGCTTTCAGTGACTTATAGGAGTTATTCAATCAATACCATTTCCCCCCCTTTTCAATCCCTTTCTTTACAAACATTCAGGTGGACTTGAGAACATGAAATGATTGTCCTTAGATGATCACTCTACCCAAGTAGATGTAGATGTGAAATTGTATGCAATCGTTCCTGTTGCTCGCTGTTTAAGCCAAATCCTCATCCTGCATCTCCAAAATCCAGTAATTCTTCTACAAAGTGTAACTCTTCTTCTTCTTCGAACGCTCTATATCGACCACTTGTTAACCACTCTGTGTGATTTGTATGTGATCTGAGTCTAAGAGCGATTGTACATTGTACCAGTTATGCGCTTACAATTAGACCAGCACTTCCGATTTCTGCGATGCTTTTAATTACTAGGTAGCTTCCTCGATCCTTCATCAATCGCTTCTTACGGAATGCCTCGTAGGTCGCAGTGGTACTGTTCTTTGCTTCCCTTGCGGGCCCAGGCCCCACATGGACGTAAAGTATAATTTAAAAAAACTCCTTAAATCGTTGGAAATATTCAGTATCAATGTTAGTGTCTTCATCCATCAGACAGTTGTCGAGAAACCGAAGCGCTTGCTCTCTATCCATTTCCATCTCTCTGACGATCGATGCTGTTGATGCAATCGAGCCCGCGCTTCCAATGCTGTGAACACCCGTATAGACAGAACAGTAGATCAATGAAAGCCTCGGGAGGCTAAACCCGCCGAGAGACGACATCTCCCCGAACAGTTACTTACCGTGTTGGACCTTTCAAAGAATCGATTGAGGTTCAGACACAACAATTGCCCTTATGTACAATGGACAATGCTTGTGCCCTTAACATCAGTATTATGTTTTGCAGTGTGTCGCTTTTTCGATGTGACCTGCACTTATGCTTTGATTTGGTCTATAGCATGACGTGGCCTATAGCACGACGAGGTCTATAGCATGACGTGGTCTATAGCATGACGTGGTCTATAGCACACCGTAGTCTATAGCACGACGGGTACTATGTCACGAAGTGGTCTATGTCACGACATGATCTATAGCATGACGTGATCTATAGCATGGAGTGATCTATAGTATGACGTGATCTATAGCATGGTGTTGTCTATAGCATGACGTGGTCTATAGCACGACGGGTACTATGTCACGAAGTGATCTATGTCACGACGTGATCTATAGCATGGCGTGGTCTATAGCATGACGTGATCTATAGCATGGAGTGATCTATAGCATGGCGTGGTCTATAGCATGACGTGATATATAGCATGGCGTGGTCTATATCATGGCGTGATCTATAGCATGACGTGATCTATATCATGGCGTGATCTATAGCATGACGTGATCTATAGCATTGCGTGGTCTATAGCATGACGTGATCTATATCATGGCGTGATCTATATCATGGCGTGGTCTATAGCATGACGTGATCTATAGCATTGCGGGATCTATAGCATGACGTGGTCTATAGCATTGCGTGGTCTATAGCATGGCGTGGTCTATAGCATGACGTGATCTATAGCATGACGTGGTCTATAGCATTGCGTGGTCTATAGCACGACGGGTACTATGAATACCGAGAAAATAACAAGTAAATAGAAATAGTAGTTGTATAGTTGAAATAGTAGTAGCGGTAGTATAAGTGGTAGTAGTAGTAATGGTGGTAGTAGTAGAGTGTGGTAGTAGTAGTAGTATTAGTGGTAGTAGTAATGGTAGTAGTAGTAGTAGTGGTGGTAGTGGTAATAGTAGTAGTAGTAGTAGTAGTGACGGTAATAGTGGTGGTCCCAGTAATGGTAATAGTAGTGGTAATAGTAGTGGTTATAGTAGTGGTAGTAGTAGTAGTAGTGATAGCAGTAGTGATAGTATTAGTGGTAATAGTAGTGGTACTAGTAGTAGTAGTAGTACTGATAATAGTAGTGATAGTAGTAGTGGCAGTAGTAGTGATAGTAGTAGTGATAGTAGTAGTGGTAGTAGTAGTGATAGTAGTAGTGATACTAGTAGTAGTGGTAGTATTAGTGATAGTAGTAGTGATAGTAGTAGTGATAGTAGTAGTGATAGTAGTAGTGATAGTAGTAGTGATACTAGTAGTAGTGGTAGTATTAGTGATAGTAGTAGTGATACTAGTAGTAGTGGTAGTATTAGTGATAGTAGTAGTGATAGTAGTAGTGGTAGTAGTAGTGATAGTAGTAGTGATACTAGTAGTAGTGGTAGTATTAGTGATAGTAGTAGTAGTAGTAGTAGTGATAGTAGTAGTGATAGTAGTAGTGGTAGTAGTAGTGGTAGTAGTAGTGATAGTAGTAGTGGTAGTAGTGTGGTAGGTAGTGATACTAGTAGTGGTAGTAGTAGTGATAGTAGTAGTGGTAGTAGTAGTGGTGGTAGTAGTAGTAGTAGTAGTAGTAGTGATAGTAGTAGTGATATTAGTAGTGATAGTAGTAGTGGTACTAGTAGTAGTAGTAGTAGTAGTGATAGTAGTAGTGGTAGCAGTAATAGTAATTGTTATTGTTTTAATATTAATCACAGTAATAGCAGCAATATTATTTTTATTATTAGTTGTAGAAGTAGTAGTAATAATAACTGTTGTTGTTGTTGTTACGTTAGTAAAGTTTGCAGTAACACCAGTGGTAAGAGTTGCTAGAAATTCTCCTAGGAGCCAAGTTTCCATGTATTTACGTTCTGCAGGAAAAGGTCCTGGTCAAATTGACTGGTCACGTTGCTCTGGTGCCTGGTAAAGGCATGCCAAAACAGGTGATGTCTGGTGAGATAGAAGGAAGCAAATAGCCGACCAGCAACACTGTGCCTAGGGATTTTTCAGCACACTCAGGGGAACAAAATAATAAGAGAGGCCAATGAGGCCTACATGACAACCACAAGTAGTTTGACAATGGAGTTACGTGCGGTTACAGAGGCAGTGAAATGGTTGGCATCTCATAACTACTCTTGTGTTTTCATACTCAGTGACTCCATAAGTATGATTCGTAAAGTCGAATCAGGAATGGTGAGACCAAGCTGGATGGAGGTACTGGTACATATAGGGATAAGAGAAATCTTTGTCCTTTGTGTCCCTGGGCACGCATGAGTCAGGGGTAATGAACGAACTGATAGATTGGCTGGCAGGGCTACAATATCAGAGGGAGCTATCATGGGCCGAAATGACATTCTTAACGCATTGAGAGAGTCTTTCCTAACAGAGAAGTTTCAGGGTTGTGAATGCCACTCGCTGACCAGATTGAGAAAGACGAGTATCGATATTGGTGCAGCCCGAATGTATAATTTGCGCCTGATTCAATGGTTCATATAGAGAACAATGCAATATCAAAATAAATAACGCAACAGTGAAACAATTCCATCGATTCAAGTATCTGGGATCATTCCTAACATCAGATGGCAGTGTAAAGCAGAGATTATGAATAGAATAGCTCAAGCAAAAGAAGCATTTATGAAAATGAAAAACACACTATGCATGAATTCACTACCAATGACACTGCGGAAAGGAATACTTCAGTGTTATATTAAACCCAATACTTACTTATGAAAAGCTGTCAACGTTACAAGGCGAGATAGAGTGAGAAACGAGAATATCAGAAGCATCGTTGGTACTATACCATGCATACAGTACATCGAGAAGCAAAGATTCAAGTGGTTCGGCCATTTAATGAGAATGGAACCACATTTACTACCATCACGTGCCTATAATAATCGACACTCAGGGCGCAGAGCACGAGGCAGGCCAAGAACAAGATGGATAGATAACATCTCAGAGTCCCTGCGAAAGCATGGACTGACAACGTCAAGCGCAACACACCTGGCACAAGATAGAAACTAACTCTCCCACGACGCTTCACGGCAAATGTGGTTAAGATAAGATAAGATAAGATAAGACTTATTTATGACAGGAAATCATGGACAATGAACAAACAATACAGATGATCATTGGAATTTGCAGAGATATGGTTTTACAGAAGAATGCTGCAAATTCTATAGACAGCGAAGAAAACAAATGATGAGGTTTTAAATCAGGCCTGCACACAAAGAAACATTATCACAAGAATAAAACGCAGACAATCAATGTTTTTTGGGCATATAATACGAAGATAACGTTTACAATATTTGGTGACAACAGATAAAATTCAGGGAAGGAGAGATCATGGAAAGGGAGAATATGTTCGATGATCTAACATCATGATTCGACAAAAGATCTACGTTAGATCTTGCTTAACTGCACCAAGGAGAGAGAGTTGCGGAGAGGCATGATCGCCTAAGCCGGCAGGCATGGCAATTGATTGATTTATAGAAAAAAAGAATCGACGAAAAACGATAGGAGCGCACCGTTGCACACCAAGATACCCAAGTCTGATGTTCGGCGCATCTTCTGTGGAAACTCCAAGTGACGTCTACCAGTGACGCCTAAGTTGACATAGAAACAGTATCGCATATGCAGACCACTGCCACAATAGCCGAACGGGGCTTGTCGTCTCGGAAATTTTCCGACGCTCCCTTATAAGATTAGAATGAGAGAGATCGTACACATACAGTGTGGGCAGTGTGGAAACCAGGTGAGTTGTTTGATTTCAACATTTATCTTTGAAAATGTGTTTAAAGCCAGGTTGTTATAAGACTATGGCGCCCATAGGCCATCTTAGAAAGCACAGTAGCCTAGGTAATGATGGGGCAAAATTCTAAAGTGTTGCTCTCTAGACGATGGCACGGGAATCTATGAAGCAAAGTTCCCGAAACTCCAGGTATTTTGAAAATCAACAGAACAGGATGTTAATGAGAGGACAGTTAAGTAGTTAATGTAAACAGAAACGAATATATTATATATAAGCATACCATTCGGCATGCATGTCCTTCATGATTGCATGTAAGTGAAATCTAACGCTGATTGGGTAGTGATGGGCACCTACGGCACATGTTAGGAAGAGTATTAACGAGCTAGTTACAGGAACCAGTTTATTTTTCTTTTCAATTTCAACATAGATTGTTGTCTGTGATCATTCATCTGCGTAATAAATGTCTCCTGAATATTGTCAAACCCTTGAGTTAAAACTATCTTGTTACTAGCTACTCTGTGATCATTCATCTGCGTAATAACTGTCTCCTGAATATTGTCAAACCCTTGAGTTAAAACTATCTTGTTACTAGCTACTCTGTGATCATTCATCTGCGTAATAACTGTCTCCTGAATATTGTCAAACCCTTGAGTTAAAACTATCTTGTTACTAGCTACTCTGTGATCATTCATCTGCGTAATAAATGTCTCCTGAATGTTGTCAAACCCTTGAGTTAAAACTATCTTGTTACTAGCTACTCTGTGATCATTCATCTGCGTAATAAATGTCTCCTGAATATTGTCAAACCCTTGAGTTAAAACTATCTTGTTACTAGCTACTCTGTGATCATTCATCTGCGTAATAAATGTCTCCTGAATGTTGTCAAACCCTTGAGTTAAAACTATCTTGTTACTAGCTACTCTGTGATCATTCATCTGCGTAATAAATGTCTCCTGAATATTGTCAAACCCTTGAGTTGAAACTATCTTGTTACTAGCTACTCTGTGATCATTCATCTGCGTAATAAATGTCTCCTGAATATTGTCAAACCCTTGAGTTAAAACTATCTTGTTACTAGCTACTTTAACTATTGCCACTGTTTTCCCAGTTCTTATTTTGTCGTCACACTGTTATCGGGTTGTTGCCCAATGTCGTGGTTTTATGTTTATGTCTTGTGCTGTTCTGGTGGCTTGGGTGATTGTTATTTTGTTCTTTGACAGGATTCTGCTATGCCATCTAACCATTTTTTCGTGGTTTTCCTTTTGTCTTATTTCCCAATGTTCTGCTTCCCAGTTAGTATTACATATCCTGATTTTCTTCTTATAACACGACCAGGAAATAATACCTGCTTCTCTTTAATGTGTGTAGTTACATGTTTTTACCTGAGAGTCACTGCCATGGAACATCCAAGGAATGTGAGGGAATGATAGCCAGAGCACTTGCAGATGTGAAATATAGAGCATAGTTGGTATGAGTCAGCTCTAACAAATGAGATCTGATACCATGCTACAGTATAACTTCAGATGTGGTACCTTAAAGTGGGGTTCTTCTGTTTGCCAAGTTACCCGTATTACAAATGTATGTGATTTTGAATAATATGTTTACATTTTGGTCAAAATCGGATGTGCTTATCCTGCATGCCGTAGAAGCCTAGCGTGATCGCACCTACTCACGTTCTCAGCACAAAGCACACCGATCACAAAGAGTAGTTAGCTTGGTTGATAAGAAGGAATGCGAACAAACAACAACAAACATAGAATACTGAAATAAATCTGAAATAATTCAAGAGAATTGAAACAGATTAGGAATGTGTGTATAGGATTAGTGATGGTACATACCGCTCTTGGTGATAAGGACATCATAAAAGAAATGTGTGTAATAATCTTTCTTTGCACTTTGGTTTTACAGAACATATTATTATTACTATTACAGTAGTACATGCCATTTTAGATAATGTTTGCATCTTGACATGTAGACTGACATTCCAGGAAATCTTCCTCAAATGAAATATGTGTTTGTGTAACATGTCCTTTGCAGAACATTGCTCTCATTACAAACTGGCCTGAGAGTCTCTCAATCTCTAATTGACCCTTCCGTCTTCTTCTCCGACATGTACAAGGCTTCATCAATGTTCTGTTCCTTCTGTCGTCTTGGTCGTCTCCTGCCTCATATTTCAGAAACCATCATTGCTATCTCTAAACCACTATGACTTTTTACTGTGACCAAAATATTTCAGTTTCCAGGAAATGGTGTTGTTCATGATCGAATGTTCCACGATGTTCAGGTCTTGTAAAATGTTTCTATCTATCTCCTATTGTTTTATCCACGCCTCTCTAAGAATGTTCATGTAGTACTTGGTTTCAGACGATTTATTTTTCTTTATATAGTTTGTGTTGTTCATGGTTCACATTCATTTGTTGACACAGAAGAAATACAAGTCCTTGGAAGTTTATATGGAGAGAACAAGACAGACTCTAGTGAACCAAGAGGTTAAAATAAGACGCTATCGCTGGATATAACGCACTTTAAGAAAACTAGAGAGGAATATAACACGAAGGGTTCTTTCTTGGAACCCACAGAGACAGCGAAAGAAAGGGCATAGAAATACATGGAGACGAGATTTGGAGGCAGAGACCAACAATATAAAGAAGAGCTGGAGGGAGCTGCAGGAGATAGATAGAGATAGGAAGACTTGGCATGAGTTTGCTGAGGGTCTTTGCCCCAATCCGGGTTTAAAAGGCAGAGAGAGAGAGAGAGAGATAGAGAGGAAGTTTTTACATTTTCTTTCTTGGTTGTGTTTACGGATGTCCCCATTAATTAAAAAAAAAGGATTTAGTTAGTAGTTTACTTTGCAGAAATGGAGTAGACCTGATTAGCATAAAACTGTTTTACCAACAAGTTATTTTCCAGTGGGTTGGGTGGGGACACTTGCCCTCTCTTGCTTGAACGTAAAGACACCCATGATTGCGCTATGTTCTTCATACTATTTACTCTCTGAATTGCCATAGCTAGTCCCCTTCTGATTTCTTTTGTACAATCTCCATTGTGGTTAATTATGGATTCAATGTATTTTTTAAATGCTAGATTTTCATGTCATTATTATTGATAGTAATTTTCTGTTATTTTGTTTTGTTAAAGAAGATAAACTGAATTCACGTTGTGTTCAGAAAAAAAGGTTTGGTCATCGTTATGTTTATTTTACAGACACGATTAACTGTTGAAATCAATGGACACGTTTTCTACGGAGAACTGTGTACTTTACTCTGGAATTATATTTTTATTAAGGCCAAAACGCGGGTTATCTTTTAAACAAATTAACAGAAAAATAACTAACAAACAATACTGTCATCAATTTTGGCCACATGGCGCACAAGATATTGCTAAATTGATAAACAGCTTTTGTGTTGTCTGGCCTCTCAAGGGGAGCACATAATCGTAATACTGCGACCTACAAAGCGACTGTAGTGGGGCCTAGGAAGCTATACTAGTAAATAAAAAGCGGCACAGAATCTACTTGTAGGCGCATAACTGGCACAACACACAATCGATCTTAGGCTCAAATCACATACAAATCACAAAGAGTGTTCGATATGAAGCGTTTAAAGAAGAAGATGATAAACACAGTTTAGTTTATGAATTGCAATTATTTATTGCGAATATTTGTAAACAATGGGTTGCAGAAGAATTCTTAAAGTAAGATAGACAAATAAGAGAAAAATATAGACGTCCAACAAGATCTTGAAGTCAAGTAACAGAGACTAATAAATAATATGAATTCTCAGAAACTTGAAATAGTTTTGTCATACTGAATATCACCGTGTTTTATAGAAGAAAAACTATGATGGTCAGGGTTCCATGAAGACTAGGTCGTGAGCTATCAGGACGACAGACAGTCTGAAGAGTATATTAAACCACAGCCAGCTCTAATATTGGGCTGCATAACTCACTGGGGAACCCTGACCTAGTTTGATTTGGGGGTCCTGTGTTTTATACATGTTTGATAGAACACTGAAAGCTATTTTGCAATTTTACTCAATTCTATCAGTCTATGGTTATTTATTGATGAAAAATATTCATAATACTGATATTCCTTATTGTTAAACTTAACTTGTTACATAATATAACCTTGATTTATCATTTTGTGTTGATTTTAACATTAATTCTTCTATTTACAACAAAACTGAAATGCGATGTCACGTGGCGGTTGTGGTCTGATTTCCTAGAATTTTTACCTGAGTCCGCTGTCTGTATGAGTTTATAGTTGGCTGTGATTAAATAAACCTTCACGCTGTCATGGAGAAGGTGAAAGAACTGGCTAAATATTGAGATTAATGTAATCCGGGTTATGATGAGAGTAATGTGCTTTCCCCCAAATAAAATGTACATAATGACAATAAGATACGACATGCTGAATACTGAGAAGAAATATTGTCTTGTTGAAATCAGTCAATTATAAGAAGGAGAAGATGGAGATATGTTGGACTGTGGCCTGTCGACAACATATGTTATCGATATTCCTTGATGACTTCCTAACGATCTATTGTCTGATTCTATAGGTTGTGTGCAGTATATGAAGTGAATTTCTCCACTTCTGTTGTATCCTTTGCTTGATAAAGGCCTTTTGGTCGAAACGTTGCTGTGTATTGTTATTGTTTTTGTATTTTGTAAAACTACAGTACTTTGTTTTTATATGTTTTGCCATTGCTACATAGTTTTACTGCAGTCTTCCCTTATATTGTTAATGATATGTTATGATATGATATGTTATGTTATGCGATCGACCCCACGGCACATTGGGCATTCCCATTCGTGCTCTGTCCTCCACTGCAGCAGCCACCTCAAACTCACCGTACCCATGAGAAGTTGATTAGTATATCTTCTCTCTCTACCACAAAGACGACACTATCTGACATGTCCACACTTAATGCCTAATTCTCGAACTCGTTCCAGTGTCTATGGCCAACCCATTTCACAGAAATGAGAGCGTACCGCATTTATGATATCGGCCCTGTCTATACTTCTGCCCGCTTGAATCGGGGCATTGTTTTCAAGAAAGTCAGCACTCTCGTTACCCTGAACTCCAGCATGTTCAGGTGTGTACAGTCAAGTGATTTTTTTGAGATGTGATCTCCGAATGATATCCACCAATTCCACACTCATACTTCCAGATTCAATCATTTGAAAGATATTCATCGAGTCTGACATGATAATCATATGGGTTACCTGTTGCTCAGACATCTATTTTCAAATGCATTCAACATGCTTCGTATATCTTAAACCAATTTCCAATTATCACTGACATAGGGTGTTATGTCCGTATTTTCTTTAACTATCGCCATCCGATGGGTCAAACAGCACTCCGACGACCGCCTCACATTTCACACTACTCTTGTACCCAAGTGGCGTCTGTGACTTAGGGGATAGTGACTTGGTCTATTAACTCCGACGTTCTGAGTTCGAATCACGCTGCGGATAGTTTGGTAACAAATTGTTTCGCGTAGATTTTTACAAAAGGACGATGACACCACCCGTTCAGAAAGCAATGGTAAACTACTGAACGTAATAATGCCTAGAAAAATCGCAAATAGCGTTAAAAAGCTGGGGTTGATTCGCAAAGTCCTGTAAAGGAAATGCAATTAACTTACTTGTACCCAAGTGAGCCTACTTCGAACTGAGAGTTATTATGATCCGGATAACAATTCCGCTATTACTGGGGAATTGAACCATTGGCCACGTGTCCTAGAAGCAAGGGCACTTACTACTACACTATAGTGGATCATATAACTCATAGAATTTGAAAATATTTGTTGTATTTGTTTCTCTTTGAAGTATATTTCCTTGTTGTCATATTCTCTTTTTCTCTGAATGTCTTCACTAGATAGGCGCCAAATTCTGGGAAGTGCTCTCAGACGAGCATGGAATTGATCCCACTGGCACATATCATGGCGACTCTGACCTGCAACTGGAGCGAATCAACGTATATTACAATGAGGCGACAGGAGGGAAATATGTCCCTAGGGCAGTTCTGGTCGATCTGGAACCCGGAACCATGGACAGTGTCCGGTCCGGGCCATTTGGACAGGTAATGTGTTGCTGTGCTGTTTGAATGTAGATGCATGGGGGGGGGTCTATGTGGCTAAGTGATTTAGCTCTTGCTTTGCAAAGAGAAGGTCATGGGTTCGAATCCGGTCCGCGCGTTCACGAGTGTTTTTTTTCCCAGAGACCCTAGGACTGTTGCCGGAGCTACGGAGTTCGTGCTTTATGCTCTAAGCCTAAACCTAACCCTAAACTTAACCCTAAACCTAACCCTAAACCTAAACCTAAACTAAACCCTAAATCTAACAATAAACCTAACCCTAAACCTAACCCTAAATCTAACCCTAAACCTAACCCTAAACCTAACCTTAAACCTAAACCCAAACTTAACCCTAAACCTAATAATAAACCTAACACTAAGACTAAACCTAACCCTAAACATAACCCTAAACCTAACCTTAAACCTAACCCTAAACCTAACTCTAAACCTAACTTTAAACCTAACCCTAAACCTAACCTTAAACCTAACTCTAAACCTAACTCTAAACCTAACTCTAAACCTAACTCTAAACCTAACCTTAAACCTAACTCTAAACCTAACTCTAAACCTAACTCTAAACCTAACCTTAAACCTAACCCTAAACCCAACCCTAAACCTAACCCTAAACCTAATCCTAAACCTAATCCTCTGCAGAAAACCACTGATAAAAAGAAGATGAAATTAAACCCATGTAAATTTTGACGTTTGGGAATCCCCGGACACAACTCGGGAATCACCTAAAAATATAGAAAATATAGTTTGAGGCTCTGTTAGGGATTACTTTGGGTCGCTTAAATATGAAGTACCCTCTCACCAAATCATATGGTGTAAAATACGGTATTTCTACAATCCTATAAGAAGTACCAACACCAAAAGAAGTACAAGACCATATATTACACCGGCACCTTCTACAACACTTACTACACGTACTTTGCAATTCCTCACATGTTTTGTTATCGTATTGCACTTTGCAATTCCTCACATGTTTTGTTATCGTATTGCACTTTGCAATTCCTCACATGTTTTGTTATCGTATTGCACTTTGCAATTCCTCACATGTTTTGTCTGCGTATTCTATTGGTACACAATATCCAGCATAAATAGTCCCCTCGAAGGCTGATCCATCTTTATATACATGTATCCATTCATCTGTAGGTGGGCGTCTGTAGCTTAAGCGGTAGTGAGCTCGATCACAACCAAAGCTTTCATGGTTCAAACTACACGGCGGGCAAGTTTGGAAGAGAATTAGGTACCTTGGATTTTTACAAACTGTAAAATTAGACCTCGCCGTTCAGAAAGCAATGGCAAACTACTGAACGTATGAGTGGTGCCTAGAAAATCAACGAGTCGTTTACTGTTGTTTATGGCTACGTCCTGTAAGGGAAATGCCACGATTTGTATTCATCCATTCATCTGGGAAATATTGGATGGTCTCATGGGCTACAGTTCAGATAGTTATGGAGATCGAAGCCCTTCTTGGTGATCTTGTTGACTAAGTGTGGTGTTTATTTTAGGGACAGTGAGGTCACAATTTGGTGAGACTTCTGTTTGTACGATTTCTATTTCTTGAGAAAGTAGAGCCAAGTTGGGGAAAAAAAGCACCAACAAATGTAGAATTTGTAACTAACGCGTTTTAAAGCCGAAGGATTTACTTTATTGCACCGGGTTTTACCCATATGACTAGGTCCTCTCCCCAGAAATTACGCCACCTGCCGAGAGTATTGCACACAGCACGAACTCCGTAGCTCCGGCAACAATCCTAGTGTCTCTGAAAACTGCACTCGTGAACAGAACGACTCGGTCCGATTCGAACCACGACCTTCGACTTGCAAGGCAAAGGGCTTAACCACTCATCCACAGAGAACCACCTATTTTTTTAAAACTAGTTTCTGTAGCAAAGTGCTTAAGCATTTGTCTTGCGTTTCGAAGGTCTGGGGCTCGAATCCGAACCGCATCGTTTTGTTCACGAGTGATTTTTTTCAGAGACTTGTACTATAGTTGCCGGAGATACGGAGTTTGTGCTTTGTACAATACTCTCGGCAAATGGCGTGCTATTTCTACGGAGAGGGACTGAGACATGTGGGGTAAAACCCGGCACAATGAAGTCTCTACAGAGAGGGACTAAGACATGTGGGGTAAAACCCGGCACAATGAAGTCTCTACGGAGAGGGACTGAGACATGTGGGGTAAAACCCGGCACAATGAAGTCTCTACAGAGAGGGACTGAGACATGTGGGGTAAAACCCGGCACAATGAAGTCTCTACAGAGAGGGACAGAGACATGTGGGGTAAAACCCGGCACAATGAAGTCTCTACAGAGAGGGACTGAGACATATGGGGTAAAACCCACACAATGAAGTCTCTATGGAGAGGGGGCTGAGACATGTGGGGTAAAACCCGGTGCAATGAAGTCAATCCTTCGCCGTTAGATCCTTGTTAGTTTGCTAACTAGTTAAGCTGTAATTTGTGTTGAAGACAAAACTATTAATCAAACATACGAAATAATACTTAATGCTCTTGTCTTAACACAGATCTATCGGCCAGACAATTTTGTTTTTGGCGCATCTGGTGCGGGGAACAATTGGGCCAAAGGTCACTACACTGAAGGAGCTGAGCTATGCGACTCGGTTCTAGATGTGATTAGAAAGGAGGCGGAGGGCTGCGACTGTTTGCAAGGTTTTCAACTTACTCAGTCCCTTGGAGGAGGCTCTGGCTCCGGTGAGGGGTGCTTCCTCTAGCATAATAATTGTGCATACTTTATTACTCAATATAAACCAATGTGCAACGTACACACGTTCTTGGAAAAGATCAAACTTATCACAAAGAGTGATTAAAATTGGTCGTAAAGAACGAACACAAAGAAGATTACTCAATATTTTTTGATAATTTACTTTTCTATTTTAGTTTTAATTGTTGCTTTGTTTTCCAACGTAACACTTTTAGCCTGTACATGTTTTTTTCTCCTTTGGTTGCACTTATTTTACAATGTGTAATAAATTAGCCAGTGTACTGGCTTTGTGTCATCTTTAAAAAGTATATCTAGTCATTGTATCGGCACAGAGTGACGACAAGGTTAATTCTCTTTCTAGATTTTAGTTACCATTTCCAGCTTACTGCTCTTTCCAACTTTTAGTATTCATTCTAAATCTTGTGTTCCTCCTATTAGTGCACTTTCTAATTCACGAATGTTTACTAACATTTAGTGTCCTCCCTATTTTGGATAGCCTGACTTCATGGCACAGTAGAGCGTCAACATCTGAGTTGATAGCAAGCACCAGAGATTGAGATTTGTGGAGATCCTGGATCGCCTACGCTAGCCGGCACGGCCCGCTGATGATGATGAGCGTCTTCCCTACCTTTTAGTGATGCTCCGTACTATTAAATGCAACATTTAATTGTCTAGTTTTTATATGCACCTTCTAACTTACTTTTAATTATTGTCTTAAGTGTTATTTCTAGCCTACTGTTTTACCTGACTTTAACTGCACTTTCTCATTTGTATTGATATTTCACATTTGTACAGCACTTTCTCATTTGCTGTGGTGTCTAATATTTAGTGTTGCCCGTCTGCCCAGCGTGTTCGTAGCGCGTTGAACTACGGGTGACTATCCCTATGTGTGTGCGGGTTCAATTCCACGGGATGGCAGAAAAGCCACAGATTCCCCAGATTTACGGTGTTCGTGGCACCGAACCGAAGGGTTACGATGTCCATGGCACCGAGCCGAAGAGCTGAAAAGCTCAAGTGCTTCTGGATCGAAAAAAAAAAAATATTTAGTCGTTTCTGACTTTTTAGTTCAACTTATTAGTTATCTGGTTTTTTTAGTGTTCTTATTACACTTGGTTGGTTAGAAGCTTACTACAGAGCCACGATATCGTAGTGATTAATGCGCTTGTTTTGTCCAGGGTTCAGTTCCACATTGGGATTGTATATTTTCTCTGATAGTGAAGGGTCGACCCAGCCTCAATTGAATACAATGGAAAATATCGGGAAGTAAAAGCTAACGACGTGAAGTTGACCACATCATGTATCGATGGTCAAAGAACAAATATGGACAAAGATAACATTTTGTTCGCTAATATTCTACAAGCGACGACAACGGTCACCTTCTAACTAGCTCTTGTTTATAATCTTCAGAAAATATTTATAATCAACTTATTTTTTTTACTGTTGGTTCTTTATCTTGCTTTTCGTTCAAACTTTAAATACTTTTATCTTTTTCATTTATTACTTCAAACTTTTAATACCCGTTCTTACTTTTTTTAAATTCGAATTTTAATGTTTTTTCTTACTGTCTTTTCTTAATATTATTTCTTACTGTCTTTTCTTACTTTCAATCATATTTCTTACTGTCTTTCTTAATTATTTCTTACTGTCTTTCTTATAATCATATTTCTTACTGTCTTTTCTTAATATATTTCTTACTGTCTTTTTCTTAATATATTTCTTACTGTCTTTTCTTACTTTCAATCATATTTCTTACTGTCTTTCACTTCTAATTACTTCTTTCTAATTTCAATCAAATTTCTAGCTAATAGTGCTCTTTCTAGATGACTTTTCTTAGCATGCTGATCATTAGAAGTTTGTTTTTGTTTACTGATGATACTGTATGTTTACTATGTGTATCATGATGATGTATGTTTACTATGTGTATCATGATGATGTTGTATGTTTACTATGTGTATCATGATGATGTATGTATACTATGTGTATCATGATGATGATGTATGTTTACTATGTGTATCATGATGATGTTGTATGTTTACTATGTGTATCATGATGTTGTATGTTTACTATGTGTATCATGATGATGATGTATGTATACTATGTGTATCATGATGCACTTTCTACTGCCAGGAATGGGTACATTGGTCATCAGTAAAGTACGAGAAGAGTACCCTGACCGAATTATGAGCACGTACTCCATTGTTCCGTCTCCAAAAGTATCGGACGTTGTTGTAGAGCCGTACAACGCCACTCTGTCCGTTCATCAGGTATTCAATCTCTTTCGTTCCTTCTTATTTGTTTTCTCTTTTTTTCAATAATTGTTGAATTTCTGTCCCTTGAGATCTGTAGATGTAATTGGCCTGTGTGTTGCCGGGGACTTGCAAGGGGTGCAAAGAATATGTAACACTGTGACTTACAAGGCATGTTGTAAGAGGCGACTGAGGTAGGGTCTAGGAAGCTACCTAGTAAATCTAAAGCGTCGAAGAAATCGGATGTACTGGGCTACTTGTAGGCGCATAACTGGCACAACATAAATCGCTCTTGGGCTCAGATCACGAAAAAATCACACAGAGTGGTTTAACAAGTGGTTGCTATAGAGCATTCAAAGAAGAAGAGAGAAGTATATTATTGTTTAGTCTTTAAATGTTATTGTTTAGTCTTTATATGTTATTGTTTAGTCTTTAAATGTTATTGTTTAGTCTTTAAATGTTATTGTTTAGTCTTTAAATGTTATTGTTTAGTCTTTAAATGTTATTGTTTAGTCTTTAAATGTTATTGTTTAGTCTTTAAATGTTATTGTTTAGTCTTTAAATGTTATTGTTTAGTCTTTAAATGTTATTGTTTAGTCTTTAAATGTTATTGTTTAGTCTTTAAATGTTATTGTTTAGTCTTTAAATGTTATTGTTTAGTCTTTAAATGTTATTGTTTAGTCTTTAAATGTTATTGTTTAGTCTTTAAATGTTATTGTTTAGTCTTTAAATGTTATTGTTTAGTCTTTAAATGTTATTGTTTAGTCTTTATATGTTATTGTTTAGTCTTTAAATGTTATTGTTTAGTCTTTAAATGTTATTGTTTAGTCTTTATATGTTATTGTTTAGTCTTTAAATGTTATTGTTTAGTCTGTGTTTGTTATTGTTTAGTCTGTGTATATTATTGTTTAGTCTGTATAGGTTATTGTTTAGTCTGTATAGGTTAATGTTTAGTCTGTGTATGTTATTGTTCAGTCTGTGTATGTTATTGTTTAGTCTGTATAGGTTAATGTTTAGCCTGTAAAGGTTATTATTTAGGGTATTCTCTATCTCGGTTGCGCAAGTTGTGCATACCGATAGGTGCGACAAGATGTAAAAATCTCGAGAGAAATCCCCAGTAGATACATCAATCAACATAGAAAGTTAGTTGTTAGTCTAAACCAGCGTTTCCCAAAGTGGGCGCTACTGTCATCCCCCTGTGGGCGCTGAAGCCTTCCAGGGGGGCAATGGTGGGTTCAGAAGCATTTGGGTGGAGATTTTTTCTTAATTTTGCTAATGAATAATATTAAAAATTTGAATTGTGCATTTTAATTCATCTTATGCCCATCTTACACGATCTATTTTTTTCATAAATTTTCTATTTCATGTACATAATCATTTGAAAATTGACCATGTATGACAGAAATATATATCAATTTTCTATGTCAAAGAGAAAATAGAGCATGTATATATATATATATATATGTGGAGGGGGCAGTTGGCAAACTGTTATAATGGGAAGGTGGGCGTTACAAAGTTTCTGTCTTGCAAAGTGGGCGTTGGGCTGAAAAAGTTTGGGAATATATGGTCTAAACACACTGAAATACATGCTTGGGAGGAGATCGGAACACTTATGGACATGTCCGATGTGCGATGAAGATTATTATCAAATGAACAATGTTAATGTTTAAATCTGTTTATATTAATGTTTAAATCTGTTTATATTAATGTTTAAATCTATTTATATTAATGTTTAAATCTGTTTATATTAAGGTGTAAATCTGTTTGTTAATGTTTACATCTGTTTATGCTTATTATTAAGATAAAAGTAGATAAATATAATGATGTTAACGTTTGCTCTTCAGCTTGTGGAGAACACGGATATGACGTATACCATCGATAATGAGGCTCTTTATGATATCTGCTTCCGAACATTGAAGCTGACCACACCCACCTATGGTGACTTGAACCATCTGATTTCAGCATCTCTGTCCGGCACCACAACCTGCTTGCGTTTCCCTGGACAGCTCAACTCAGATTTGAGGAAACTATGTGTGAACATGGTACCCTTTCCTCGTTTACATTTCTTTATTCCTGGTTTTGCACCCCTGACTTCCAGAGGTTCTCAACAGGTACAATAAAACATCATTCTTGTCTCTCTTCCTCGTCTTTACCATCTTTGATCACATATCGTTTGTTTAATTACACGCCTGTGTGGTGCCTGGGCCAGCATGGGGAAGCAAAGAATAGTACCACTGCAACCTACAAGACATGTCCCAAGAGTCGACTGATATAGGCCCTAGGAAGTTACCTAGTAAATACAAAAGAAGAAGAAGTTTAATTACAGAGTCATCTTTCTATAAAACTGCAATTATTTCACTTCATTGTATACAATATACCTTTGTTTCAAAGAATCTATTTTCTTGAAACGCCATGGATACGCCCGTGTGGTGCCGGGGCCCGCAAGGGAAGTAAAGAATAGTACCACTGCGACCGACAAGGCATGTCGTCAGAGGCGACTGATTTAGAGCATAAGAAAGCTACACTGGCAATTTTTTCCCGATCCAGAAGCACTTGAGCTTTCAGCTCTTTGGCTCGGTGCCACGAACACCATACATCTGGAGAACCTGTGGCTTTTTCTGCCAGTCTGCGGAATTAAACCCGCACTCACAAAGGGCTTGTCACCCGTTGTCCAACGCGCTAAGAACATGCTGGGCAGGCGGGCAACTCTAGTTAATAAAAAGTATCGCAGAAATTGGATGTGCTGGCCTACTTGTAGGCGCATAACTGGTACAACGTACAATCGCTCTTAGACTCAGATGACAAACAAGTCACACAGTGAGGTTAACAAGTGGTACATGAGGAGAGTTCAAAGAAAAAGAAGAAACGGTATGGACAAATAATGTAATGAATATAGACATTGTGAAAATGAAATGAAAATAGTGGCATATCCTCTACAGGACTTCCTCATTAATCACAATAAACGAGTCGATGATGTTCTATACACCACTTATACGTTAGTAATTTACAATTACTTTCTGAACGGCGAGGTCTATTTATATCATTTGTAAAAAGAATCGCGAGAACAAATTTGCTTCCAAATTGCCCACCATGGTGTTTAAACAAGGTACTCTTGGGTTGCGATCGAGTTCACTACTGCTAAGCCAATTAGTGGTATACGCCATACGCTCACATATAGACATCATACAAAAGGTAAGCATCGAGGAACATTGGCTTATAAAACAGTATAATGTCTCGGGAACTAAAAGTTTGTTCACGTTACAAGCTACGGTGAGTTAGAGATAATAGTGATGAAGGTGCATGATTTCTAGAAGAGGATGCAGGGGGGCGACCAAGACGACGGTGGCAATACTAACAATAAATGAGCTTTGGACTAAACGATGGAAAACTGGCAAAATATCGAGGGCCTTTCAGAATGTCTATGATGACTATGATGTCCTTGTTTCGTAAAGGATATACTGCACGAAGAGATAGATTAGTGATCGCATCCCTTCCACCCGTGTGTTGCCCAGACTCGCAAGAACAGCATAGCATCCTAACACTGCGACCTACAAGGTATGTGTCGTAAGAGGAGACTGAGGTAGGGGCCGAGGGAAGCTACATTAGTAAATAAAAAGCGTCGCAGAAGTCGGATGTCGTCGAGTATGTGTAGGCGCATAACTGGTACAACGTACAATCGCTCAGGCTCAGATCACATAAAATCACATTGAGTCGTTAACAAGTGGTCGATATGGAGCGTGCCAAGAAGAATAAGAAGTAGACGAAAAAGAAGAGAGATACTCAAATATAACATATTACAGATAACTCTTAACATATTACAGATAACTCTTAACATATTACCGATAACTCTTAACATATTACCGATAACTCTTAACATATTACCGATAACTCTAACATATTACAGTTAACTCTTAACATATTACAGCTAACTTTTAACATGTTACAAATAACTCTAACATATTACTGATAGCTCTAACATATTACTGATAACTCTAATATATTACAGATAACTCTAACATATTACAGATAACTCTTAACATATCACAGATAACTCTTAACTTATTACAGATAACTCTTAACTTATTACAGATAACTCTTAAGTATTACAGATAACTCTAACATATTACAGATAACTCTTAACATATCACAGATAACTCTTAACTTATTACAGATAACTCTTAACTTATTACAGATAACTCTTAAGTATTACAGATAACTCTAACATATTACAGATAACTATAACATATTACACTCAAATCTAACATATTACAGATACTAAAACTTAGCATTTTACACCATTTGTCCACTCAAGTGACTGGCTCAAATACCTTCCTCAGTATCGAGCAATCACCGTCCCTGAGCTTACCCAGCAGATGTTTGATGCGAAAAACATGATGGCAGCATGTGATCCCAGACACGGCCGCTACCTGACGGTGGCATGCATCTTCAGGGGACGAATGTCTATGAAAGGTGAAAACCCTTACCCTAGGGTTCTATCTCTTTGTTAACATCCTTACCTTCTTCTCTTAACTTCCTTTGAAGCATAACACATCAACAATATTCCTCCAACCAGATCTGTCTTGAGCAGGCCAGCTAAGTTCATTCCAGGTCTTTCTCGCTTCTTTTCTTTCTGTCTACAGTTCGTCTCCGTGTCTCTCTAGGTCTTCTCCATCTCCTCTTGTCTCCCGAATTCAATTTCAGAGTCTCATTTGGATGTCTGGTTTTCTTTATTCTTAATGTATATTCCAACCACTTGAATCTTCTCCTTTTGATTTCCTCGTTGGTAACTTTGCGCTCTGTGATCTTGGAATAGAAAAACAAAATAATGTATCTTAATGTGGAAAAAACAAAAATAATGACAACAGATAAAATAAACACGACAAAAGATATTTTTATCTTCTTCTTCTTCTCTTTCACCATTTACTTCTTTATACAAGTGTTGGGGAGGGGAGGGTGGGGGAAGACGTAGTGATCTTGTTTAAGGCACTTTGCAAGCTGATATTCATTTTCGTAAGGCTGTTCTTGATGCCGTCGCTCCATATTTTGCGTGATCTTTCTCTTGCTTTATACTCATAATTTTTCTGTGTGGCTCTCTGTGGTAGGCGATACCAGGATATTTTTATCAACGGAGAGAAAGTAGAAAATGTAAACAGTTTTGAATATCTTGGTTCACTGCTAGCAACAGATGGAAATGGAATACAGCAAATTAAAAACAGTATGGAACGGAACTGATAAGAAAACAAAGATCAGAATACTAAGAGCATGCATATTCCCAGTGGCAACGTATGGGTGTGAAGCATGGACATTTAATACATCAGTGGAAAAACATATATGTGCTTTTGAATATAAGTGTTACAGAAAAGTCCTCCGTATATCATGGAAAGAGAAGAGAACAAATAGCCCTATCCAGAAAGAACTCAAAATCAAAGAAAACTGATGCTACAAATAAGAAAGACAAAATTGAGATATTTTGGACATATAAAAAGACACGAAGGGATGGAGAAGACCATCATGAAAGGAGGCATATCGGCAAAGAGGAGAAGTGGAAGACCACGGAGAAGATGGAGTTAGGATGTAACTGATGGTTTGAACATGACGGCTGCAGAGGTGGAACATCTAGACTTTGTGAGAGAAAAATTTCGAAGGACAGTTGAGGTAGCAAAGTTCTGCTCAAGACAAGCTGATGAGTAAATGAACCCTATTTCATACCATGAAGTATGTTGAAAAACACGGTGTTAGTCCTGTATTTCTCATTAAATATCAATACACAATATGGTGACATATTCAACATCACGCCGGTCACTTTTACTTCTCAGTGCTTTTCTCGTACCCAGTTGAGGAGGTGTTAACTTGAGCGTCGTTAGGGTTAAACAAAATCCCACTGTGAAATTGAGCCGGAACCATCTGTGTGATGCCGGGCGCGCAGAGGAGCGAATAATAGTAACACTACAACTTACACATCATATTGTAATAGGCGACAGAGGTATTCATCTAGGGAAGCTACCCTAGTAAATAAAAAGTGTTGTCAAAATCGAATGTGCTAGTTTAATTGTAGGCGCATAGCTGGCACACCGTACAATCGCTTTTAGGCTCAGATCACATTAAAGTCACAAAGAGTTGTTTAACAAGTGGTCAAAATGGAGCGTAAGAAGATGAAGAAGGTGTGTCCTCACCAAACAGGCGGTCGCCAAGACATCAAGAATATCCCTCTTTATCCATCCTCACCTCCCCTACAAATTCAGAACATATATATACACCTGTATTATGTTTATAGTATTATATTCTTGCTGGCATGTTGCACTTTATAAATCTCCAGAGGTGGATGAACAGATGTTGAATGTTCAGAACAAGAATTCATCCTACTTCGTGGAGTGGATCCCAAGCAATGTGAAGACAGCTGTGTGTGACATCCCACCAAGAGGGTTAAAGATGTCTTCGACCTTTATAGGTAACACCACAGCCATACAGGAGCTATTTAAGCGAGTAGCTGAACAGTTCACTGGTAAGTCTATTTTGTTATCCTTCACCAATAATTATTTTATGTTGTGTCTACTTTTCGAATTGTTATGATTTTGAGTTGAACAATACTTTTTTTTCTTTTTGTTCACTACACAATACAAGCTGATATGAATATGTTCATGTATGTTATATGTGCACATCTGATATGAATATGCTCATGTATGTTATATGTGCACATATGATATGAATATGTTCATGTATGTTATATGTGCACATCTGTGATCAGTGGCAACTCGTGATCATTTTTGTTGGTGGGGCCAGACACAAATTTTCTGGGAAAAAATATGGTTTGAAATTATGTTTTAATTTATAAAATAATAAATACACGTTACATATAATTTTGGTAGGGCCGGCCCCAGTGGCCCTTAATGACGAGCCGCCACTGCCTGAGAGTATGTACGTGTTGTTTCGTCCCAAATATACAGTCACAACAAGCTAATGGCATGTGTTTGTGCAAACACTGTTCCATCTAATCTGACCTGATTATTCTGTGTTCAACAAACTAACGTTTGTGATACTCCTCAGTGAAGCTTATTTCCAAAGGAGCTAGCAGGCTGTGTTCTTAATAACGTTCGTAATTGTTGGCTCTGCAATGGGTGTTGCATTTGACATACGGATGCGAGTCATAGACAATGAACAAACAGATCGAAAAATCTCTGAGGACCACAGAGATGTGGTTTTACAGAAGAATGGTGAGAATCCCATGGACTGCTAAAATGACTAATGTGGAGGTGCTGAATGAGATCAAAACACATAGCAAGCTTATCATCAATATAAGAAAGAGGCAGTCATCATTTTTCGGATATGTGATGAGGAGGGGAGGTGTAGAATACATTGTAACAACCGATAATATCGACGGAGACGAGACAGAGAAAGACAGAGTGAAAATTTTGGATAGCATGACTTCGTGGCACGGTAGAGCGTCAACATCTGAGTTGATAGCAAACACCAGAGGCAGAGATTTGTGGAGATCAATGATCGCCTACGCCATCTGGCAGAACACCTGATGATGATGATGATGAAGCAATGGGGGCCGTTAGTAATAAGGGTATGTGGTTTGAATCATATGTTTAGTAATTTTGTTTTTAATACAAATAGAAAATATAAATATAATAATACAACATAAGCCCCTAATACATGTACAATGTCTATTTATTGACTATTGTCGTTGCTACTGAGAGACATTAGAAATGAGGACATCAGAAGCAGAGTGGGCGTAACTTCATGTATTGAATACATCGAAAGACAACAAATGCAGTGGTTTGGACAATTAAAGAGAATGGAATACAACCAACCACCAATAACAGCATACAAAAAAAAAGATATCAGGTTTTAGATCCAAGGGAAGACCAAAAACAGATGGATAAACACTATCAAGACCACACTACATAAACACGGATATAACACAACAATGGCAACTCATCTAGCCCTAGAACGCAAATTAAAGCTGCCACCCCTACGCTTAACGACAAGAGTAGACAAGCAATTCCATCATCCACCTGGGGAAAAACAATAGACTGATAGTTAGCTTAATGAAACGCTTAATTGTGTTTGTTATTTCTTCAGTTAAGAAATGTTTAATCTTCTTGCATCAACAGCCATGTTCCGACGCAAAGCATTCTTGCACTGGTACACGGGAGAAGGGATGGACGAAATGGAATTTACAGAAGCAGAATCAAACATGAATGATCTGGTTTCTGAATACCAACAGTATCAGGATGCAACCGCCGAAGAAGCTGGCGAAGCCGAAGAAGAAGAGGAAGAAGAAAATACGTAGAATAGAGGTTCTTTGAAGAGAGACGGGAGAGATACAGTGCTGGGGTTTGGTTTGTGGAAGAAGAGTTCCCTTTTCCTTGTCGCCAAATCACATTTGAAAATGTCTATATTTATCTATCTATACTATCTGTTAAACAGACATGAGCCATCAGTTGTAAGTAATATAACGTTGAAGCCGATCAAATGATCGCTAAGTCTCAGTTCTATTGTTCGGCGAAAATCAAAGTGGTATGGTGAGCAGTAGGGTTAAATTATCCATTCTTAGAGGGTTAATTCTTATAAAGCAACAACCGTTCCAAGTATAGTATTTTTTTGTGGCTGCGAAATGCGACCTTTAGAATGTTTACAAACACATCCATCAGTCATGTCATACACAGTTGTACAAGTATAAGTGACATCTCAGTATGTTTTTGTTTATCACAGTTAACACAAAACTGTTTAAAATGAATATTTTTGTACACATTTACATCAAAGCTATCACAAAACTGTTAACACGTATTGTACGGTTTTTATTTTCATCAAAGTTAGCAGAACCCTGCTTAATGTGAAAACTTTTCTTTCTGATCTTGTTTACATTCAAGAGGAGAATACATATAAAAAAGGAATATTTAATATCATTAATTAATGTAGAAATACGAGTGTATATTCACACAGTTTTTCTGTGTAATTTTATTATGGTATATAATTTTGGGGACGCATTGAAGCAGGTAACATGGAGTTTAAGCTGCTAATATGGTTTCACGGATACAAGTATGCAAGCAATAAATATAAATTATATTTTGAGATTTGCGATAGAATGTCGATTTATTGAACACTTAAAGAAAATGCTGTCATATATTGTTTGTATAAATACTCGTTGCATACAAGTTGAACAAAGTAGCAGTAGCATACATCCTGAACTCGAACCCAGAATCTCCAGTTTCAACCTTGCATCAGTGAGAAAAAGAACTGTTTTGTGATAATTTAGCTGGTTTTTCAAATCACGTTTACATCGTGTAAACACAACGATGTAGTGACCTGGACGATCTGGGTTCGTATCTCAAATGTCGGCTGCTTCTTATTGCGCTCACTTTTGTTTTGCATGTTTCCCGAGTATTTATAAAAATTCGCAACTATAACGGTTTTATTTCCCCCTTGACAAAGAGAAATAAATGTGACTTGTATCGGGGTTCATCATGTCATCTCTGCTATATATTCTCAAACACTCATTATTTATTAATCATGTACAGAGAAAAATATGTATTCCTGTAACAAAAATATGGAATATAAATATTTATTTATTCAATATATATATATATAGTGTATTTTGAATACCACACTAACAAGTATACGAGTACAGAAATAACAAGTAAATGTGTTATATTCCTCATTAATTAAGGGGTATAGGCTCACATGCTTTTTCATATTTCCGAACCAAGCAATGACTACATATGTACATACACCTACACATGTCGTTGGCATACATTAGCATTCGGAGAACACATACACGAACACGATTTTTGTCTCAAATACTATGATTATGATATGCTCGTGTATTTATGTGTAAATACACATACACATATAATGTCAATAAGTGGTCATGAAACTAAAGTTGGAAAATGTTTCTCGACGCACGTCAATTGAGACCTGTGCGAGAGGCAAAAACTATGAAAGAAAGCAATGATAGTCACCCTGGAATGAAAAAAAAAGTTCTGTTTATCGGGAAAGAAAAAAAAAAGAACAAAACATAGCAGCGGTAAATTGCGAAGATTGATCCAAAATAAACATCATGGTTGAATCGTGCGTAATATTAGTGTTGTTTTGTGTTTTACAACCAAGTCATTGTTATTATTTCTGTTGCTGTTGAGCAAGTGATGTTGATGTTGTTGTCATATAAACAAGAGAGGAACAGCTACAGCTACAACACATTAACATACTTCAGTTAACATGCAATGAATATAATATGAGAATAAACATCAATAAAACTGAAATAATGACGTTCGTTAGAGAGGAAAACTCACAACAGTGCGCCTCACACAGAGAAATGTTACTCCGACATAGTGGGTACAAAGCAAAAATCCGGCCACGTAAAATGTGGTTTTGAGAGATAAAAGAGGCGAATAAGAACACTATTTATGAAGTGCACACAAAAACCCGTTATATAAATCTCTTCTTATCTGTGAGAGAAAACAGAATGAGAGTAAAAAGATCCACAGAGGATATAATAATAATAATAATTCCTCTCGTACCGTTATACGTTACATAGGGCCTGCAAGTAATTTCTCCATACCGCTCTATCCTGGGCAACTCGCTCAATCTCCTCCATGGAACTGAGACCGATATTTCCTGCCTCTCTCAGCAAAGTTCGTTTCAGGGTCTCCTTAGGTCGACCTCTCTTCTTGAACCCTTTGCATCCCACTTCAATGCCTGCTTTGATATTCGTTGATCATTTCTCCTCAAGGTGTGCCCAACATATCTCCATCTCTCTTTCTTATAACAGTTGTCACTAGTGGTTGACCAGACATATCTCTGATTTCATCACTTCTCCTGAATTCGTTCCATTTTATATTCCTTATTTTTCGCAGACATCTATTTTCAAACGCATTCAACTTGCTTTCTATATCTTTAGTCATTTTCCAACTCTCGCTGGTATATGTTAGGATTGATACAACATTTGAATTGAAAATTCGTAATTTAGTTTTAATACTATATAACTTGCAGTTCCATATTTTATTTAGACTTTAAAAGCTGATGTTGCTTTGCCAATTCGTATCATAATTTCTTTTTAACATTTCCTGTGCAATCAAAATTGCTACCTAAATAGGTGAACTGCTCTGTTATTTTTATAATTTTAGATTCCAGTGTGATATCTGCATTACTTGCCATAGGTGTCTTCATTATATTTGTTTTTCATAGCTTATCTGCAGTCCAACTTTTGATGCTAAAGATGACAAGTCTGTTTTTCTTTGCATATCTTGGTTGTTTCTACTTAACAAGGCAATATCATCTGCAAAATCCAAATCTTCTAGTTGACTATTTTCTACCCAATCGATGCTCCAACAGAGATATATATATATATATAGGGGAAGACTGCAGTCAAACTTGTAAATAGCAAACACTGTATCAAACAAAGTACTATAGTTTTACAAAATACAGAAACAGTGACAATAAACAGCAACGTTTCGACCAAAAGGCCTTTATCAAGCAAACGACACAACTGGAGTGACGAATTATAGAGAACACTTACAAATAGGCATTTTTCCGTTATCGTCCATTTGTAAGTGTTCTCTATAATTCGTCACTCCTGTTGTGTCGTTGTTGATAGAGGCTCTTTGGTCGAAACGTTGCTGTTTATTGTCACTGTTTCTGTATTTTGTAAAACTATAGTACTTTGTTTGTATGTGTTCTATATATATATATATATATATATTATATATATATATATATATATATATATATATATATATATAAATAAGTCTAGGTTGTAAACCACGTTAATTTCATTATTTCAACAAAAGAATACCATCAGAGTTAAACAACCAGAAAATGGAACATGTCTCCTCCTAAATGAAAATGTTCCTAGACTGGATCCAAGAATGGAACATGTCTCCTTCTAAATGAAATTGTTCCTAGACTGGATCCAAGAATGGAACATGTCTCCTCCTAAATGAAAATGTTCCTAGACTGGATCCAAGAATGGAACATGTCTCCTTCTAAATGAAAATGTTCCTAGACTGGATCCAAGAATGGAACATGTCTCCTTCTAAATGATAATGTTCCTAGACTGGATCCAAGAATGGAACATGTCTCCTTCTAAATGAAAATGTTCCTAGACTGGATCCAAGAATGGAACATGTCTCCTCCTAAATGAAATTGTTCCTAGACTGGATCCAAGAATGGAACATGTCTCCTTCTAAATGAAATTGTTCCTAGACTGGATCCAAGAATGGAACATGTCTCCTCCTAAATGAAAATGTTCCTAGACTGGATCCAAGAATGGAACATGTCTCCTTCTAAATGAAAATGTTCCTAGACTGGATCCAAGAATGGAACATGTCTCCTTCTAAATGAAAATGTTCCTAGACTGGATCCAAGAATGGAACATGTCTCCTTCTAAATGAAAATGTTCCTAGACTGGATCCAAGAATGGAACATGTCTCCTCCTAAATGAAATTGTTCCTAGACTGGATCCAAGAATGGAACATGTCTCCTCCAAACTTCTTCTTCTTCGAATACTACACAACAACCACCTGTTAACTATACACCTGTATACCACTATGCACCACTGAACACAACGACCACCTGTTAACTATACACCTGTATACCACTATGCACCACTGAACACAACGACCACCTGTTAACTATACACCTGTATACCACTATACACCACTGAACACAACGACCACCTGTTAACCTGTTGTCGCGACTATGTGATTTGTATGTAATCTGAGCCTACGAGCGATTTACGTTGTGCCAGTTATGCGCCTACAAGAGAATAGAAGTAGACCAGCACATTCGATTTTTGCGACGCTTTTTATTTAATAAGGTAGCTTCCCTAGGACCTACATCAGTCGCCTTTTACGACATGCCTTGTTGGTCCCAGTGATACTATTCTTTGATTCCCTTGCGGGCCTCGGCACCAAATGGGCTGTCTCCTAACGAAATTGTTCCGAGAATGGAACATGATAGTGTCGCGACACGATAGAGCCGAGACTTCCGATGCTAGGAAGATACCAAAATGCAGCGACATTAAAATCCCGGATTACGGGCTAAATAAAGACCCTTGAGTCCAAACGGGAAGGAGACGATCCCAATAACACGCCCGATATTCTTATCTCCGGGATTAAACGGAAATACGAGATGCAAGATGGATGCCTTCATTTCCTGTTGTTTCCATTTATAGAATAAATTTTAAAAAACGCTAAAGGCCTGAAAGGTCATGGTCAAATCTACTACATCATCTTTCTTTCTTTTCTCCATTCCTGTTTTGTCTCACAGCGTTAGGATAGCAATAATAATTCCTTTCATACCTTTATACGTTACATAGGGCCTGCCAGCAATTTCTCCATACCGCTCTATCCTGGGCAACCCGCTCAGTCTCCTCCATGGAACAGAGACCGATATTTCTTGCCTCTCTCAGCAAAGCTCGTTTTATGTCCTAGGTCGTCCTCTCTTTCTTGAACCCTCTGCATTTCAGTTCAATGCCTGCTTTGATATTCGTTGATCATTTCTTCTCATAGTGTGTCCAACATATCTCCATCCTCTCCTTCTTATAACAGTTGTTACTGTTAGTTAGGATAAGAATGATACCAGAAAATATAATCTTCTTCTTCGAACGCTCCACAATGACCACCTGTTAAACCACTCTTTGTGTTTTGTATGTGATCTGAGCCTAAGATCGATTGTACATTGTGCCAGTTAAACACCTACAAGAAGTCTCTAAGACCAAGCCAAGCCTCTCATAACTCGAGTGGTTTTGTTAAAACAAATATATGAAGTGAACGTAATATATATATATATGAAATGAATTCAAAAATAGATATATATGAGTGAATGTAAAATATATATGAAGTGAATGTAAAAAAAAATGAAGTGAATGTAAAAATGAAGTGAATGTAAAAATATATATGAAGTAAATGTAAAAATATATGAAGTGAATGTGTTTTTTTTTAAAATATGAAGTGAATGTTTTTAAAAAAATCAGATGCACTAAACAGAACAGTAATTTTGTCAGCTAAAGTTGGAATCACACAACAAACTTTCTTCATTTTTCTCACGCTTTCATAAAAAAAAAACCCCCCAAAAATACAATACTCTAAAGCACACATTATTTAAGTATTGCTTTGAACACGAATATTTTCCCTTGCTCATATCTCACATTCTGTTTGTGTGTGTTTGTGTGTGCTTAGGAATGTGTCTTCCAGCTATCTCCCAGCTTGGTTCTGTGTCTGGTTTGAAAGAAGTGATAAGATGGGACTAGCCTAACTCTGCAAGCAAGCATGATCTTAGTTCATCCAACAAAGCTGCCCCGCATACCGATCACATATTCGATACGAGGTTAAGGAACTTGTAATAGCTCTCTAACACCAAGAAGATTACCTTGAAGTTTTCTAACTTCCGCAATTCTTGTCAATCTTCTCCTAACAAATGTCTTGCCAATTTTATTTTGGTAATGGGGGAAGGGGGGAGGGTTGGACGGTCAGTCAGCAGAGATTACGATTTCTTCTTTTTCCGCTTTCTCTATTTTACTACAGTTGCCTGTGTGTTTCCGGGACTGCAAGGGAGCAAAGAATTGTAACAATGCGACCTACAAGATATATTCTAAGAGACCACTGAGGTAAGGACCTAGGGAAGCTCATCATCATCAAATAGCTTGTCCTGAGCAGAACTTTGCTACCCCAACAGTCCTTCGGAATTTCTCTCATAGGCCAGATGTCCTGCCTCTGCAGCCGTCATGTTCAAACCATCAGTCATATCCTGACTCCATCTTCTCCATGGCCTTCCTCTTCTTTTCTTTGCCGGTGTGCCTCTTTCAATGATGGTCTTCTCCAGCCCTTCATGTCTTTTTATATGTCCATAATATCTGAATTATCTCTTTCTTATTTGTAGCATCAGCCAGTTTTCTTTGATTTTGAGTTCTATCTGATAGATCTATTTATTCTCCTCTCTGTCCAAGATATACGAAGGACTCTTCTGTAAGACCTATATTCAAAAGCACATATATATTTTTCCACTGCTTTATTAAATGTCCATGCTTCATACCCATACGTTGTCACTGGGAATATGCATGCTCTTAGTATTCTGATCTTTGTTTTCTTATCAGTTCCGTTCCATCTAGGCAAGCTATAAACAGCGTCGCAGAAATCGGATGTGCTGGCCTACTTTTAGGCTTATAACTGTCACAACGTACAATCGTTCTTAAGCTCGGATCACATACAAATCACAAAGAGTAGTTAACAAGTGGTCGATATGGAGCTTTCGAAGAAGAAGAAGACTTTAGTGAAGTTTTGTGTGAGATCAGTTATCAGTTATATGAAGACTATCATCATAGCACTCCGGACATGTCCATATGCGCTCCGATCTTCGCATCAACAAATCCAGCACCGTCCAACGGCCAAACACACAAGTAAGATGTTGATTAATCAATCTCTTTGCATATTTAGTATGTCGTTCTTTTCGGGCTGCACCAATATTGACACCCATCTCTCTGTCTGGTCAACGAGTGGGGGGATTCGCAGCCCTGAAACTCCTCTGTGTGAGATGTAAAGATTTTCTGTGCGCCTTGTCTAGTGCGGTGTCAAGTTGCTATTCACTTATTAGATGGCATAGCAGAATTCTGTCAGCAAAAAAAAAAAACTATCACCCAAGCCACTAGAACAGCGCAAGACAAAAACAGAAAACCACGACACTAGGCAACAACCCTGTAGCAGTGTGACGAAAAGAGAAGAAGAAGATTCATTTGTCAAAGACGAAACAAAGTAAATTAGTTTGATAAAGTATTAAAAAAACAAGACACTGCAACGTATCAACCAAAAGGTCTTTATCAAGCAAACGATTCAAAAGAAACGACGAAATTCAGACTTCCAACACACCAATATCTTTTCAATATCAATAAATGTTCTTGATAAAGGCCTTTGCAACCGTTATGCTCAAATCATTAGTTACATCCTGAACCCATCTTCTCCGTGGTCTTCCTCTTCTCATCTTTGCGATGACACCTCCTTCCATGATGGTTTTCTCCAGCCCTTCATGTCTTTTTATATGTCCAAAATATCTCAATTTTCTCTTTCTTATTTGTAGCATCAGCCAGTTTTCTTTGATTTTAAGTTCTTTCTGGATAGATCTATTTGTTCTCTGTCCATAATATAGGTAGTACTCTTCTGTAACACTTATATTCAAAAGGAGATACATGTTTTTCCATTGCCTTGTTAAATATTCATGCTTCGCATCTATACGTTACCATTGAAAATATGCATGCTCTTAGTATTCTGATCTCTGTTAGCATTTTCATTTCAAACTGTTTTTATTTGTTTAATTTTTATTTGTTTAATTTTTATTTGTTTAATTTTTTATTTGTTTAATTTTTATTTGTTTAATTTTTATTTGTTTAATTTTTCATTTGTTTAATTTTTCATTTGTTTAATTTTTATTTGTTTAATTTTTATTTGTTTAATTTTTATTTGTTTAATTTTTTATTTGTTTAATTTTTATTTGTTTAATTTTTATTTGTTTAATTTTTATTTGTTTAATTTTTATTTGTTTAAGTTTTGTTTATTTAATTTTTTATTTTTAAACAACTAAAAACAATATGGAATGGAACTGATAGGAAAGGGAAAACAACGATCAGATTATCATCCTATCAATTTGTGGCATGTCGTTTATGGATAATAACGCATATTATATGAATATAAGTGTTACAGAAGAGTCCTCCGTATATCAAGGACAGAGAAGAGAACAAGTATATCTATCCAGAAAGAACTTAAAATCAAAGAAAACTGGCTGATGCTATAAATAAGAAAGAGAAAATTGAGATATTTTGGACATATAAAAAGACATGGAGGCTGAGAAGACCATCATGGAAGGAGGCATACCGGCAAAGAGAAGAAGAGGAAGACCATGGAGAAGATGGATTCAGGATATAACTGATGGTTTGAACATGACGGCTGGACATCTGACCTATGAGAGAAATGCCGGACTACTGTTGGGGTTTCAAAGTTCTGCTCAGGACAAGCTATTTGATGACGATGATTATTATTATGTAAAGTACCCAGCGAGGGAATAATTTTAGAACCGCTTCAGGAAGACACGCTTGCTGTATAGAACAACAAAGAACGCGTAAAGTGAATGCGGCAAAGAACTGTGGTTTCACGAGGCATTACCAATGTACAACATTACGCCCACTTAATGTTACAATTAATATTGTAGGCAGGTCATCAGTGGAATGGTGTCGGTCACGTGTGTACACACTGAGTCTACACTGGCAACTTACATGCGCAACAGAAAGCATGCAGGATGAACGGGTGCCTCTGTGGCGTGTTAGGTGCTCATCTCTCGTGCTAAAGGTAGCAGGTTTGTTCCCCTGTGGAGCCATCTGGATATCTTTGCAGAGATCCCCGATCTCAGTGTAGGTGAGATCGAGTTTCTAGTCCTATCGGAGACGTAGGCCCCGTTGTTAATTTGATCACGAAAAAGAACCATTTGCAACTCAAAATCTAGATGTGTAGGCTGCAAAGCCGCTGCCCAGTCAAAACTCATTAGAAAATATTTGAAATAAAAGTTCCTACAAAAATATCTTCACCATCTTCAAAAGTACATCGGGACCTTGCTGATGCTACAGAGTTCGTGCACTGTAGCGGAGATCTTCCTGTGTAAAAAGAGATCGGAGCACACATGGTTACTCACTGAAACGGAGTGATGATGATCCAATCAATCAATCAAACAAACAATCAATCAATCAATGTGGATGAAGATAAAATGCAGTTGTTGGTACATTCTATTGGTCCGCTTTCAGTCAATATTTCAATGGTAGCTGTTTTCTTATAGCTTACAGTGATATCTCATTCGTTGCTGCCTGCCAACAATATTTCTTTTTATGTATGGTTTGTAACCCGTCAAGTCTCTTTATGTTTTCTTCTTCGAGCGCTCCCCAACGATCACTTATTAACCATTCTGTGTGAGTTGTATGTGATCTGAGCCTAAGAGCGATAATACGTTGTGCCTGTTATGCGCCAACAAGTAAGCCAGCACATTCGATTTCTGCGACGCTTTTTATTTACTAGGGTAGCTTCCCCAGGTCCTTACCTTAGTCGCCTCTTAAGACATGCCTTGTAGATCGCAGTGGTGCTATTCTTTGCTTCCCTTGCGGGCCCCGGCAGCAGGCGGGCGAAGTGTCATATACAAATGACAAAGAGTGGCTAACAAGTTGTCGATATGAAGTGCTAGAAAACCAAGATGTCCGATATATGTCAATATTTCAATGGTGGTTTTTTCTTCCTTAAAGTATTCAAAGATATCCCCTTCGTTGCCGTGTGCCCAACAATATATATTTGTATGTATGATTTGCAATCCGCCAAATCTCTTTATGTTTTGCTCATATTGTAGGTGGTGCAGGCGAAATCGATGAATAGACACGTAATCCTGTTTATGATTTTAATTGTAACTGAAGAATAGTTTCTTATTGTTGAAATAATAACCAACACTAAAATCTTCGGTAGGAATTTGGAAACATAATTATTACAGGAATTTAGGTCTTACAATAAAAAAACTGAACAATGAACACTAGGAAGACTTAAGTATTACTTATGCATGAATCTGTTCTACGCAGAAAGAAATCAGTATAGAGAGAGTTGCTCTGTGAGAGTATAGAACATAGTCGAGCAAAATAAGCATACAAGAACACCCACTGAAAAAGAGATTATTGCTTTTTGGAAAATGGGTAGTTAGTTGTTTTTATATTCATCATCATCAAGTAGCTTGTCCCTTCCGGAACCTGGATACAGCCATGAAAGCAGCCTTGAAAGACTTTCTGGGCAAGATGAGCGGCGTCAGCAGCGGTCATTCTCACGTCGTCAATGACATCTTGTACCTATCGAGATCGTCCTCTCATTCTTCTTCCAGGCACCATTCCGTCCAGAATTTAATCTCTAGGTAATAATGTCGTTGAAGCGTCGAATATTTTTACTTTTTAATTTTTCTTTTCTTTTCGTTAGGACTGTGTTCTTTTCTCTGTCATGATATCAGACTCTTCTGTTGGATTTGTTCTTTTCTCTGTCCATGATAATATTCGGAGTTCTTTTTTCTGTCATGATATTTAGACTCTTCTGTTGGATTTGTTCTTTTCTCTGTCATGATATCGAAGACTCTTCTGTTGATTTGTTCTTTCTCTGTCATGATATCGGAGGACTCTTCTGTTGGATTTGTTCTTTTCTCTGTCATGATATCAGACTCTTAAATTGTTTGGTTCATATTACGCATGATATTCGTGATTGTTGAGAATATTGATTGTTGAGAATATATGATTGTTAGAATTATGATTGTTGGAATATTGATTGACTTGATAACTAGCTCTGATTTAAACATTCTTCTGTAACACTCATATGACATTGTTAAACACTATTGTGATTTCTATTCATCAGCAAGATTGTCGTTGTGTAGTTAGCGCAATAGGTCAGCATCGATTTTGATGTATTTATTTCTGAGGATAGCTTCCTAGGCCCTAACTCTGTCGCCTCTTAACATGTTGATGTCGCAGTGTTACTATTCTTTGCGCCCTTGAAGCCACAACCATGGGCGATTTAAACATTGATAACTCTGCTGGTCTCAGAGACACAACCTCCATAGAATGAGTTTCAGGGAATCGGCTGCCTGCATCCCCCATCACCTTAGCAAACCCTACAGTACATCCTGCAAGACTGCCCTAGCTTGAGCAGCGTGAGAATGGAGATCTGGCCAACAGAAACAACCCTATAAGACAAACTATGGAGCACCGATGAAGACCTCAAGCGCACCGCCCTGAATATGACACATACCATAGTAGTTGCATAGCAGAAGTTGATCTCAGAAGAAGAAATATTTATAGGAAGTTAATATCAAGACTATACTAAATAAACACGGATATAACACAACAACGGCGACTCATCTGGCACTGGAACGAAAATTAAAGCTCACATTCCCACGCTTAACGTCAAGAGCGGACAATCAATTCCATCATCCACCTGGGCAAAGACAATAGACAATATTTCTATACACGGATCCTGCCATCACAATGTGATCTGAATTTGACATTCTCCAGTACCAAATAGTTAATCACTTTCTAAATATTATTTTATTCATTTTGTCCAACACTCACCCCCACCACGCTCCTCACAATTGCTACTAAAATTCTCAACCAACACTCACCCTCACCACACTCCTCACAATTGCTACTAAAATTCTCAACCAACACTCACCCCACCACCTCCTCACAATTGCTACTAACATTCTCAACATAATAAAAACAACTACGTTGCAACATTCACCAAAAATGAATCGGTAGGTAAACTCATTAAATAACAATGTTTCATTTCAACACAGTGACATATGATCTTCTTCTACTTCTTCGAACGCTCCCCACCGACCACTTGTTAACCACTCTTTGTGATTTGTATATGATTCGAGCCTAAGAGCGATTGAACGTTGTGCCAGTTATACCCCTACAAGTAGGCCAGCACATCCGATTTCTGCGATGCTTTTTATTTACTAGGATAGCTTTCCTAGGTCCCTACATCAGTCGCCTCTTTCGACATGCCTTGTAGGTTGCAGTGGTAATATTCTTTCCTTTGTCAAGCCCCGGCACCACACAGGCCTAATTGCAACTAAAAATTGCAACCTAACAAGAAATAGTCCTTTGGAACATTGACAAAAAACGAAGCGATAGATAAACCTCACTACAAAAAATATGTTTCATTACAACATAATGACAAATAGTATCAACATATGGTGAGACTAAAGCAATTATTAAAACGATTAGATTAAAGCTGGAACCAGGCCAGGTTATATGGCATAAATACAAACGATGCCTGTCAGCACTTCTTTAGAAGGGACAAGGTCAGCATTTTCTCTATAGTCACAACCGTGTGTTACTGGTTTTGTTTGTGTTGGCTGGGTTTTTAGGGATTCAATCAACAATCCTGCGAGCCCAGCAATATTACATACCCACTTACCCCAATCTTGAAATATTATATACCAACTTACCCCAATCTTGAAACACCCAGCAATTCCAGTAGAGACTAAAAGACATTATATATGCAATCTTCATACCAACACTGTGCTACCAGTGCCAATCATGGGCACTGACAAAAGAACAATAATTTTTTTTTAAATTACCACCTGTGAAATGAGATGTTTGAGGAAAGCAGTAAATAAAACAAGAAAAGACCATAGCAGAAATGAAGATAGAAGAACAGTCAGAACAACACCTGCTATTAGATTCATTGAAAAACAGACACAATGGTTGGACAACTTGGTGAGAATGAACCCGAAAACAGAAAATTGCGAGAGCGTACATTCTGAAAATGGAATCATCAAGAGGAAGGGTAGACCAAGAAAAAGATGGATTGATGGAGTTACAGACATCTTAAAATTTCACAATACCACAGCATATCAAGCAACCGAACGTCACTATCTCGAAACCGACCATCTGTTAAAACTGCTATGCTTAACGACAAAAAAGCAGAGAAGTACAAAAGAAAAAATGAAAGAATCATCAATCATATGCCATCTAGCTATCGTCTATTCCTGTCTTGCATTTCAGTGTTCAAATTAGACGAAGAGTTCTGACAAGTACCCTCGAGTGCACCTCGTATAAGGCGTTTCCTCCCGCCTCTGCTATATCTGAGTTTCATCGTTTGCGTTGGCGACCGTTTGCATAGAGACCGTTGTATCTGAATAGTAGTGCTTTTCAGTTTCTGGTATGTCGCGAGATCTTCTCATTTCCTCTATGAGCTCAGTACAAACAACTGTCTGCTGGATGTGATTGTCGTATGCCATCTCTGCAGCTCTTCTCATTTCCTCTATGAACTCAGTACAAACCACTGTCTGCGGCTGGGCTGTGTCGTATACCATATCTGCGTCTCTTCTCATTTCTTCTATGAGCTCAGTACAAACCACTGTCTGCTGGCTGGGCTGTGTCATGCCATCTCTGCATCGGCGTTGGTTGGTGAGGGATCTCAATGGCGGAGTGGTTAAATCATTTGCCTGTCCACAGCCGGCTAGAAACTCATACGGCCGGGGGACTCAGGTACAAATTCTAGGAAATAAGACCACAACGGTCACGTGACCTCGCATTCCAGTGTTGTTGTATAAAGACGAATTCATTTTAAAACAATACAACATGCTAAATCAAGGTTATATTATGTAACAAGTTCAGTTTAAAAATAAGGAATATCAGTATTTTAAATATTTGTCATCAATAAATAACAATTGACACATAGAATTGAGTAAAATTGTAAAAACGTTTGCAGTTTTCTATCAAACATATGTAAAAATCCATCCCCCCAACTAAAACTAGGTCAGGGTCTCCCTGGTCAGTTACGCCAATATTAAAGTTGGCTGTGGCCTTACAGAAGGTTGTGGGTTCAAATGGACCGATGTGTGTGACAGTGCTTGACCAGGAGTGCTGTGACCCGAGTGCTGTGACCAGGAGTGCTGTGACCAGAGGCGTGACCGGGTGCTGTGACCAAGTGCTGGACCAGGAGTGCTGTGACCAGGTGTGCTGACCAGTTGCTGTGACCAGGAGTGCTGTACCAGATGCTTGATGTTGATCTACACGCAGATTAGAGCACTTATATAGCTATCCGCCGGAGTGCTGCGGTGTTTATCCTCAGTAATAACGAATTACCCTTAAATATTTTGCCTAACACCTATTGTTTGAGAACCATTGTTTTCTCCTGCTTCCCTGGTGTTTCTAAGAACCCCTCCTCCCTTCCCCCTTAGACTTCTGACATTTTGGTTGTATTATGTTTCAACTTCCCCCCTACGGTCAGATTAACTTATGACATGCCCAGATTAGCGTTCAGTTCTTCTGGAGGGCAAATACCAGGTAGTGGTGGTGTTATCATTATGTCAAAGTAATAAAAATTTACAGCCGCACGACTTGCAGCCTGCAGCCTTATTAGTTACGAGATGTCGCCGATAACACCCTGCGCAAGTGACCACTTGCCGTGGAAAGTTTGTGGTTTAAGACCAGCATAGAGCCAACATTTGTTGATGTAGTGCATACGGTACGCGGTCGGACACCAGGAAACGGGGAACTAAATTTCAAGTTCCGTTGAAGTTGTAGTAAAACTCGTCTGAAGGGCGAGAGACACTTGGGATAAGGATAGCAAGTCTTCACGTACAAATCAGTGAAAGACGCAATATTATGTGTTATGACTACTCCTAACTTCGCAGCGAGCGAAGGTAAGATATAAAATCGTTTCGAATATTATATCAAGGTGCATTGGCTCATAAAGAATATAATGTCCCGGAAGATGAAATATTTTGGTCGGAGTGGGGGGTGACAGACACGTCTGACAGTGAGTTATCACAATTTATCCGATTCGTCGGTGACTTCCATCCTTCGATCAAGTTTACCTCTTCCGTCTCTCTCACATCGGTAAACTTCCTGGACATCACGGTCTCTATTGGGGTCTCCTCTCTCCGTACCACTGTGTTCTACAAACCCACTGATTCCCACAGCTATCTTCTTTATACGTCATCCCACCCCCAGGTCTGCAGGGACTCTCTACCATTTTCTCAGCTTCTACGTCTCCAACGCTTGTGCCATGACGACGACGATTTTGTCACCATGCTCACCAGATACTCGACTTCTTCCGATGCCGTCTTTACCCCGAACAGGTTCTCGCCAACGCCTTTCGTCGTGTTCTTCCTATCTTTCGTCAAACTGCCCTCGCCTCGTCCCACCTCCGACCGCACCAAACTGGTGCTCACCTTTAACCAGCACAATGCACCATCTCTTAGGATTCTACTCCGTGAGCTGCGGATCATGCGGAAAGACCCGTCTTCCCTACAATCTTTTCTTCTCCCCCTTAGTAGCCTTCCGACGGGATAAGAACCTACGCGACCTTCTGGTTCGTAGTAGGCTTCGCACTTCGGGCGGACATGTGGGTACTGTCACGTGCTCTAGGTCCCGTTGTTTCACATGTCCTTACGTTTTTCAGGCCTCCACCATTTCCTTTCCCAAGACACCGTTCACTATCCGGCATGGCTTCTCCTGTGTCTCCCGCAACCTCATCTATGCCATTCGGTGTAAGCGCTGCGGAATGATGTACATAACGGAGACAGGTGTACGGCTTGCTGACCGCTTCTCCCAGCACCTCCGGGATATCTCCAACAGCGCATCCACACCTGTGGCGGTCCATTTCAAAAGTCCTAGTCATCGAGGTAGTCGAGATGTCTCTATCACCGGTCTGGTGCCGTGCTCATCAGATGACCGCAGCCGGTTAGCGCTGGAATATCGCCTCATCGTCCAACTCGGTGTGTTGGCACCTAAAGGGATTAATATACGACTTCAGTACGCTTAGTGTTCTTCTTTCTTCTCTGCCTTACCTCTTTCCCTTTTCAACCCCCCATACTTTTAACATCCCACTCCTCTTTACCTCGTTCTTCTCCTCCCCCTTTCCCCCTCTCCCCTTGGCATCCCTGGCCATTAGACCGTCACGCTTTACTCTTTCAGCTCGTACGTACACCTACACAGCCACTCTTGACATCGCTTTTTATACCCTGCATATTTGTATGGAGCTATGGTCGCTGATGACTCCTTAAAATCATGTGAGCTGGGGCTCTCATGCTTTTGGAAGTCGTTAGTTACTATGTCTCCTACACTCTGACAGTGGACTCAGAGAGATCCGTTCCTTGAACATTTATTTTAGAAGTCGTTAGTTACTATGTCTCCTACACTCTGACAGTAGACTCAGAGAGGTCCGTCCCCTGTACATTTATTTTGCACATTGGCTGCTCAGTATTCTTTGTCTCTTCGGCCTGACGTTTGTTGAATTCTCAACACCACTGGTATGCTACTTTACACGGTCCGGTGTAATGTTTCCTCTTGTCGTTACTAAACCATTCTTATCATCCCTTTCTTGCAAATACTTATGGGGTGATTATTGTTGGGATGTGGGGAGGGTGGTGGCGCTGTTTTCGAGTTGGTACGGCTCAAATTACTTCTCCCCGCACTGCTTTGCATCTTGAAAGTTGTTTCCCCTGTTTAATCTACACCCGGCACACACTTGCACCATCGTCTTCCCGTATCGGAGGTGGCCTGACACACCCGCCTCTGCTGCTCGATGCATCCACATCACCTCGTGTAGACTTTCAGTTTTTGCATGGTGTGCTTGGTTACAGGTGAGTTTTTGCCGTATCGCTAGTCATCCTTCTAATTTAGATCTATGCTTTAGTTTATTTAGTATTCCTTGTCTATGTTTGTCTTCCTTGATAAAGGTCTATAACCGAAACGTTGATTTTTTGTTAGTTTTATCATTTTACTATTAATTTTTGTTTGCTTATGTGATACCATACATATGTGTCTTTGTCTTTAAACGCCAATTTATTACGTATCACCGCAGCCTCTCTCGGTTACCTCCCGATCTGATCTGATCCACTCGGACCAGACTAGATTTGTAGGCTTCCGCACATCGCAATGGTTTGGAGAGAAAGGTAATGGTCGGTATGGTTCCTGGAAAATGAGGCAGGGGACGGCCAAGACGAAGGTGGCAGCAGGACATCAAAGAAACCTTGTACATGACGCTAGAAGAGGCTGGAGAACTTGCGAGAGACAGAGGGGTTTTCAGGCGGGGCTGTGATGAATGCGACGTTCCTCAAGGGACATGTTACTACTTGAATTATGTCTGTTATTGTCTTGTTCTATTCTGAGAATCATCGTCGTTAGAACCATATTTTTGGAAAAAATGTCGAAAAAAAGTTCTTCTAGACGAAACGTCGACTTTGCGTATCTGTGTTTATTTATAAATTCATGTGAATCTCATTTCTATATATATATATATATATATATTGCATTATTTACTCAATTAAATACACTTATGTGGAGCATCTGGTCAAATTGGTTAGAGCATGGGCTTCCATTCAGGAGATCCGTTTTCAATCCCCAGTAAGGCCAAGGAGGTTTTTTCTTATGACGGGGGCATAAAGAAAAAAATCGTAATATGAACAGTTTCGTTAAGGCTGCACTAGCCATCCGACCATTAAATTTTCCCCATTCAATGTCTCATGCCCTCCTTGTTCTCCATCCACTTTCAACTCCCAACGGAGCACAGGTCTTCAACAAACTTCTTCCAGCTCTTCTTCCTGCCATCCCTTCCAATTCTTTCCATGTTTTACCTATCCTTTTCATATCATCCCCCAGCTCTATTCTCCAGGTCAGTCTAGGCCTTCCCCTACTCCTCTTTTTCTGCGGGTTCCAAAACAGTACCTGTCTTGCAATGCTTCCGGACGGTCTTCTCAATGTATGTCCTATCCATCGTCAGCGTCTCTTCCTGAGCTCTTTCTCAACTGGTATCTGTTTATTTATTTTTCTGAGTTCCTCGTTCGTAATCTTATCATACCATCTCAGTCCCTCTATTCCTCCCTGTCCTACACTGCCCTAAAAAAGAGGTATTACATGCAGCACGACAGATTTTTTAAACAGATACACTTCATCATTGTTAGTAGCCTAGTGTTGACTACACTTCATCAATGTTAGTAGCCTAGTGTTGACTACACTTTATCAATGTTAGTAGCCTAGTGTTGACTACACTTCATCAATGTTAGTAGACTAGTGTTGACTGCACTTCATCAATGTTAGTAGACTAGTGCTGGCTACACTTCATCAATGTTAGTAGACTAGTGTTGACTACACTTCATCAATGTTAGTAGCCTAGTGTTGACTACACTTCATCAATGTTAGTAGACTAGTGTTGACTGACATTCATCAATGTTAGTAGACTAGTGTTGGCTAACTTCATCAATGTTAGTAGACTAGTTTGACTGCATTCATCAATGTTAGCAACTAGTGTTGACTGCACTTCATCAATGTTAGTAGACTAGTGTTGGCTACACTTCATCAATGTTAGTAGACTAGTGTTGACTGCCTTCATCAATGTTAGTAGACTAGTATTGACTGCACTTCATCAATGTTAGTAGACTATGTTGATTACACTTCATCAATGTTAGTAGCCTAGTGTTGACTGCACTTCATCAATGTTAGTAGACTAGTGTTACTACTACTTCATCAATGTTAGTAGACTAGTGCTGGCTACACTTCATCAATGTTAGTAGCCTAGTGTTGACTGCACTTATCATGTTAGTAGACTAGTGCTGGCTACACTTCATCAATGTTAGTAGCCTAGTGTTGACTGCACTTCATCAATGTTAGTAGACTAGTGTTGACTACACTTCATCAATGTTAGTAGCCTAGTGTTGACTGCACTTCATCAATGTTAGTAGACTAGTGTTGACTACACTTCATCAATGTTAGTAGACTAGTGCTGGCTACACTTCATCAATGTTAGTAGCCTAGTGTTGACTGCACTTCATCATTGTTAGTAGACTAGTGTTGACTGCACTTCATCAATGTTAGTAGACTAGTGTTGACTGCACTTCATCAATGTTAGTAGACTAGTGTTGACTGCACTTCATCAATGTTAGTAGACTAGTGTTGGCTACACTTCATCAATGTTAGTAGACTAGTGTTGACTACACTTCATCAATGTTAGTAGACTAGTGTTGACTACACTTCATCATTGTTAGTAGACTAGTGTTGACTACACTTCATCAATGTTAGTAGACTAGTGTTGACTACACTTCATCAATGTTAGTAGACTAGTGTTGACACCACTTCATCAATGTTAGTAGACTAGTGTTGACACCACTTCATCAATGTTAGTAGACTAGTGTTGACACCACTTCATCAATGTTAGTAGACTAGTGCTGGCTACACTTCATCATTGTTAGTAGCCTAGTGTTGACTACACTTCATCAATGTTAGTAGACTAGTGTTGACTACACTTCATCAATGTTAGTAGACTAGTGTTGACACCACTTCATCAATGTTAGTAGACTAGTGCTGGCTACACTTCATCATTGTTAGTAGCCTAGTGTTGACTACACTTCATCAATGTTAGTAGACTAGTGTTGACACCACTTCATCAATGTTAGTAGACTAGTGTTGGCTACACTTCATCAATGTTAGTAGACTAGTGTTGACTACACTTCATCAATGTTAGTAGACTAGTGTTGACTACACTTCATCAATGTTAGTAGACTAGTGTTGACTACACTTCATCAATGTTAGTAGACTAGTGTTGGCTGGTACATTTGTCAGAATCGGGTGGGGTGAGGAGGAAGGTGTTACTCTGGTGGGAAGGTAAGGTGCTCGCATCCCGCTCAAAAGGTACTTAGTTCGTTCTCTTCCTGGAGTGATCAGCATATTATTTTAGAGATAATTGATCTCAATGTAGGTGAGATCAAGTTCCTAGTCCTATCGGTGACAAACGATAAAACGTAAATTCAAGTACAGGACATAAAAGAACCCTGGCAGATGAAAATTGTTAAGAGAAGACCAAAAGCCGCTGCACGGGAAAAATTAATTTGGAAAATAAACTAATATTAAATCTTTCTAAAGTTTTACCATCTTCAAAATTACATTGGGACTATTCGCCGGTGCTACGGAGCTTGTGCACTATCGCTGACAATTCATTCGCCACTCATTCCTTTCCCCAACACTAACCAGGCCTTGTTAATGTTTTGACAACATGTATTAAACTAACTTGTCGAGCAGAAACTGTGTTAACTGTTCATAACTATTCGATTCTCCCAAAGGAGTTAATTATTATTTTTTCATGTTTATTTGCCTACTCACTCTGATATAACCAAAACAAGATTTTTTTTTTTTTCTTTCGTCCGCTTTCAACTCAGACGAAGTTTTATCTCTGAAACTGATTTTTGCGTGAAAATCCGTTTTCCAATTTCTTACAATGGCAGCAGCGTGCACATTGTAAATTACTTTACACTGGCAGCCGTGTGCTCAATGTACTCGTAATTAGTATTCCCCTCGCCATACAGGCAGATTTTCTCCGACTTCAGAGGTACTCACGTTATTGTCCTGAGTAAGACCAGGGGACTCGAACAAACGCCGGACAGTAGGTTCGAACCCGAGCTATGAGGCGTCTCACAGCTAGCAGGCCGAGCTACTATGAACTACTCTAGGCAGTCCCCCTAAAACAAGATTCATTCTAAGGTTGAAAGTTGCGTGCTTCGGGTTAAAGGGTCTTTAATCCCCTACATTACAAACAATAACAAAAAACTATGTAACCATATTTCTCTGTACTCTTTTTCTTTATATACTAGTCTTTCTATCAATATCCACCAGGTATACGCCCATGGAACAATTAAATATTTTCTAGTCTGGCTGCACAGGAAGAATCACATAGGAAGAAGAATCACACAGGAAGAAAAATCATACAGGAAGAAAAATCACACAGAAAGAATCACACAGAAAGAATCAGACAGTAAGAATCACAAAGGAAGAATCACACAGGAAGGATCAAACAGGAAGAAAAATCACACAGGAAGAATCACACAGGAAGAATAGTTCAGGAAGATTCATACCGGAAGAATCACAAAGGAAGAATCCCACAGGAATAAAAAACCACGCAGGAAGGAAAAATCACATAGGAAAAATCACACAGGAAGAAAAAATCACACAGGAAGAAAAATCACACAGGAAGAAAAAAACACACAGGAAGAAAAAAACACACCGAAAAAAAATCCCCCAGGAAGAAAAAATCACACCGGAAGAAAAAATCACTCAGGAAGAAAAAAACACACAGGAAGAAAAATCACAGAGGAAGAAAAAATCACACAGGAAGAAAAAAATCACAGAGGAAGAAAAAATCACACAGGAAGAATCACACATGAAGAATCACACAGGAAGAATCACACAGGAAGAATCAGACAAGAAGAATCACACCGGAAGAATCACACAGGAAGATTCACACAGAAAGAATCACACAGGAAGAATCACACAGAAAAAATCACACATGAAGAATCACACAGGAAGAATCACACATGAGAATCACACATGAAGAATCATACATGAAGAATCACACAGGAAGAATCACACAGGAAGAATCACACAGGAAGATTCACACAGGAAGAATCACACAGAAAAAATCACACAGGAAGAATCACACAGGAAGAATCACACAGAAAAAATCACACTTGAAGAATCACACATGAAGAATCATACAGGAAGATTCACACAAGAGCAAGAATCACATTATTCCAGTGTAGAACACTTATCCATTCGTGGTTCTGTTCATTAGTCTAACTAACACTAACTTTCATTTCATGTGTAACGCTATGCCCTTATCTTGTGACCCTTGTTAGGTTAAACCCGGTCAGACTGGCCAGGTCTAGACGCCCTGCCCTGTCACTGCAGCTGCAAGCAATCATTTAGTGCTGCCATGTTACTTGTCCTTGGAGATATGCTTAAGGATGTACGGCGTTTCACAACCAATCATCGCCGGATCAGCAGGGAAGAGATCGCGATGAGGTCATACATTTGATTACTGTTGTGTTACAAATGTTACATTTGTTCTCTTCTAATGAAATGGAAAGTTATCGGTACAGACTAAAGAAATGGAAAGTTATCGGTACAGACTGAAGAAATGGAAAGTTATCGGTACAGACTGAAGAAATGGAAAGTTATCGGTACAGACTGAAGAAATGGAAAGATATCGGTACAAAACTGAAGAAATGGAAAGTTATCGGTACAGACTGAAGAAATGGAAAGTTATCGGTACAGACTGAAGAAATGGAAAGTTATCGGTACAGACTGAAGAAATGGAAAGATATCGGTACAGACTGAAGAAATGGAAAGTTATCGGTACAGACTGAAGAAATGGAAAGTTATCCGTACAGACTGAAGAAATGGAAAGTTATCGGTACAGACTGAAGAAATGGAAAGTTAGCAGTACAGACTGAAGAAATGGAAAGTTATCAGTACAGACTGAAAAAATGGAAAGTTATCGGTACAGACTGAAGAAATGGAAAGCTATCGGTACAGACTGAAGAAATGGAAAGTTATCGGTACAAACTGAAGAAATGGAAAGTTATCGGTACAGACTGAAGAAATGGAAAGTTATCGGTACAAACTGAAGAAATGGAAAGTTATCGGTACAAACTGAAGAAATGGAAAGCTTTTCGGTACAGACTGAAGAAATGGAAAGTTATCGGTACAAACTGAAGAAATGGAAAGTTATCGGTACAGACTGAAGAAATGGAAAGATATCGGTACAGACTGAAGAAATGGAAAGTTATCGGTACAGACTGAAGAAATGGAAAGTTATCGGTACAGACTGAAGAAATGGAAAGTTATCGGTACAGACTGAAGAAATGGAAAGTTATCGGTACAGACTGAAGAAATGGAAAGTTATCGGTACAGACTGAAGAAATGGAAAGTTATCGGTACAGACTGAAGAAATGGAATAGTCTTCTTGGTCGCTGAAGATAATGAATAGAGTGTTCTTACAGAAGTCGAACGAATCTGGAGCTCATCTCTGTGCATGTAGTTTTGATAATTATACCTCTAGACGTGTTCTTATGATGAAGTCGACTGTTGTCTGGAGCTCATCTCTGGTACAATATAGTTTTGAATGTAGGGGTGTGTTGTAGGGGCAACATTTCTTTCTAGGGAGGACATACAAGGGACAGTCTTGCAGGACATGTTCTGTGGTTTGATCAGCTGTGCCACAGAGACACAGAGGGGATGGGGACAATCGTAGCCTGTGTAGGTGTTTGTTCAGTGTGTTATGTCCTATCCTAAGTTAGAAGATGATAGTCTGTCCTTGTCTGTCAAGTGTGTGGTAGTCTGTCCTTGTCTGTCAAATGTGTGGTAGTCTGTCCTTGTCTGTCAAGTGTGTGGTAGTCTGTCCTTGTCTGTCAAATGTGTGGTAGTCTGTCCTTGTCTGTCAAGTGTGTGGTAGTCTGTCCTTGTGTGTCTAGTGTGTGGTAGTCTGTCCTTGTCTGTCAAATGTGTGGTAGTCTGTCCTTGTCTGTCAAGTGTGGTAGTCTGTCCTTGTCTGTCAAATGTGTGGTAGTCTGTCCTTGTCTGTCATGTGTGGTAGTCTGTCCTTGTCTGTCGAGTGTGTGGTAGTCTGTCCTTGTCTGTCAAATGTGTGGTAGTCTGTCCTTGTCTGTCGAGTGTGTGGTAGTCTGTTCTTGTCTGTCAAGTGTGTGGTAGTCTGTTCTTGTCTGTCAAGTGTGTGGTAGTCTGTCCTTGTCTGTCAGTGTGTGGTAGTCTGTCCTTGTCTGTCAAGTGTGTGTAGTCTGTCCTTGTCTGTCAAGTGTGTGATAGTCTGTCCTTGTCTGTCAAGTGTGTGGTAGTCTGTCCTTGTCCGTCGAGTGTGTGGTAGTCTGTCCTTGTCTGTCAAGTGTGTGGTAGTCTGTCCTGTCTGTCAAGTGTGTGGTAGTCTGTCCTTGTCTGTCAAGTGTGTGTAGTCTGTCCTTGTCTGTCAAGTGTGTGGTAGTCTGTCCTTTTCTGTCAAGTGTGTGGTAGTCTGTCCTTGTCTGTCAAGTGTGTGGTAGTCTGTTCTTGTCTGTCAAGTGTGTGGTAGTCTGTCCTTGTCTGTCAAGTGTGTGGTAGTCTGTCCTTGTCTGTCAAGTGTGTGATAGTCTGTTCTTGTCTGTCAAATGTGTGGTAGTCTGTCCTTGTCTGTCAAGTGTGTGGTAGTCTGTCCTTGTCTGTCAAATGTGTGGTAGTCTGTCCTTGTCTGTCGAGTGTGGTAGTCTGTCCTTGTCTGTCAAGTGTGTGGTAGTCTGTCCTTGTCTGTCAAGTGTGTGGTAGTCTGTCCTTGTCTGTCAAGTGTGTGGTAGTCTGTTCTTGTCTGTCAAGTGTGTGGTAGTCTGTCCTTGTCTGTCAAGTGTGTGGTAGTCTGTCCTTGTCTGTCAAGTGTGTGGTAGTCTGTCCTTATCTGTCAAGTGTGTGGTAGTCTGTCCTTGTCTGTCAAGTGTGTGGTAGTCTGTCCTTGTCTGTCGAGTGTGTGGTAGTCTATCCTTGTCTGTCAAGTGTGTGATAGTCTGTCCTTGTCTGTCAAATGTGTGGTAGTCTGTCCTTGTCTGTCGAGTGTGTGGTAGTCTGTCCTTGTCTGTCAAGTGTGTGATAGTCTGTCCTTGTCTGTGAAGTGTGTGGTAGTCTGTCCTTGTCTGTCAAGTGTGTGGTAGTCTGTCCTGTCTGTCAAGTGTGTGGTAGTCTGTCCTTGTCTGTCAAGTGTGTGGTAGTCTGTCCTTGTCTGTCAAGTGTGTGGTAGTCTGTCCTTGTCTGTCAAGTGTGTGGTAGTCTGTCCTTGTCTGTCAAGTGTGTGCTAGTCATCGTTGGATAGTTTAGGTTCTCTTCTAATGTCCATGATATCTCTATTTTTTCTTCAAAGTATGTGATTTCGTTTTCTACTTGTTCACATTCTGCTCCCTTTTTTTGGTAAGTTGATCTTGTGATATGGAAGGATAGTGTGTTTGTTTATACATTGATTGATTGATCGATTGATTGATTGATTGATTGATAGGGCCATGATCATTGCAGTTCGGTGAGTAACCATGTGTGCTCCGATCTCTTTCTTACACAGGAATACTTCTCGGAAGTGCGCGAACTTTGTAGCACCGGCGAGGATCCCAGGGGTAATTTAGAAGATGTTAAAATATTTTGAAGGAATTTTAAAAATCAGTTATGCTATTTTAAAAAAAAAAGAGATACGGTATGTGTGTCTTAATTTAAGTGACAATCTGCCCGCGTGCCCGTAACGCGTTGGACTGCGGGTGACTAGCTCTCGTGTGTGCGGGTTCAATTCCGCGGGCTGGCAGAAAAGCCACAGGTTCCCCAGATTCAGGGTGCTCGTCGCACCGAACCGAAGGGTTACGATGTCCATGGCACGGAGCCGAAGAGCTGACTGCTCAAGTGCTTCTGGATCGGAAAAAAAGTGACATTCTGACAAGTATTTAATGTAACAGAAATATAAACTCTTTTGAACTCTCTTCTCAGGATTGTGGACTCATTTTTTCCGATAGTAACGTCTCTCAGTTCGACCCAGTCTCAATTGGGTAGCAGGAAAAGCACTGGGAAGTAAAGGCGACTGACGTGATGCTGACCACATCATCCATCATGTGCTGATCACATGATCCATCATGTGCTGACGATCAAAGAAAAATACAGACCTAACACCGTATTACCCTATATATCACGTGGTATAAAAAATATTTCCTTAAATATAATCTTGAATACTAGAAAATGGTAGTAGTAACTGATAAATATAATTCTTGAATACTAGAAAGTGGTAGTAGTAGTAACTGATAAATATAATCTTGAATACTAGAAAATGGTAGTAGTAACTGATAAATATAATCTTAAATACTAGAAAATGGTAGTAGTAAATGATAAATATAATTATGAATACTAGAAAATGGTAGTAGTATCTGATAAATATAAATTTGAATACTAGAAAATGGTAGTAGTAACTGATAAATATAATCTTGAATACTAGAAAATGGTAGTAGTAATTGATAAATATAATCTTGAATAATAGAAAATGGTAGTAGTAACTGATAAATATAATCTTGAATAATAGAAAATGGTAGTAGTAACTGATAAATATAATCTTGAATACTAGAAAATGGTAGTAATAACTGATAAATATAATCTTGAATAGTAGAAAATGGTAGTAAATGATAAATATAATTCTTGAATACTAGAAAATAGTAGTAATAACTGATAAATATAATCTTGAATACTAGAAACAGGTAGTAGTAGTAACTGATAAATATGATCTTGAATACTAGAAAATGGTAGTAGTAACTGATAAATATAATCTTATTTTACTAAGAAAGTTGATAATATTAGTCGTTCATAAACTACTTGGTTTGTTTCCATGTGACGCAATCAGGATATTTTCTAGTGATCCTTAATCTCAATGTCGGTGAGGTCGAATTCCTAGTCGTACTTGAGACAGACGATAAAACAGGCCCTGTGTTTCATTGATTGGATTGACTGTCAGAGATTGCTCATGCTATTCACAGTTAACTTAAGTGAAAAGTTTACATGACTACAATTATTAGTACTATAATGTAGGCTAATTTAGACAGTACACTGGCTTTGCGTTATCTAAGACAATACTGCGAGCTAGTTTATCGGTGCAGATAGACAAATGGGTTAAGTGAAGATGTCTCAAATATAGTGTCTATACAAAAACATATTAGAAATCTTAGTGCCCATATATAAATATATACATTATTCTTCCAAAGTTTTCAGACATCGACTTGTACAAGTCTAAACTAGTTAGTAGTCGACTAGAGACTTTGTACAGCTTTGTACGCCAATTTACTTAGTATCACCGCAGCCTACCCACGGTTGTCTCCAGATCTAGTCTGTTCTAACCACCTCAGATTTATAGAATTTCCATACAACGTCTACAGCTTGTCTTGCTCTGACACAGGCGTTGGTGATGTGTTTCTCTTGTGTTCATTTTATATTGGACAATATGACAATAATAACAATACGGCATATTTCGTCTATCATTTTTATTGGCATGTATTTGACTGTGACAAGTTCCAAGTGTTGCTCGTCTCTCTCTCTCTCTCTTGTCTTTCAGCTCATCTCTAAGTATCTTTTCAAATGATTCTGCACATTTGTCTAATGTTGTTCTCCACATAACTCGGTCAACAGATATTTTTTCCCATTTGTTGGGACCAAAAGAAAAGTTCTTCTTTGAAGCTTGCAGAAGTTCTAATATCTGAGCAGTGGTCTGCCTTGGTGCCTCTTCGCCGCCGAAAGTTCACAGAACAACACTTGTTTTGGTATGCTAGTATTGTCCATTCTTCTCACATGCCCCAACCATCTTAGTCGTCTACTGCTGAGCATGCCCATGATGGACGGCAGGTTTTCACGTTGCAGTACTTCAGAGTTGGTTATCTTGTCGTACCACTTGATGTTCATAATCTTGCGGAGACATTGAATGTGAAAGATGTTAAGTCTCCTCTCGTGTCATGAGCAGGCTGTCCAGGTTTCATAGCCGTATAATATAAAGCTAATTACACAGGCTCGATATATTTGAATCTTCGTTTGCAATGTTAATTTTGTGTTGTCGCACGCTCTCTTTGATAGTTTGCCGAGTTGATTTCTTCATCAAAAGAAAGACTGGCAGTGACCATGGACCCAAGATAGCAGAATTTTTGAACTGGTGTTAGATGGTAGCCATTGCCCGTCTGCCCAGCGTGTTCGTAGCGCGTTGGACTACGGGTGACTTTCCTCTGTGTGTGCGGATTCAATTCCGCGGGATGGCAGAAAAAGCCACAGATTCCCCAGATTTACGGTGTTCGTGGCACCGAACCGAAGGGTTACGATGTCCATGGCACCGAGCCGAAGAGCTAATAAGCTCAAGTGCTTCTGGATATGAAAAAAAAAAAAAAAGATGTTAGCCATTTAAAGTGATGTTTGTTGTGTTACCCACCTGACATAAAACCACTGTCTTGGCGACACTTATCCAAATTATTGATTAGGCATTGCAGGGTAGCCTCACTATGTGCAACTAAGGCAGCATCGTCAGTGAAAATGTGTTCAGTGAGAAGGATTTCTATTGTTTTTGATTTGGTGAGCTTATGACGAAAGGCAAGTTTGGACGTTGCAGTACTTCAGACTTAATTATCTTCTTGTTTTGCAACGGTTATCTCTTATTTGCAGAAACTTGCTTGAATTACATTGAGAATATAAGAGAAGACAAAAGAAGAAGCAGAAGAATCCCTAATGCATTTCAATACTAAGATTTTAATAGTTTGCGTACGAAGATTTTAATTCTGAAATCAATAATAACCCTGGTGTTGGCTGATCGAGACAAGTGGTATCTTCTTCTTCTTCTTTTGTCGTCACACTGTTACCGGGTTGTTGCCCAGTGTCGAGGTTTTTCTGTGTTTATCTTGTGCTGTTCTGGTGGGTTGGGCGATTGTTATTTTTGCACTTTGACAGAATTCTGCTATGCCATCTAACCATCGTTTTCCTAGTCTTCATCTCGCCTTCTTCCTGATATTCTGTTGTAGAAGACTGTATACTGTGGAGTTTGGATGCATTCTTATTAAGTGGCCAAACCACAAGTGGTATTCCCCCCGCTAAAGGAGTTGGTGGGCTAGGTTAACAAATTTGGTAACACCTGCTTTAGATTGTCGTAAACAAATCAACGTGGAGGTGTTATTCGCTAGTTCTATATAACTATTTGATTCGTTGTTTTTCACATTTCCGCCCTGTAAACAAATCTCAACAAATGTCAAGTTACCATTGCCCAGATTTCGGGGTCATACACAGTGAAATGTGGTGCAAGCATAGAAAAAGTTCGAGTGCACTAGCATGGCTTATAGTACGTCAACAGATAAACTATGTAATTAAATGCACGATGTAATTCACACGTAAATACGAGATGTAATCAGCTGGATGTCTCTGGTATATGTGTGTCTATGTGGCTAAGTGGTTAATAAGCCTTTGCCTTGCGTTCCAAAGGTCACGGGTTTGAATCCGGATCGCGGTGTTCTATTAACAAGTGCGTGTTTTTCAAAGAACCCTATGATTGTTGCCGGGGTTCGTGCTTTATGCAATACTCTCGGCAGGTGGCGTGCTATTTCTGCGGAGAGGGACCGAGTCATATGATCAATTCGGGAAATGAAGTCAATCTCTCCCTCCCTGCCTTTTTAACCCGGATTGGAGCATACGCTCTCAACCAACTCATGTCAAGTCTTCCTATCTCTAGCTATCTCCTGCAGCTCCCTCCAGCTCTTCTTTATATTGTTGATCTGCCCATCTGCCCAGCGTGTTCGTAGCGCGTTGGACTGCAGGTGACTAGCCCTCTGTGAGTGCGAGTTCAATTCCGCGGGCTGGCAGAAAAGCCACAGGTTCCCCAGTTTCACGGTGTTCGTGGCACCGAACCGAAGGGTTACGATGTCCATGGCACCGAGCCGAAGAGCTGAAAGCTCAAGTGCTTCTGGATATGAAAAAAAAGATGGTAGCCATTTAAAGTGATGTTTGTTGTGTTACCCACCTGACATAAAACCACTGTCTTGGCGACACTTATCCAAATTATTGATTAGGCATTGCAGGGTAGCCTCACTATGTGCAACTAAGGCAGCATCGTCAGTGAAAATGTGTTCAGTGAGAAGGATTTCTATTGTTTTTGATTTGGTGAGCTTATGACGAAAGGCAAGTTTGGACGTTGCAGTACTTCAGACTTAATTATCTTCTTGTTTTGCAACGGTTATCTCTTATTTGCAGAAACTTGCTTGAATTACATTGAGAATATAAGAGAAGACAAAAGAAGAAGCAGAAGAATCCCTAATGCATTTCAATACTAAGATTTTAATAGTTTGCGTACGAATATTTTAATTCTGAAATCAATAATAACCCTGGTGTTGGCTGATCGAGACAAGTGGTATCTTCTTCTTCTTCTTCTTTTGTCGTCACACTGTTACCGGGTTGTTGCCCAGTGTCGAGGTTTTTCTGTGTTTATCTTGTGCTGTTCTGGTGGGTTGGGCGATTGTTATTTTTGCACTTTGACAGAATTCTGCTATGCCATCTAACCATCGTTTTCCTAGTCTTCATCTCGCCTTCTTCCTGATATTCTGTTGTAGAAGACTGTATACTGTGGAGTTTGGATGCATTCTTATTAAGTGGCCAAACCACAAGTGGTATTCCCCCCGCTAAAGGAGTTGGTGGGCTAGGTTAACAAATTTGGTAACACCTGCTTTAGATTGTCGTAAACAAATCAACGTGGAGGTGTTATTCGCTAGTTCTATATAACTATTTGATTCGTTGTTTTTCACATTTCCGCCCTGTAAACAAATCTCAACAAATGTCAAGTTACCATTGCCCAGATTTCGGGGTCATACACAGTGAAATGTGGTGCAAGCATAGAAAAAGTTCGAGTGCACTAGCATGGCTTATAGTACGTCAACAGATAAACTATGTAATTAAATGCACGATGTAATTCACACGTAAATACGAGATGTAATCAGCTGGATGTCTCTGGTATATGTGTGTCTATGTGGCTAAGTGGTTAATAAGCCTTTGCCTTGCGTTCCAAAGGTCACGGGTTTGAATCCGGATTGCGGTGTTCTATTAACAAGTGCTTGTTTTTCAAAGAACCCTATGATTGTTGCCGGGGTTCGTGCTTTATGCAATACTCTCGGCAGGTGGCGTGCTATTTCTGCGGAGAGGGACCGAGTCATATGATCAAATTCGGGAAATGAAGTCAATCTCTCCCTCCTGCCTTTTAACCCGGATTGGAGCATACGCTCTCAACCAACTCATGTCAAGTCTTCCTATCTCTAGCTATCTCCTGCAGCTCCTCCAGCTCTTCTTTATATTGTTGATCTGCCCACCTGCCCAGCGTGTTCGTAGCGCGTTGGACTGCAGGTGACTAGCCCTCTGTGAGTGCGAGTTCAATTCCGCGGGCTGGCAGAAAAGCCACAGGTTCCCCAGTTTCACGGTGTTCGTGGCACCGAACCGAAGGGTTACGATGTCCATGGCACCGAGCCGAAGAGCTGAAAGCTCAAGTGCTTCTGGATCGGACAATTTAAAAAAAAAATATTGTTGATCTCTGCCTCCAAATCCCGTCTCCATGTATCTCGGCCTTCCCTTCTTTTTGCGAGTTCCAGGAAAGGACCCTTCTTGTTATATTTCCCTCAGGCTTTCGCAAAGTATGTCATCCAGTCCTTTAGTGTCCTTTTTTTTTACCTCTCTTTTCACTGGAATCTGCCTTGTTCTGTTCAGAAGTTGCTCAATTGTGATCCTATATCATACCATCTTATTCCCTCTATTCTATACAGATACCTGTTGATAAATGTTTGCAATTTATGTGTTATTATTTTAGTACTTCTCCATGTTTCTGATCCATCCAGCAGAACTGCTTTAATATTGGAGTTAAATATCCGCATTTTTATTCTAGATTTGATTGTTTAGACTTGCCTTCTGTATTCTTGACCAAGAGGTTAGACTTGCCTTCTGTATTCTTGACCAAGAGGTTAGACTTGCCTTCTGTATTCTTGACCAAGAGGTTAGACTTGCCTTCTGTATTCTTGACCAAGAGGTTAGACTTGACTTCTGTATTCTTGACCTAGAGGTTAGACTTGACTTCTGTATTCTTGACCTAGAGGTTAGACTTGACTTCTGTATTCTTGACCTAGAGGTTAGACCTGCCTTCTGTATTCTTGACCAAGAGGTTAGACTTGACTTCTGTATTCTTGACCAAGAGGTTAGACTTGACTTCTGTATTCTTGACCTAGAGGTTAGACTTGACCTCTGTATTCTTGACTTAGAGGTTAGACTTGCCTTCTGTATTCTTGACCAAGAGGTTAGACTTGACTTCTGTATTCTTGACCTAGAGGTTAGGCCTGCCTTTGTATTCTTGACCAAGAGGTTAGACTTGACTTCTGTATTCTTGACCAAGAGGTTAGACTTGCCTTCTCTATTCTTGACCAAGAGGTTAGACTTGCCTTCTGTATTCTTGACCAAGAGGTTAGACTTGACTTCTGTATTCTTGACCTAGAGGTTAGACTTGACTTCTGTATTCTTGACCTAGAGGTTAGGCTTGTCTTATGTATTCTTGACCTAGAGGTTAGACTTGACTTCTGTATTCTTGACCTAGAGGTTAGACTTGCCTTCTGTATTCTTGACCTAGAGGTTAGACTTGACTTCTGTATTCTTGACCAAGAGGTTAGACTTGCCTTCTCTATTCTTGACCAAGAGGTTAGACTTGCCTTCTGTATTCTTGACCAAGAGGTTAGACTTGACTTCTGTATTCTTGACCTAGAGGTTAGACTTGACTTCTGTATTCTTGACCTAGAGGTTAGACTTGCCTTCTGTATTCTTGACCTAGAGGTTAGGTGCTCGTCTTTCGTGCCAAAAGTGCCACGTTCGCTCCCTCGTCGAGCCATCTGGATATTTTCCAAAGATCCTTGATCTCAGTGTAGATGAGATCGAGTTCCTAGTCCTATCGGAGACAAACGATATAACGTAGGTTCCTTGTTCAATGTGAACACGTGAAAGAACCATTGACATTTCAAAATCGAGAAGAGCAGGTTTGAAAACAGCTGCCCGGGCAAAATTGAATAGAAAAATATTTAAAATAAAATTCCTACAAAAATATCTTCACCATCTTTAAAAATTACATCGGGGGACCTCGCCGGTGCTACGTAGTTCGTGCACTACAACTGAGATATTTCTGTGTAAGAAAGAGATCGGAGCACACATGGCTACTCACTAAAGTGCAATGATGATGATCCTATCAATCTATCAATCAATCAATTCTTCTTTTGACATCTCTATCTGTTCCCCCCTGTTTGTTAGTCAATATTTCCGCTCTAGTTCCTTGTTGTTCCAGAGATTAAAAAAAAATATGCAATCATTTTATCAAGTATAATTATATATAATACATATAAACGTATGGACATTGCCTTTTTTTTTTTTAATGAAAAAGTAGGGTAGAATTTGCGCAAAATGGGCATAGCACATTCCTCATATCAGCTGTCCATGCAGTGGCTTTACATAAGCAGGCAGGATTAGGTAAAAATTCTTGGAAATAATACCACAACCGTCGCGTGATCTCACACTCCAGTGTTGTTGTATAAAGACAAATTCATTTAAAAAAACAACACAACACGCTAATTCTATGTTACATTATGTCACAAATTAAGTTGAACAATAAGAAATATCAGTATTTTAAATATTTTTCCTTCCTAAATAAGCATGGACTCGTAGAATTAACTCTTTCCACGCCCATTTATTTCCTCAATTTTTAAGCAGTTAATTCAAGGGGAAATAAAAAAATTTTAAATTACGATCCAACTACTCTCAATAAATAAACATATATATATTATTATAGCTAAATTGAAGAAACTGGACAACTCAATAGAATAACAATGTTAAAAGTACTATAAGTAAAATAGTAGAAGTAAAACTAGAAAGACTTCTTACAAGGGAAGCAACTCTATGGCGCAGTGTACGGCTTAAAGCGTGCAACGGACTTCCGCCGTGGCGCAGTGTGTGGCTTAAAGCGTGGAAAGAGTTAAGTAAAATTGTAAAAAAAAAGCTTGCAGTGTTCTATCAAACTTATACAAAATCCGACCCATATTAATCAGGAACTTTCTATTCCCGTCTGAACTGGTCAGGATTATATTTCCAGGAGCTACGGCACAGCCAAGTCAGTGTCTTCTACTTCTTCTTCGAACGCTCCATATTGATCACTTGCTAACCACTCTTTGTGATTTGTATGTGATCGGAGCCTAAAAGCGATTGTACGTTGTACCCGTTATGCGCCTACAAGTAGGCCAGCACATCCGATTTCTGTGATCATTTTTATTTACTATGATAGCTTCTCTAAGTCCTACATCAGTCGTCTCTTACGACATGCCTTGTAGGTCGCAGTGGTAATATTCTTTGCTTCTCTTGTGGGCCTCGGTACCACACGGGCTTGTCAGCGCCTTGAGATCTGATCTCCTAATGATGTCTATGCATATACACATATTTGATTGGTATTGTTTCACTTCTTTTTTCACTTCATTTTTTTTAAATTTCTTTCCGTTTTTAAGTCACATATTTTCATTTTAGAGCCGTTATGAACTTGTTGTTTAACACTACATGTTGTGTGTTGTGTGTTGTGTGTGTGTTGTGTGTTGTGCGAGAAGTGAAATTCTTCACCTCTCTTGTATCCTTTGCTTGATAAAGGCCTTTTTGTCGAAACGTTGCTATGTATTGTTATTGTTTTTGTATTCTGTAAATCAACATTACTTTGTTTTTACGTGTCCCCCATTCGCGAACATACTTCCAGATACAATCCTTTGAAGCATATTTATCGAGTCTCATATGATTTGTGTGTGTGTGGTGGGCGGTAGATGGGGTAGATGGGGTGTGTGGTATTCTGAGATGTAGGTGTATGTAGGTGTGATGTAAGTTAATGTAAGTGTATGTAAGTTTATTTAAGTGTATGTGAGTGTATGTAATGTAATGTAAGTGTATGTGACTGTATATAATGTATGTAAGTGTATAGTAAGTATTATGTAAGTATGTATGTGAGTGTAGTGTATAGTTAATGTAAGTGTGATGTGAGTTTTAGTGTATGTAAGTGTATGTAAGTGTATATAGTGTATGTAAGGGTGTATGTATAAGTGTATTAAGTGTATGTGTATGAAAGTTTTTGTATATAAGGTGTGTATGTAAGTGTATATAAGTGTATGTGGAGTGTGAGTATATAAGTGTATATGTGAGTGTTAGTTATAGTATAGTGTATATAAGTGTATATAGTGTATGTAGGTGTATGTAGTGTATGTGAGGTATGTAAGGTATATATGTATGGAGTGTATGTAAGTGTATATAAGTGTATGTAAGTGTATGTAAGTGTATAGTGATATAGTATGTAGTATTGAGTGTATGTAGTGTATTAAGTGTATGTAAGTGTATATAAGTGTGCTATATGTGATACACTCAAACGTTTCGCTGCTTGCTTTGAGCATTTTGACACATGCTTAGAATTATAGTAGAAGTCGACATGACCAGCAAGGTCACCCGGTGGCGGCGTGCGACCACAGCGAACCCTATCTTGGCTACTGTATCATTGAGAAGTACCGAAATTGCATTTGTTATCTAGTGCAAGAAAAGTTCACCACTGGCACGCTTCCGGGAGGTGAGGGTAAAAATGTCCACAAACATCTTAATTCTTCAATGCTATGTCTACATGACATTCAGATGAAGGGTTCAAGCTCCGCTAGGTCATTCACTAATAAATATGATTCATTGTTCATTATTCCTTGTCTATTCATTATTCATTATCCTCTCATTATTCCTGTTCATTATTCATTATTCCTTGCTCATTATTCCTTGTTCATTATTCTTTTTCATTATTTGCTGTTATTCCTTGCTCATTATTCCTACCATTATTTATCTCATTATTCCTTCCTCACTATTCATTGCCCTACCTTGCTCTCTAAATTGCTCATTATTCCTTGCCTTCACTTGCTCATTCCTTGCTCTTATTCCTGCTCATTATTCCTTGCTCATTATTCCTTGTTCATTATTCATTATTCCTTGCTCGTTATTCCTTGCTCATTATTCCTTGTCATTATTCTGCTCATTATTCTAGCCCATTATTCATAGCTCATTATTCCTTCTACATTCATTGTCATATCCTTTCTCTCTATAAATTGCTCATTATTCCTTTCCCTTCACTGCTCATTATTCCTTTGTCGTTATTCTGCTCATTATTCCTGCTCATTATTCATTGCAATTATTCTACTCATTATTCCTTGCTCATTATTCATTTCTATTATTAATTATTTTTTGTCTGATATAGAAAATAAGATGAATACATTTGAAAATAGATGTCTGCAAAAAATAATGAACATAAATTGTGACGAATTCAAGAGAAGGGATGAAATCAGAGAAATGTCTGGTCAATTACTAGTAACAATTGTTTTAAGAAGGGGAAGATGGAGATATGTTGGACACACATTGGGAAGAAATGATCAAAGAATATCAAAGTAGGCATTGAAGTTGACATTTCTTATATCTTGGTCAGATGATAACATGATGGCAGGTGTATAGCAGAAATTAAAAGAGAATAGGAATGGCCAAGGATAATTTCAATAGTATGAGAAAGTTACTGACATCCAAACAAATTACAAACAGGCTAAAAATGAGAATGATCACATGCTATATATATCCTATATATGTATACGGGGGAATTCTGGTCTATAAACTTTTTTCGTTGCTTTTATATTAATGTAGAATTTGTATTACAATTTTGAGATATTATGACTTAAAAGAGTAGAAAAGTTTAGTTTTCAAAAATATGTCAACGCGTTGCCATGGAAACAATAAAAATGGCCACCAAACACAAAATTTTTTATACCTAAGGCTCTGAAAGTAATGAATATAAATGAATTATGTTTTCACTCTAAAGTGAGCAATTGTAATATCTAAAAAATTACACATGATTTTTGGGATATATTAAACATTACATTTGTTACGAATTTTGGTAAACACACCCCAAAAATAGCTTTTTTTGACCGGATTTTGAGGGAATTTTTACCCAAAAATATATAAAACATTTAATATTTAAAATATCCAACAAATTATGTGTAATATTTTAGATATTACAATTGGCACTTAGAGTGAAAACATAATTCATTTACATTCATTATATTCAGAACCTTAGGATTTGAAATTTTGTTTTTGGCGGCCATTTTGTATTGTTTCCATGGCAACGCTTTGACATTTTTTTAAAACTAATTTTATTCTACTATTCTAAGTCATAATCTTTCAAAATGGTTTTACAAATTTTACATTAATATGAAAACAACGAAAATAGTTCTTGATCCCCATAGCACCGAATCCCCTTAATGTATGGTTCGGGAAACATGGACAATGAACAAGCAGTTAGAAGACAGAATTGATGCAATTGAGATGTGGATATATAGAAGAATAGGCAGAGTTCCATAGACAGAAAAACAGACAAATAAACACATTTTAGATAAACTAGGCATGAAGAAACAATTATTAAGAGAAATAAAATTCAGACAAATAAAGTATTTTGGACACATAAAAGACATGAACGACACCATGATAAAATCTTTACTAAAGGGAAAGTTGAGGTGGAAGAGCAAGAGGAAGACCGAGAGATAAGTGGCAGGGAAACTTTAAGAAATGGACAGGTTACAGTCTGGAAGAGTTCAACACCAAGGCGAAAGACAGAGGATGCTGGAGATTCATTGCAGCAACCTTCGATGTGGAGACGGCACCTGACGATGATTATGATTGAAGTGAGGGGCAAAGGGTTTAAGAAAGAGAAGACGACCTAGAGAGGGTCTGATACGAACTTTGATGAGAGAGGCAAGAAATATTGGTCTCAGTTCTATGGAAGAGATTGAGTGAATTATCAGTCTAATGTACCATATCAGGCTCAACAACTCTCTCTCTCTCTCTTTCTCTTTCTCTCTCTCTCTCACTCTCTCTGCCTCTTTAACCCGGATTGGGGCACAGGCCTACAACCAACTCATGCCAAGTCTTCATATCTCTAGCTATCTATTACAGCTCCCTCCAGCTCTTTTTTAAATTGTTGATCTCTGCCTCCAAATCTCGTCTCCATGTATTTCTCGGCTTCCCTTTTTCCCTGTTCTTGGGTTCAGAAAGGACCTTCTTATAATTCCAGGTTTAAAGTTGTCCTCTAGCCAACGTCTTTTATAATTCTTTCAGGTTTTCTCAACGTGTGTCCTATCACGCCAACGTCTTTTTAACCTCTTGGTTCACTGGAATCTGTCTTGTTCTCTCCATAAGTTTCTCAATTGTGACCCTATCATACCATTTTCTTCTTCTTCTTCATTCACACTAGATTGGGATTTCGGATTCTCTAATAAAGGAGCCGTCTACCTCAGATTATCTCCCCTATACAGTTTGTCTTGGACGCTAGTGTAAGTGGGTCACCTCTTTCTTCTCAAGTCTGCATACTGGGGGAGTTCTGTAGGATATAATTCCTATGATTTCTGCTTCCCCGTTTGTGCCGACCTCTTCCCATAGTAAGTTTTGGCCACCCTCGTGATGGTAGGTCAGACATTCTTACTGCGTGACGAAATCTCTGAGGCAGATTGGCGACCGTAGAATCCGTTATCCCATTCCTCATTGTGAGGTGTCGTTGCACCATGTTATGCGCCTTACGGCCTGGTGCATCCGTTTTCTGAAAACATTTGTTTCGGGTTAGCATCCCTGGCGGACACATGCATCCGATTTCAGCCAAACCTTAGTGGCCTCTTACGACATGCGTGGCAGGTAATAGTGGTTCTATTCTTTACACCCCAAATTTGGGCCCTGGTAACTGCTCGGGCGATTATACCATCTCAGTGCCTTTATTCTGCGCAGACATTAGTTATGTTAATGTTTGTTACAATGTCTGCGCAGACATTAGTTGGTTAATGTTTGCAATGTTGGATGTTAAAGTGTAAAGTAGTAGGTCTCTATGTTATTAATATCGGGAGGAGAAAAAAAGGAGCATAGTATGAGATATTGAAATACGAAATACATTTGGAATACCAGGCCAGGGTTGTCGTACATTGTAGTGGTAGTGAGGTCAAGGATTCCTTTAAATTCCATACACTCCTTGAGATATTAAAGAACAACTTCCTTCCGTCTGCATTTTTGTGGTTTCAGTTTTTTTTGTGATCACATCCGGGTGTGAACATTTCTCCAATTTTCTTCAACATTGACCTACACTTTTATAAATTTGTTAAAATAGGAAAGTGAAGTTCCTACTTATTTTTTTCGGTTCTCACATTGTCCGTTATATATGTATGCGATCTGAGCCTAAGAGCGATTGTACGAAGTGCAAGTTATGCGCCTACAAGTATGCCAACACATCCGATTTCTGCGATGCTTTTTATTTAGTACGGTAATTTCCCTAAGTCCTACATCAGTCGTCTCTTACCACATGCCTTGTAGGTCGCAGTGGTACTATTCTTTGCTTCCCTTGCGGGCCCCCGCACTACACGGGCGATGTTCATTACGTATGAATAAAATCGTTTATATTTCATTGACACTTAACTTGACGTATTACTTTCTGCTCCTCGTGGAGTATAGGGTCTCAACAGTTATTCGCCAATTTTCATCGTCTCTGTTGGTTTTATTTATGGTGTTCTAGGCTTGTCGAGAACCCTTCAGTTCGTCTCCATGTCTGTTTATGACATCCTCTTTTTCGTTTTCCTTCCGGGTTCCAATCTTTCGTAGGGTATGCCCAACCGATCGTCATTTTCTCCTCTTAACCTGGGCCATCATAGGTTCTTGTCCTGTTCCTATCCACAGGTCTGTGTTTGCAACTCTATTATACCATCTCAGTATGAGAATCCACAGTGTGTTTGAATATATACATCTCAGCATGAGAATCAAGGTTTGTTACTCTATTATCCATCTAGTATAGAATCACAGGTCTGTGTTGACTCCATTATCCATCCAGTAGAGAACACAGTCTGATTTGCAACTCTATTATACATCTCAGTATGAATCCTAGGTCTGTGTTTGGAACTCTATTATACCATCTCAGTATAAGAATCACAGGTCTGTGTTTTCACTCTACTTATACCATCTCAGTATAAGAAGTCCACAGTCTGTGTTTCAACTCATTATACCATCTCAGTATGAGAATACAGGTCTGTGTTGAACATTATACCATCTCAGTATGAAATCAAGGGCTGTGTTTGCAACTCTATTATACCATCTCGTATCAAGAATCCACAGATTTGGGTTGCAACTCATTAACCATCTCATATAGAATCCACAGGTCTGTGTTTGCACTCTATACCATCTCGGTATGAGAATCACAGGTCTGTTGCAATCTATTATACCATCTCAGTAGAGAATCACAGGTCTGTGTAGCAACTCTATTATACCATCTCAGTATAGAATACAGGTCTGTGTTGCAATCTCTATTATCCATCTCAGTATGAGAATCCACAGGTCTGTGTAGAAGCTTATTATACCTGCAGTATAATCACAGGTCTGTGTTTGCAACTTATTAACCATCTCAGTAAAGAACACAGGGCTGTGTTTCAGCTCCATTATACCATCTCAGATGAGAATCACGGGCTGTGTTTGCAACTCTATTATACCATCTCAGTATGAGAATCCACAGGTCTGTGTTTGCAACTCTATTATACCATCTCAGTATGAATCCAGTGTCTGTGTTTGCAACTCATTATACCATTCAGTAAGAAACCACGGTCTGTGTTGCAATATTTTACCATCTCAGATGGAATACAGGTCTGTGTTTCAACATTATACCATCTCAAGATGAGAACAATGCTGGTTTGCAACTCATTATACCATCTCAGTAGAGAATCCACAGGTCTTGTTGCACTTTTATACCATCTCAGTATAGAATCACAGTCTGTGTTTCAACCTATTAACCACCAGAGAGAAATCACAGGTCTGTGTTTGCAACTCATTATACATCTCAGTGATCACAGTCTGTGTTTGTAACTCTATTATACCATCTCAGTATGAGAATGCAGAAGAATCCATAGACAAGTGTATGTTTCTTATTGTATTTAATTTGGTGACTCGCCACGTTTCCGATCCATACAGCAACACTGATTTCACATTTGAGCTGAATATCCTGAGCTCTGTTTCCATGGAGATAGCAGTGAACTTCCCCACTGTGAACAGGATAACAAAAGGTTAGCTGTTCATTGGTACTTCAAATGATAAAAGAAAATTAGTCACGACAGATATGAAGTGTCTACGCAAAATGCTGGGTGTAACAAGAAGAGACCGGTTGAGAAATGAAAACATCAGGAAAAAGTGGGTACAACATCAGTACTAAACTTTATCAAGAAACAACAAATTAAATGGTTCGGTCACATAAGCAGATTACCAACAGACAGTGCACCACAAAGAGCAATGTTACTCCGATACAATGGATACAAAGTAAATGCCGGCCATGCAAAAGATGGACCTCATAGATAACAGAGGCGTCGAAAGATACTGTTTATGAAGCGCACACGAAATCTCGTTCTAGAAATCTCTTCTTATCCTGATGCTGTGAGGCAAAACAGGATTGGGGATAAGAAAGAAAGATTATTATTCTGGCATATCCTCTACAGGACGTAGCCATCAACAACAGTAAACGAACCGTCGATTTTCTAGGCACCACTTATACGTTCAGTAGATTGTCATTGCTTTCTTAACGGTGAGGTCTACTTTTACCGTTTGTAAAAATCGAAGGGAACTCATTTGCTTCCAAATTAGTCCGCCGCCGGTTTGAACCAGGTATGTTTGGTTTGTGATCAAGCTAATTATCGCTTAAGCTACAGACGCTACCAGATATTCCATTACAGATCGGAATAAATACATTTTGTTTTAAAATCTCCCTGACAAGATGCAGAAAATGCTGAAGTTAATTGCAGTCATACTAAATCACGGAGACGACACTTCATCTATTGTGGTTTTTCTCTTCAGTTAACACTTCTAAATTCAAATAACCACGAAATAATAAGTTGGCTGTTTCACACTAACAAAACTGTTTAACTTTGGTAACTCTAGATTTTGACAGAAGGTTAAATTCGAGACGCGAGTGTAGCTTCTACCACAAATTTCCAAGCGCCTGTCATCAATGACTCTGTTCTCTGGCGCATCTCCTTTATGTACATGTGTACCTGGAGAACATCAAATTAAATAGAAGTTTCAAGGTTTGTACATAAAACTGGTGACAAACGGAAAGAATGTTCCAAGACCATATTATTGAAGAAACTTAGCAGCGGTAGTATGTAACATATACCTCTGAAGTCGGAGAAGGTTCCCCTGAATGGCTAGGGACACTGATGATAAGAAAAGGAAGCATCCACGAAAAAAAGCGGTCAGAAGCGCCATACCAGGCGCCTTTACTACGCCTGAATTCAGGCGGCGGACTCAAGAATAAGAAGGATACGCTTATAATTGTTGAAGCACTTATTCAAAATTCTTTCATTATTGTAATTATTAACAAACTTGCAAGTAGTTAAGTTTTGCTTTGCGTCCCGAATGTCGTGCGTTCGAATCCGGACCGCGCCGTTCTGTTCACAATTGCATTTTTCCCAAATAGTCCCATAGGAATGTTGCCGCAGCTTCGGAGTTCGTGCTGTGTGCAATACTCTCGGTAGGTTACGGGCCAGATGTGTGGAGAGTGACTGCGCCATATTGAGTAAACCTCGGTGCAATGAAGGCAATTCTTCAGCTTTAGAGACTACCTACGTCCTCGTGTTTACTTGTCGAGTACAGTTGTCATTTGCATCTGCATATATTTCGTAAACTGCGTATGCGCTATTATCGTCTGGATTGGCATAAACGCCAAGTTCGAGGGTTAATAATCTCTTAACCCATTCCATACAATTAACCATCATAACAGCTTATATAAAAAGTGTCTAGTGGCTAAGACTAACTTCATTGCACCGGGTTTTCCGATGTTTCGTTTCTATCAGCACACTCTGCCAAACTTGTCCATCTGTTGATGTTTCCATCTCTGCCAAACTTGTCCATCTGTTGATGTTTCCATCTTTTGCCAAACTTGTCCATCTGTTGATGTTTCCATCTCTGCCAAACTTGTCCATCTGTTGATGTTTCCCTCTCTGCCAAACTTGTCCATCTGTTGATGTTTCCATCTCTGCCAAACTTGATCCATTTGATTGATGTTTCCATCTCAATTGTATCTCTGTCTTCCCACAGCTAACTATAAACTTATGGGCCTTCGGACTCAGGTAAGAATTATGGAAATCAGACCACAACTACACCACGTGACCACGCGTTTTAGTATTGTTGTATTTAGACAAATTCATTTTAAAATCAACACAACATGCTAACTTGAAGTTATATTATGCAACAAGTTAAGTTTAACAATAAGGAATATCAATATTATGAATATTTTCACCAATAAATAATCATAGACTCACAGAATTGAGTAAAGTTGCAAATAAGCTTGGAGTGTTCTATCAAACATCTATATTTTCCGGCCCCCTTCTCTGATCTAGGTCAGGGAGCCCCCAGTCAATTGTCTGGTCTAGTTATCTAAAGTTGGCTGGGGTCTTTTCCTTGTTCTCTCGCCTTCTATCTTCTCTTCCAAGATGGCCGTCAAAGTCAGGAGTTAATAATCTCTTAACTCACTCCATACAATTAACCATCATCAAGGCTTATATAAAACAAAGTACAATGGCGAAGTATTGACTACATTGCACCGGTCGTCCCCATATAATTTTCTTCCTGTCGGCAAACGCATTAACTCTTAGAACACGCATTCTAAAACTTCTTTTCGCGATGCTTTTTTAAAAGAGTAAAATGTGATGTCATAACAAAAGCATCTGCTTTCTACAGCAAATCACTATTTTATACACCATACTGGGCCGAGTTGAAAGCTTTTGCGCCCGTGTGGTGCCGAGGCCCACAAGGGAAGCAAAGAATAGCACCACTGCGACCTACAAGGCATGTCGTACAAGGGGACTGATGTAGGACCTAGGGAAGCTATCCTAGTAAATAAAAAGCGTCGTAGAAATAGGATATGCTGGTCTACTTGTAGACGCATAACTGACACATCGTACACTCCCCCTTAGGCTCAGATCACATACATGTCACACAGTGTGGTTAGCAAGTGGTCGATATAGAAGAATAGGATGAAAGCATTTGTTTAATAAATTCGTCTGCTGTAATACGCAAAGAATTTTACAAAAATAGCATCAAATGTTTCTTCTATTAGTTTTGTTCTTATTTATTATTTTGGTTAGTGAAGTGGCTTATTGGATAATTGATTCGGTCAGAACAGTTTGTAAGATGGCTTATTGTATTGTAAAAGTTAACAACTTCGACATATAGACATCTGAATTGCTTACAAATGTGTACATATCACGTCTGTAGCCACTATGTTTTTTGACATTGAGCACTTTCTCCGCTTTGTATTAACTCTTTAGCTGCTAAGGACGTATATATACGTTTTCCCCATTCACTTCTAAAGACGCATTAACACGTCCGTTATTATCTCTCCTCTGTGGGTTAAAGACGTGTTAACACGTTATACATAGCTATTGCACTGCTATAGCGTACATTCACGTTTTGACCAGGAACAAGAGTAGCTATTTTATAGCTCAGTCTTCGGAAAGTATGTAGCAGGAAAGGTTAACTCTTCAACTTGGCTATCATAGTTAAAAATGGTAAATAGTTTAATAAATGGTAAATAATTTAGTGCATAAGCTATGATTAGTAGTAGTAGTTGAAGTAGTAGCACTAGCAGCAGTTGTAGGAGTAATATCTGTAGTAGTAGTAGTTGTAGTAGTAGCACTAGCAGCAGTTGTAGGAGTAATATCTGTAGTAGTAGTAGTAGTAGTAGTAGTAGTAGTAGTAGTAGTAGTAGCAGTAGCAGCTGTAGTAATAATAGTAGTATTAGTAGCAATTGTAGCAGTAGTATCAGTAGTATCAGTTGTAGCGGTAAAGGAAGGGGTGGGGCGGCATAAGCAGTGAAATCAAAATACAATTTGAACCATTCAATAATTAAAAATCTTTACGCAACGCTTTTCTATATTGGTCGATGTTATTCCGATATTAATGTATACGATTTAGTATTCATACATTTTGTGCGGTTTTTAAATAAAAATCACAATCGAAGGTTATTTTTTTTTTAAAACATTTAAGGGGCGGCATTTCGAAGACTTGCATCAGATTGAGGAAATATACGCACGGAGCCTGAGTTGTACAAGCAGAACAGTATCAGTTGTAGTAGTAGTATATGTAGCAGTAGTAGCATAGTAAAGCAGTAGTAAATAGTAGTATCAGTAGTAGAGAAGAGTAGTAGATAGTATAGAAGTAGTAGTAGAGTAGTAGTAGTAGTAGAGTAGAGTAGTAGTAGTAAAGTAGTAGTAGAGAGAGTAGTAGTAGAGAATAGAGTAGAGAAGTAGATAGCAGTAGTCAGTAGTCAGTAGAGAGTCAGCAGTAGCAGTAGCAGTAGAAGTAGTAGAGTAGTAGTAGTAGAGTAGCAGTAGTAGTAGTAGAGTAGTAGTAGAGTAGTAGTAGTAGTAGTAGTAGTAGTAGTAGTAGAAGTAGTAATAGTAGTAGTAGTAGTAGTAGAGTAGTAGTAGTAGTAGTAGTAGTAGTAGTAGAGTAGTAGTAGAGTAGTAGTAGAGTAGTAGTAGTAGTAGTAGTAGTAGTAGTAGTAGTAGAAGAGTAGTAGTAGTAGTAGTAGTAGTAGTAGTAGAGTAGTAGTAGAGTAGTAGTAGAGTAGTAGTAGTAGTAGTAGTAGAGTAGTAGTAGTAGTAGTAGTAGTACAAGTAGTAGTAGTAGTAGTAGTAATAGTAGTAGTAGTAGAGTAGCAGTAGTAGTAGTAGTAGTAGAAGTAGTAGTAGTAGTAGTATCAGTAATAGTAATAATAGCAGTAGTTATAGTATTATCAGTAATAGTAGAAGTAGTAGAAGTAGTAGTAGTAGTAGTAGGAGTAGTAGAAGTAGTAGAAGTAGTAGTAGTAGTAGAAGTAGTAGAAGCAGTAACAGTAGTAGCAGTAGTAGTAGTATCAGTTATAGTAGCAGTAGTAGTAATATCAGTAGTAGAAGCAGTAACAGTAGTAGCAGTAGTAATATCAGCAGTAGTAGTAGTATCAGTAGTAGAAACAGTAACAGTAGTAGCAGTAGTAGTAGTATCAGTAGTAGAAGCAGTAACAGTAGTAGTAGCAGTAGTAATATCAGCAGTAGAAGCAGTATCAGTAGTAGAAGCAGTAACAGTAGTAGTAGCAGTAGTAATATCAGTAGTAGAAGCTGATATCAGTAGTAGCAGTAGTAATATCAGCAGTAGTAGTAGTATCAGTAGTAGAAGCAGTAACAGTAGTAGTAGCAGTAGTAATATCAGTAGTAGAAGCAGTATCAGTAGTAGCAGTAGTAATAATAGTAGAAAACCAGCATCTAATTTTGCCTATATTTGATAATGAGTCGTGAAGCTCTCTGTTATATAAAATTACTATCGAACTGCCAGAAAAAACAACAAGAATGTAGAGTGGAAAACACAAACGTATCTGCTTTGGCATATATATATATGGAACTGCAGTAAAACTATTTGATTGGCAAAACACGTAATTACAAAGTACTGTAGTTTTACAAATTACAAAAACAATGACAAAATACAGCAACGTTTCGACCAACAAGGCCTTTATCAAGCAAACGAACAAACAGGAGTGACAAATTAAAATGAAACACAAATGGACGACCAAATACAAACGTATCTAAGGAAAATCTGGAATAAAAACGAATAACGAAATAAATGTAACACAAAAACACACATAAAAACTAGAAATAGAAAGGAAAAGAAACAATGAAACATCTAGTAAATATATAACTTGAATACATTTCAACATATACCCATATAGATTACAAAGCATGGGACTAAGCATGTGCTTTGGCACAGACATTAAGAGTGCTTAAGTCGCACGGACAAATCAGAAATAATCAGTGGCGGCTCGTGGTCAGTTTTCTTGGTGGGATCAGACACAAATTTTCGGAAAAATCATGGTTTTTGGAGTATTACTACTATTTGTCTATTCCGGGAAATTATTCTCCTTTTCGATTATTGGTGGGGCCGGGTCCCACTGACTCTCAATGACGAGCCGCCCCTGGAAATAATCAAAACCAACATGACCCTTGCATAACTGTATTATCCAGCTGTTTCAACGTTTATTCAATGTTTTGTTTCCTTCTCTAGTCTGGTTTACAAAAAAATATTGGCACTTTATTCGACGACCGAATTCATACACAGGTCGTTACACTCCTCTATAAATAGCTCCTTTACAATTGGGTTAAAGCAGCACGGCGACCTAAGTAAATGGACGTGGTAACAAAATAGTGCATTACGACAAGACGTGCACGCGTCTGCTAGAATCACAACGGTTCTAAACATTTTGGGGGTATCTGTGGCGTTGAGGTTAGGGCCAGAGCCAACTACAAACTTATCTAGAGTTGGTTGTGGATCGACTCACGTTTCCAATGGTACTCTGTTCGCTCTCTTGTGGAGCAATCGAGATATTTTTTAGTAGATTCCTGATCTCAGTGTAGTGGAGATCAAGTTCCTAGTCTTGTCGGAGACGAACGATACAACTTAGGTTCCGCACTTAAGTTGAGCACGTAAAAGAACCCTTGAGAGTTGAAACTCGAGAAGAGCAAGATGGAAAGCCGCTGTCCGGACAAAATTCATTAGAAAAATTAAAATAAAATATGTACTTAATATCTTTACCTACTTCTAAATTACATCGCCGTTGCTATTGTGTTCGTGTTCTGCCGCTGAGATGATTATTCAACAAAGTACAATGTGATGATTATTCAACAAAGTACAATGAGATGATTATTCAACAAAATACAATGTGATGGTTATTCACCAAAGTACAATGTGATGATTATTCAACAAAGTACAATGTGATGGTTATTCACCAAAGTACAATGTGATGGTTATTCACCAAAGTACAATGTGATGTTTTTCACCAAAGTACAATGAGATGGTTATTCACCAAAGTACAATGAGATGGTTATTCACCAAAGTACAATGTGATGATTATTCACCAAAGTACAATGTGATGGTTATTCACCAAAGTACAATAAGATGGTTATTCACCAAAGTACAATGAGATGGTTATTCACCAAAGTACAATGAGATGATTATTCACCAAAGTACAATGTGATGGTTATTCACCAAAGTACAATACGATGGTTATTCACCAAAGTACAATGAGATGGTTATTCACCAAAGTACAATGAGATGGTTATTCACCAAAGTACAATGTGATGGTTATTCAACAAAGTACAATAAGATGGTTATTCACCAAAGTACAATGAGATGATTATTCACCAAAGTACAATGTGATGGTTATTCACCAAAGTACAATGTGATCGTTATTCACCAAAGTACAATGAGATGGTTATTCACCAAAGTACAATGAGATGTTATTCACCAATAATGAGATTGTTATTCACCAAAGTACAATGAGATGGTTATTCACCAAAGTACAATGAAAATGTTCCTGTCAATCAACCATTCCATCACACATTTGATTTTAAAATTGTGATGAATGTACAATGCTGCTGTTGCCTTGTGGCTAAGTGGTTATGCTGTTGTCTTCCGTTCCGAAGGTCGTGAGTTCAAATCCAGACCGCGTCGTTTAGTCCAATAGTATATTTTTCTGGAGATCCCTACAGCTTTTGTTGGAGCTACTGAGCTCGCTCTTGGTGAAATAGTCTCTGCAGGTGATTTGCTATTTCTACGGAGAGAGATCGAACCATGTGTTGTAAAATCTGGAGCAATGAAGTCATTCATTGTTGGTCCCTTTGAATCAAGATATACAAAGAAAAACACAACTTTATTTTCCATAGCATCACAAGTAGAATATTACTGTCATACCGTTACACGTTACATAGAGCATGCAAGTAATTTCTCCATATACTGCCAGCTCTGTCCTAGGCAACTTGCTCAAAATCTCTTCCATAGAATTCGATATTTCTCGATTCTCTTAGCAAAGTTCGTTTCAGTGCTTCTTTACGGCGTCCTCTCTTTCTTAAACATTTGACTCCCACTTCAATGCCTCCTGCTTTGGTATTCTTTGATAATTTCTTCTCATGGAATGTCCAAAATATCTCCATCTTTTCCTAGCCCAGAAAAATATAATATCAAAACGAACTACGCTGCACCGACTAGGTTCCTTAATGTAACTTGTGGAAAGAGGTAATTTGTAAGATTTTAATTTTAATTGAAATTAATAATTTTTAATGATGTAGCCAAACTCCGCTGTATACACATTCGTTTACAACAGAACATCAGGAAAAAATGTGAAAGGAAGACCAAAAAAAAGATGGTTAGATTACATAGCATAGAATCCTGTCAAAACAGCAAAATACTCGTAACTATCACCAACAGCCAGTAGAACAGCGCAAGACAACAATTTAAAACCACGACACAGGGCATTAACCCAATAACAGTTTACCGAAAAAAGAAGCAGAAGAAGAGAAGATTTGTGTACAGGCAGCTGCTTTCCAACCTACTATTAAGAAGTTTTAACGACTCACTCGCCGTTCTCCATGCATCTCATGTTCCAAACAAGACAAGCTCATCATAAGGCAAAACTCTGCTTGCTGTCAAAGACATCAGATTAGTCCTACAGTGGATAACAGCACACTATGGCATCCCAGGAAATGAAAAGTCTGACAAACTTGCAGGGCTGGAGGGAACTTAACACAACACCACCCAACACAAAGCTTTACAGAAACAAAGATTCTCCTGAAACAATCCAGAAAAATGAAGGGGAAAAAAAACCCAGAACAGGGCAGTATAAATACACTAAACAGAAAAACGCAGATCGCAGTCTGCAGACTTAGAACGGGACGCTGCAGTCTCAGAGCACATCTCCATAGAATGGGTCTCAATGACTCGGCTGCCTGCACCTGTGGAGTACCAAAGCAGTCTCCAGAGTACATCCTGCAAGACTGCCCCAGTCTGAGCAGTGTGAGAAGGAAAATCTGGTCAACAGAAACAACCCTACAAACCAAACTATGGGGAACGGTGAAGACCTCAAGCGCACCGCCATGTTTATGACATATACCGAGTAATCGCATAGCAGACGTTGATCGTAAAAGAAGAAGTACTTCTTAACTTGTACTAATGAAAGATGGAGACGAAGAGGACAAGAGCCTAACAACATTAGGCTCCATGTTTGTTTCATTGATTGATAGAACCATCATTATTGCACTTCTGTGAGTAACCATATGTGCTTCGATCTCTTTCTTACACAGAAAGATATCAGCTGCAGTGCATGAGCTCCGTAGCACCGGCTAGGGT